>CM067216.1:96763573-97189995 GCA_034190945.1 Octodonta nipae | reverse complement strand
ACTTTGACCATATACTTCCTATAAGTATTCTTCTGGAGTAACGTACCAATTTTCCCACAATGTTTTTGGCGTGATGTAAAATAACCAGTTTTGTTTTCATAGTTGGCATCTTGACGCTTGTCGTTTTAGATGTCATTTCACATTTGTCATTTGAAATCAGAAAAAATATAACAGAATAACAATTATCAAGAATATTTTCAAAAATGTCGAAAAGTGGTTTCACATTCAACACGAATGATATATCCAACCTAATCTATTTGTATGAATAAAGGCCAGAGTTATACAAAGTGTAATGTCCTGAATATAAAAACCAATTAACACGACAGGAAAGTTACATGAAACTTACCGAATAGTTAAAAGAAGTATGTAATATAATAACATTTACATAACGGTGGATAATGTAAAGAAAAAGATTGCAAATTTAAGAACCCAGTTCTTCCATGAATATAATAGAATAAAGAAAACTACAAGCAACTACTAGAGCAGATTCTGTCTACGTACCTACATGGTGGTTTTACAAAATTCGAGTGTTTTTAGCTACTAGTAATCCCGTCTGTGAAGGACAAACAAATTTTGAATATATAGAGGATGTATCAACATCACAAGAACAAGATGTAACTGAAAACTTTTTTGAAGTAACTATTGATGAATTTAATGGTGAGGAGATTATTATTAACGATAGCAGACCCGTTTCTTTCTGGAAAGTCCTCTACATACTCACGAAAAAGAGGTGACATTATTTGGGAATCCTAGAAAAGGCAGTAAATATATTATCAAAATGTGAAACAGAATCAGGAGATGAGTGTTGAGTTGTTTTGATAGTCAATATGAGGAGAAGATTAAAATAGCAAAAAGTGCAATTAAAGAGAAAATTCATAATCTTATTTATGATGTACTAGAAGAGGAAATGGAATAAACAACATGTCAATTTTTAATATTGTTTTATGTACATATTTTATCGTAATTTACATATGTTCTTGCCAGGGCACAGCTCTTTTACTATAAAGTAATTCATCAATTCATTTTTAATTTCTCCAAATATTGAAGAAGAGTGATTTCCACCTTGATGTGAAAGTCCATATTTAAAAGTTATTTTACTACCTTCTCTTGCACTTATGCATAAAGTTGTGTAAAATGCAACTGACACTGTAATTTTTCTGCACTTACAATTATTGTATTTAACAGGACTCTAAATCTATGCTTAAAAATTCTTTGTTCATAAAATAAAATTAATATTAAAAATTCTTTGTTCATAAAATAAAATTAATATTAAAAATTCTTTGTTCATAAAATAAAATTAATAAAATTCTTTCACCTCAATTTGTTGTGACAATAATGATATTCAATTACTTTAAAGTTGTTCGTATTTCCGTTATAAAATTAACTAATATATTTCATTTATGAAATTAAAAAATACTGTAATATAATCTTAAAACTTTCTGTGAAGAACAGGCATGAAATTGATCAGAAATGTATTTATTCGCTTTAGCCCAAAATAGTGTCTATTTTAAATTCTTATTTATTCTTGATGAATACATGGACACACTCAGCTTCATCTATTTGTTTAAATAAACTCACATTTCATTCATTCAATAACAGAAAAATATTTCTGTTATAAGCCGAATATCGAACCGGATTCTTCTCAAATGTTTATTTAAATGTAGTTTTCACAAATGTCAAATCAATTCAAACTTAGTTGACTCAAATGCAATTTGGACAAAGTATTTAGTAAGAAACATTTTTTGTCGGTGCATTTCAGACTTCAATAAACTTTGATTAGTTTTTCAATGAATGTTTTATAATTTGTGTAAATTTGAAGAAAAAATTAATAATATACACGTTAATGTAACTTCTACAAAATTCTGAGCGTACATAAAAATTTAATTTTATATTGTAATACGCGCATCGCCATAGTGTAGTTATGTATTATACAACTATACTGTAAGATATCTGAACTGATTCGAATAAGCAAGTTGCATCTGAAAAATACAACTATTTTTAATAAATTAATTATCCAGAAAAAGTAAAAAAAAAATATATGGTAACATATAAAGAATTTTGGTAAAATTAGTCGCAGTATGAACTGCACAACCATTTACTTAACCATATTAGACCTTTTAGCTTTCAGTATGATTAGAAGTCTAGTTGCACAAGCCAGGGGATTTATATTTTTGATTGACTCTAAGCAATAGAAATCATCATAGGTGTCTCCAGCCAAATGGCCAAGTAGTTACAATAGGTTTAAATATATATTTTTATATATATATGTCATGTTACTCATATTTCTTTTCGGTTTCTGTACGTCTTTTTTATTAAAAGCTTCTAAGCTCTCAATAACTAAATATTTTGTGAAAATGGCGTTTGTGTTTCTCAGCATGCTAAACAGCCAGCTATTTTGTCATGGGTTTGTCTTGCGTGAGAATTTCCATGCACATGACTTGCATTTGCGCCAAATGTAATTTAGGGAATGTGCATGATGGGTGCAAACTGTTCTTCAAGAGATAATGGATAATGTGACTCTCTGGAGTCATCACGATGTCTTTGTAAGCATCTACTAACTAAACTGCTGCTATAACTTGACCGCCTCCAAAGCTGTAGACTGGAGCATGCTTAGCAAAGGTTTCATTAAAGCCCAATGTTTCAACATAAGATATGATATTTTTTCGAGTATTACCATTTCTATTCCGCAATAAAGTTTATAAAGCATGCATTATAAGCACATAATTCTTTTAAATTGGTTTTGTTTTTCTCGCTGCACTTTGTTTCCGCAGAGCATGAAAATACAAGGATTAATTTCTTTCTCAAAACAAATTTCCGAAAGAGTTTAATAATATTCCTATGGTGTACCATTTGACAGACAGAGTATTAAGATTATTGATAGTAAATTCAGTTCGGCTGCGTGTGGTATTTGTTGCGCAATATTGCTTATGCACCAACTTGTTTTCCATGCATCGACGAGCAACTGTCAAAGTATTTCTCTGGTTTAAATTCGTCTTGCGTTAAAAACTCAGCAATGGGCTGTGCAATAGACGTGTTAACCGAATAAATCCAAAAATACTTCTTGGTGCGTTCCCGCAATTTGTTTAGTGTATTGTTTTCAATTTGATTGAATTACTTCATTGATTTTTAAACTTCTGCACCTTTTCTAAAACATTCCGTCGCGCTAATGCTAATTGTAAGTGTGTTTTTGCCTGTAAAATATAGACAGTATTGATATTTGTGGTTCGCTTCCCTAGCTGTTTAGACGCTTGGGAGTTTCGTGTATTGTGCTCCGAACTGTTCGGACATTTTTGATTCCGTCTGAAGAGACGACGCTTATTGTTGTTGTTTGCGTTACGATTTCGCGAGTTAGTAGCTTCGTTCGTAACGACCGCTAAACCGCTTTCATTTTGTTTCTTTTGTGTTTACAAAAGCGCATCATTTGTTGTTAAACCCGCATTTTTTTGTATGCTCAATCAATGAACATTACGTCGCTATTTTTTGTGTAACGTGTTGTCCAGACTAAGCTCTAAGAAACTGTTCCTGTTCACGGGGCTAGCCTCTGAAGAAAGAAGAACCAAGAAAACACCAGAGCTTCGACTTAAAGGTTAGTGATAACTTTTATTTGGTGATTCGTTTATGTGACGGCACGTGTTTATTGAATGTTCCGCTAAAGGTCCTTCGTCAATTATATACTTGCATTGAACCAGCATTGAACTAAAACCGCAACATCTAATTCATACATTTTTTTGAATATTCTATTCTCTATATGTAATGTTTATCGAACACATTACATAATTTTGGTCCAACTTCGAGCCGGATGCAATTTGAGTTAATTTAGTGCAAAGATTATCGAATAAATTACATAATTTGGTCCAACTCCGGGCCGGATTTTTCGTTGCAATTATTGTTGAAAACCGCATTGAATTTTCGTTTCTTTATTTGTTAAAAGAGAAAACAAGTTCGGGATTCAGTCATTCCGTTAGAAATAAATTCGCATATTTCTTTTACCGCAAAAAAAACTTACAAGAGATCGTTTTGTTTGTTTGGTTATTTTGCTAAATTGTTTTGAATTTATTTGACATTTGGTCAGATATTTACGACTTCAACAGTAAAAAATTGTACATTTTTGGAATACTATTTTGTTTTCGTTCTATCGTGTTAGATTTGTTCAGTGGCGTTACAGTGATTTTAATTTATTGTTAAGATGTCAAAAACCGCTGAAAATTTACGTAAATTTAAAAATCATCGACAATCGGAGTTTAAAAGATTAGAAGATATTTATTTTGCTGCCGAGAAAGCCTTAAGAGGTGACGACGTTGAATTGTTTTTTAGCATGATTGATATGGTTGATTCAATTCATTTAGAATTTTTTAAACAGCACAATTCGATTGTTGGATTAATTTCAGATGCAAACGATGATTTTGACTTTGAGGATGACATTCGCAATAAATTTGAAAAATTGTTTTATTCAATTAGGTCTATTTTTGCTAAACAGAAATCTGTTCAGAATTCTACGCCACAAAATATAGCTCGGAAACAGGAAAGTGTTGCTTTGCCGCGAATTGATTTGCCTTCATTTAGTGGAGACATATTGGAATTTGGTACTTTTATTGATTTGTTTGATTCATTAATTCACAATAATGAAAAACTCCGTACTATGCAGAAGTTCAAATATTTGCAGTTAGCTTTAAAAGGGCCTGCTTTTGAGGTTATTAAGAATTTTAAACTAACACAAAACAATTACGTGAGTGCTTATGAAACACTTTTGAAAAAATTCAAGCGAACTCGTTTA
Source organism: Octodonta nipae (assembly GCA_034190945.1). Classification (NCBI taxonomy): domain Eukaryota; kingdom Metazoa; phylum Arthropoda; class Insecta; order Coleoptera; family Chrysomelidae; genus Octodonta; species Octodonta nipae. Next base: position 97,185,221 of record CM067216.1, on the reverse strand, counting down.
ATCGCGGAATCTCATTGGTCAGCTTTAGAACAATTCCCCAACTAACTTCAGATAGCCCTTCAGAGGTTCGGAAGTTAATGGATGACTTCAGTGATAATTTGGAAGCACTGAAGAATTTGGGTTTACCAGTAAATCAGTGGGATTTTTGTATCGTTCAGATGATGTTGAAACGAGTTCCAAAGAATTTAGCCGCCAAATTTGAACTTTACCATGGTAATGTGACCGCTCAAGATGACTTTCCGATCCGTTCGGAAGTTGTTGATTTTTTGTCGAAGCATTGCGATGCCTTTGAACATGTTGAATTATCCCGCAAGGCAAAGCGAATTGTTGACAAAAAGTTACCATTGAATTCAAAGCAACATTCTTCCGGTTCACTACATCTTTGTTTGTCACTAAGAATAGAAATTGTTTAGTTTGTAAATCCGCTCATGCGATTTACAAATGTTCTGAATTCTTGAACAAATCAGTATCGCGGTTTAAGTTTGTTAAAGATTTTAGACTTTGTTTTAATTGCTTGAGCGATTCTCATCAGTCGAATCGCTGTAAATCTTTATCCACTTGCCGCAACTGCAAAAAAGGCCATCACACATTGCTTCATTTTGTAAATCGTGGTGATTCAGGCATTCGGTCTGAATCTAAAGCTCCCCCCGCAAACCTGGCTTCCACATCTGGTGGATCCAGTACCGTTAATACTGTTGAAGGTCCCGAAACTTCTCTACCGCAGACTTCTTGTCATAGTTCACTTTTGTCATACAATTCAAATGTGTTGTTATCTACCGCTTTAGTTGAGGTATTAGATAAGCACGGTTCTTATCAAACTTTGCGAGGCTGTGAAACGCCTTGGCTTCCGACCTATGCCCGCTTCGATACAACTCAACGGGCTAGGTTCTGTGCAGAGTACCTCTGCTGAGGGCTCTCTTACCCTTTCTCTTCGCTCTATAGTAAAGCGTGAGTGCAATTTTGTTGTTGATACTATTGTTTTACCCCGCATTTGCAATGATATGCCTGTTGCGCCCATTAACATGGCTAATATGGCATATCTAACCAATTTGAAACTTGCTGATCCTGGTTTCAATAGCCCAGGGCTATTGACCTTTTGTTAGGTGCCGATATATTTTCTCTAATTTTGTTGGATGGACGCCTTCTGGGAAAGGAAGGTGTTCCTGATGCTATTAACACTGTGTTTGGTTACATCCTTATGGGTAAAGTGTCTTCGAGTTCTGTTAACTCTCACTCTCAGTCAGTCATAAGCCCAACTTCGCTTTTTTGTCAAATTGAAGATGTAGTATCATTAGATGATTCACTCAAAAGGTTCTGGACAATTGAAGATGTTACTACCACACTGGTTCAGTTCCCTGATGATCTTATCTGCGAAAACATATTTTCCGAGGGATGCAGGAGATTGGATTCAGGTAGATTCGTTGTGCCCCTTCCTTTTCGAAATACACTTCCTGCTTTTGATGGAATGTATGATCTCGCCGTACAACGTTTCTGCTCTTTAGAAAGACGTCTTCTACAGCAACCAGATCTCTACAAACAATATTGTGATTTTCTCAAAGAGTATTTGGAGCTGGATCATATGGAGTTGGTTCCCGATCCATCTACTTCTTCTGATTGTTACTACATACCGCATCATTGTGTTTTGAAACCTGATAGTAGAACCACCAAACTTCGTGTAGTGTTTAATGCATCCGCTAAGATACCTCATCGGTTATCTTTGAATCTTTGTTTGTTTATCGGTCCCAAATTGCAGCAAGACATTATCGCTGTTTTGTTGACCTTGCACAATTTAGTTTTGCCTCGCCTGCTTGCTATAGAAAACTTTTCTAGTTGTGAAGTTCACGCATTTGGTGATGCTTCTGAGAAAGGTTATGCCGCTGTTGTTTATTTTGTGTTCGAAACCGCATCTGGATTTCGTCAAAGTTTTTTTGTGTTGTCTAAATCGAAAGTTGCCCCTTTGAAAACTTTATCACTTCCCAGATTGGAACTGTGTGCTTCAGTTCTTACCGCTAAGTTGGCTCATTATGTTTATGAGCAATTCAATAGTCGTTTGTTGTTCAAGGTGATTCGTTGCTGGTCAGATTCCACGGTAGTCCTTTCATGGCTTAGTTCTTCCCCGCACCGTTGGAAGACATTTGTCAGTAATCGAGTTGCTTTCATTCAGGAAAAATTTCCTTCTTCGCATTGGTTTTACATTCAATCTTGTGATAACCCCGCTGATTTGGGTTCCCGCGGCACTTTGCCATGAGAGTTATTAGGCAATACACTTTGGTGGAAAGGCCCACAATTGTTGATTACCGCTTGTTTGCCACATGCTTGCTCAGACTCAAGCATGTCACCGCTAGTTATGACTAAAGCCCGTATAGTGGCGTTTCAAGTCACCGCTTCACCAAATTTATTTGGTACTTTGTTAGAAGAACATTCTTCTATTAATCGCATTACCCGCATTATAGCTCATATTTGTCGCTTTGTTGATAACGCCCGCAATCCAGACCGTAGGGGCTCTGGATCATTTTTGGCTGCTGAGTTACATCAGGCTCAGCTTCGCATTGTTCGCTATGTTCAAGATCAATATTTTTCTAAAGAGATTTCCCTTCTTCGAGAACGAAAACTATTGCCCAAATCGCTTCGTAACCTTTCGCCGTTTCTTGATGAACAGGGAACTCTTAGAGTTGGTAGTAGATTGGCTAATGCTCCATTGCCGTTTGATACTAAATTTCCCGCACTGCTACCAAGTAAAAGTCGTTTGACTAATCTAATTGTCGAAGATTGTCATATCACCAATCTTCACGCAGGAATCCAAACCGTTCAATTTCTTTTGCAGCAACGATTTTGCATTCTATCCGCAAAGAAAGTAATTCGTAGTGTCATTTCTAAATGTGTTTCTTGTTGGAAGCTTAATCCTTCTGCTTACCAACCCTTCATGGGAAATTTGCCCATTTACCGCGTTTCACAATTGAAACCCTTTTCTCATGTTGGAGTAGATTTTGCTGGTCCCTTCACTATAACCATGGTTAAAACTAGAGGGTCGAAAACTTAAAGGCTTATCTGTGCCTGTTTAAGTGCTTTGCAACGAAAGCTGTTCATCTAGAACTCGTATCAGATTTGTCTGCTGATGCATTCTTGGCAGCTTTGCGACGATTCATTGCACGTCGTGGTCGATGTAGCCATATATATAGTGATTGTGGTACTAATTTTGTGTGTGCTCACAAGCAGATCTTGAAAGCTTTTAGAGCTACTGCTGCACGAGAAACCATTTCTTGGCATTTCAATCCCCCTTCGGCTCCTCACTTTGGAGGACTATGGGAGAGCGGAATTAAATCCATTAAAGCTCACTTAAGACTTGTCGTTGGAGATCAAATCTTAACCAACGAAGAACTTTCTACTGTATTTGCACAGGTCGAAGCAGTTTTAAACTCGCGACCTATAACCCCTTGTAGCAACGATCCATCGGATCTTACCGCCTTGAGTCCTGGAATGTTTCTTACCATAGAACCTTTAACAGCACCTCCTGAATCTGATTTCTTATCTGTCCCATCTAATCGTCTCAACAGATGGCAGTTACTGAGTCGTTTGCTTCAGGCATTCTGGAAACGTTGGTCGCAAGAATATTTACATACTCTTCATCAACGGAGCAAATGGACTGATCCTTCAGAGGTTGTTAAGCCAGGTACTCTTGTTATTTTGAAGCAAGACACTTCCCCTCCTTTGAATTGGCCGTTAGGGCGCATTATTGACGTACATCCTGGAGGTGATGGTGTTGTACGCTTTGCGACAGTTAGAACTGCAAGTGGTACTTTGAAGCGACCTCTTGTAAAGCTTTGTCCACTGCCAGTGGACCCTTAGTTTTGAAATAAGTAATTCAAGGCTGGCGGAATGGTGCGTTCCCACAATTTGTTTAGTGTATTGTTTTCAATTTGATTGAATTACTTCATTGATTTTTAAACTTCTGCACCTTTTCTAAAACATTCCGTCGCGCTAATGCTAATTGTAAGTGTGTTTTTGCCTGTAAAATATAGACAGTATTGATATTTGTGGTTCGCTTCCCTAGCTGTTTAGACGCTTGGGAGTTTCGTGTATTGTGCTCCGAACTGTTCGGACATTTTTGATTCCGTCTGAAGAGACGACGCTTATTGTTGTTGTTTGCGTTACGATTTCGCGAGTTAGTAGCTTCGTTCGTAACGACCGCTAAACCGCTTTCATTTTTTTCTTTTGTGTTTACAAAAGCGCATCATTTGTTGTTAAACCCGCATTTTTTTGTATGCTCAATCAATGAACATTACCTCGCTATTTTTTGTGTAACTTGTTGTCCAGACTAAGCTCTAAGAAACTGTTCCTGTTCACGGGGCTAGCCTCTGAAGAAAGAAGAACCAAGAAAACACCAGAGCTTCGACTTAAAGGTTAGTGATAACTTTTATTTGGTGATTCGTTTATGTGACGGCACGTGTTTATTGAATGTTCCGCTAAAGGTCCTTCGTCAATTATATACTTGCATTGAACCAGCATTGAACTAAAACCGCAACATCTAATTCATAGATTTTTTTGAATATTCTCTCTATGGAATGTGCATCGAAGACATTCCACTTCTGGTCCTTCGTTTTATATCACCGAAATATTGCAGTCCAGGCAATGTTCTGTTCCGGAATTCTATTCTCTTTTCTCTAATATTAAGTACTGCTTGTGTAACCTACCTCAGAAAGCTGTGGGAGTAATTGTTGAGTTGCAAATCCACATGCAAACTTCTAAATTATCTATCAGTTCCGACTTACCGAAGTGGGTGTCCAAAATTTTTTTAGCGTTACTATAAATGACCCCAACAAAAAGTGCTTTTGTTACAACCACGGCTACATCTAACCATGAATAATTAAATAGTCTCTAAATACTTGAAATCTTCCGCAGTCATACATTTTAGGAGGTCTCTAACAATGTTAAGCAGTTATTTCTTCCTTTCGGTTGATAACATCGACACTCGATCAATGAGTCGACCATGTCGTTGCTGACATATATCGTGGAATCAGGATTCTGGTCCAAATCCTAGAACGGAGTTTGTTCATCACCCACATGATTGTCACATAGACGTGCACCAGCATCAGGATCTTGAATTGCATCTTCTGGTACAAGAAACGAGCTAGAATCATGCGACGCTGTCTCCGGTTTGTTTCCTCTTTTGAACTTTTCATGCTGCTCTTGGCTATCGATGTTGTTCAACTGATAAATTACTATAAAACGCGTAACTAATTTTAAGTATGACGAATAATCTTGCCGGCACTGAACTAAATTAGAAAATATAAGGTTTATGGCAAATGAAACCCGAGGTGCACTATTTGGCCAGTATCTCTGCTAGAGTGTAGATGCCTACACACATTACACACACACCACTAACTGTGTCCACATTCAATTTGACCAGCACATGCATGGGGTATTTGATTAGATGTTTAATTTTAGAGGGAGGGAAGCTGCCACTTATAGGAAATAATATAAGCACTTTTGTGTTTGTAACTTCCTAGTATCAATCACACTTTGAACATTTTTCTAATAGTGCATACAAAATTTCAACCAAAACAAGAACAGTCATGTGATTTCAGCTGCTTTAAGAGACGCTAACACAGAAAGGGACCAATAAAGTAAATGCAGGTCGTGAACTCAAAACAATAATTTGTCTCAAATGTGTGTTTATGCATTCTTCGTTAATGTAGACTTGAAAGAAGTCAGTCGTTTATTGAGTACCTATATGCGTCAATCAAACGATACTATGATAGTATAGCAGAAACGGATAATTTTAAAGTGGTCGTTTGGCAATTACTTGTGAGAATAGATTCTACGAGAAGCGATCAGCTAAACTCAATTAAAGTTATGTGTAGTGAACGGAATCGCCGACCGACCCAAAGAGTAACTTGGATTGATGGAAGTAATTACGGTTTTATTTTAGTAATAGTGTGTAAGTTCTAGTTCGCACGCCGCACCAACCAATTACACGGAAATGGGGAAACGCCAATATTCGCCAGCAGTACCGGGTGTCCCATTTTGCAAATTTGAATTTGCGGGGTTTCTCGCTCATTGTCATGAAACAGAATTTCCATAACATTTGTCGTATAAACTGATTTTCTTAGATTTATTGTGTAGATCTGAGAGTTTTTCGTGCGATAATTTGTTTATTTGCCTGTATGTTTCTTACTCGTACTGTTCAGGTTGTGAAAGGCTGAGGAAAAATTTTCGGTACGGGTGTTTCAAAAAACATGCGCCAGTGTTCAGGTGGAGATTCATTATCTATTCTTATAATTGAATTGTAACATGACCGTGTCTGTACATGTAATATTTTTTAAAAATTTTGGTGGTCGTGTAGATACTCATGGATTTAGAATACAAAACACCAATTTTTGGAATTTTTGTCTGTCTGTCTGAATACGCCTCACTCCAAAACTACTGAATGCATTTTGATACAATTTGGTGCGCATGTAGTTCAATTCTCCTGTTGTTATATAGGATACTTTTTATCGCGATAAAATATGTCATTTCGAAGAGAAAATAGAAAATAAAAAGAAAAATAGACAATTTAACACACATCACGCAGAAACTACTGGATGGATTTTGTTAAATTTGGACTGGAAGTTCTTCAGAACTTCTAACCATATACTACTGTTTATCGGGAAATTCATTTGGTTGGGAAAATAGAGAAATAAACGAAAGTACGCAATTTTGCCGATTTAATTGCTGTCTGACAGCCTCAGCATGCATCACGCAAAAACTACTGGGATGGATTTTGATAAAATTTAGTTTGGAAATACTTTAGAACCTGTGTTAATTAATACATAAGATTCTGTCGACGGCGAGAAAGTATGTCATTTATATTTTTATAAAAGGGACCTTTTTTTATATAAAACGAAAACATTAGTCAATATGTAAAAACTTTATAGTATCCACACCAATATACAACGCAAGAGAAAATTGAATGGAGATTGAATTTCAGGAACAGACATAAGTTATTTTTTTCAAATTCAACCCCTGAGGGGCTGAATGAGAGTGAAAAGGCATATCATAGATTGTACGAAGGAACTGAAGCTGCTGATATAATCTTGATAAAATTTGTCTGGCAGATAGATTTGGAATAAATATAGTTAAAGAATTTTTTAGAAATTTTATTAAACAGATTGAAAAGGGCGGGAAAAGTTGTTACAAATAGTTTTTTTGTAGGTATAAGTATTGTTTCGAAGGTAAATTTAGTGTAAGATCATTTTTACGTAATAATGTTCATTATCTTCATTTATTATGGAAAAATGTCAAGGCTGTTAATAATGCCAAAATTTGAAACATTTCAGGAAACCAAAAACTTAAAAAATTACAACCATGTGAAAGTGCCTTAAACATCCAAAAATACAAATGTCAGAAATATCAGCCAGTTCATAAATGTTAATAGGAATCAGAAATAGGCTGATTTGTCTACCTTGTTCTAATCGGAGCGGGTCAGCTAGTAAAAAATACGAAAAAAGTTTATATAGACGTTGGCCCGGACCTGCCTAGTTTTTAAACAACGATGTACCCCACTGACTCGTTTGTCACTTAAATATTTCTATGATTTGGCCACTGAAAATACAACTTTTTTGACTTGAATTACTTTATTGTTGAAAGGAAATCAAAGAACCATATATTATTGCAGCAAATAACCATACTTTTGAAGTTCAAATGAATTTTTTAAATGTGCAACGATCTGCAAAAATTATTCTTCAGGTGGATTGATCGAAATGCTATTAGTTTATGGTGAAGCCATACGAAGCAGTCAGAATTTATCGTCGAAATTGGAGTGACTTACTGGTGCTCGATATCGCGACTTGTCCGTGCCACGTGCCATACAGCCCGTGAAACAATCCAATTGCTGCATGAGACATTTCCTGGCCGTGTATCTCTCGTTTCGATGATCATAATTGCCACCCTAGATCGTGTGATATAACACAATTAGAGTTCTTTTTATTGGGTTATTTGAAGTCAAATGTCACCACGCATCAACGAAATTCAGCCACATTTATGCAGAGTGGTCCTAGAAAATTTTGACAAAAGCGCGTATGTGCCGGGAAAGCTGTGGCCACTTGTTCCATAAATAACCCTATCCTATGTACTTAATGATCAATAGAAAAAATAACAATTTAAAGACTAAAATCTATGTTTTCTATTTAATTCACATTTAATTTTGGGATACCCTCTACAAGTACCTACAAAAGTTGTTGTTAATGAAGGGAATATCAGCCACTGGGAGGTAAGGACTCTTCAAGGGCAAAGTTGAATTATTACCACTTAACAAGTGTTCAAGCGTTGTTGGTTAGGGAAACTGATCTCAGGAAAGAATTATGCCAATGATTTTTAAGGAAATTAAGGAAACTAGCTGTCGCCCAGTGGTCGAAATTCGACCAATTGCCACAATATCTCTGGCAGGTTAAGTAACATGAAAATTTTATCGTGACATTCTATCCTAGGACTTTAGGGAGAACAGCAATTACACAGAACGGATCCAGATTCGGAACCTCTGTGTGATAGTTTCCTCGAAAATCCTAGATGTCAGTCTTACATCTCGCTTCTACAAATAAGTAACGTAATTCAAGTTTTTTTCAGATGTAATTCATAGAACTTTACTTGTGTTCAAATTCGTAATTCTTAATTTAATATGACAACAATTCAACCGCTAATGGGCTACCCTACATATTTATTTTTTCTAACACCCCTGTATAGCTATAATTGCACTCAATTCTCTAACATTTATTAAAATCCTCATTATAATAAATCCATCTCATTATATATTTCCACCACCCTGTATATGCAACTGCTTATGGACCATGCATAATATTTTTTAACATTTTTCAACCACCGGGTAAACCATTCTGTATATGCCACTGCCTATGACCCACCATATTTACTCTTTTTGTTTATGAAATTTTTAATTATCTTCTGTAACTATAATTCTACTCCGACCTATATTTCAATCATTATATATATGGAACTCTTCGTGGTCTACTCTATAAATTATTTCCTATTCTAACATTTTTTTATCACCATCCTGTATATCTATAATTCCTCTTACCCTATATTTCATCTTAACTATATATACAACTGCTTATGGGTTACGAAATGTTGCATTTCCATTTCCGCCACTCTGTATATGCATCTATGTATAACATTTTTTTGCACCACCCTGTATAACTGTAATTTTACTGCACCTTCTATTCCAAGAACCCTGTAAATTCAACCGCTAATGGGCTTCCCTATATAATTATTTTATTAGTTATAATTGCACTCTACTCTATATTTTAAACACCCTAAATATGCAACTGTCGCCCTGTATAATTATGATATTCAACGATTACTTTACCCACTAAACAATAACAACGCTTGCATGCCACCTCCAAGAAGTACATGCTCTAAGTATATACTAGCATTGGTCTGTCTATATATAATTACTCAATGGTTTGAGTCTGGCGGCAGCGGCACGCGGCACATTCATTTGTTTGGCATTGACATTATTGAAGTAAATAATGAATTTTTATTATATTTTATTTAATGAATGAACCAATATTATAAATTAAGATTAGCATTCTGCACTGAAGGTCGTCAGTAGCTACTAAACAAAACAAAAATGAAGAAAATCGGTTGAGAAACAGAGGAGAAAATGGTACCTAATCGTTTTGTCTTAGCCTATTTATATATAGATATGTAAGTATTTCATTTACGAGAAAATGTATAATAAATTTTGACAATTTACATACACACTTGCATGATGGAGCACCGCCACATTTTGCAGCCGAAGTTCCAGCTTATCTCAATGAGACTTACGAAGTTGCTTTAGGGTCATTTAAATGAATCATCATTTCATAAAAATAAACTAATTGCAACGATACAGGAAGAATTTCGAGAAATTAAAGCAGATCGTTATGCTTGTAACAAAGTGAGAAAATCATTGACTGTTGTTTTTAATTTGTTAATTTGGTATATTTATTAAATATCTTCAAACATAAATTTTCATGAAATGTAATTTTTTCGATTTTCTCTTGGATTTCTTAAATTACTTAACACCCTGAATCTTGAAATCCCCCATTACGTTTATAGGAACTTTTTTTAATTTTTGGATGATAAATCTTGGAAATTACCGGTTTTTTGGTAATACCCTGTATATAAGCTGTACAATTTTTTATGTTCTGTTCTGGGGCACAGTCACTACTGATAAAATTGACATATCACGTTGCTAATACGAATTATCTAGAAAAACATTCAATGTGACAAATACCAGTGGAAAATTTGTAATGATTTAATACTTGTTGCTCTTGAATACAATAAGGATAGGGGAAACCATTGTCTTAAGAAAAACTGACCCAGAACAGAATATCTTCAGAGAACAGAAAATCCACTAGTATAACCCGAAGATGTATTTTCACCACTTCTACAAATAAAACTTGGACTCATGAAAAAAGTTAAAATAATGGTGCCGGATTTTATATCGGAATATATGTCGAAAAAAGATACGTCAAAAATTCAAGCCACATAATTGAAATTTCTAAGACGAATAAAAGGTTTCACATTAAGAGATAATATAAGAAATGTTGATATAAGACAAGAACTTAATATACCTTCTATAAACGATAAATTTAAACAAAATAAAGAAGAGCGTAAACTAAAATTTCCTAGAGTTAGTAATGGCAGAACAGTTTAATCAAAACTTTGGGAATTAGAACTAAAACTAAATTGACTATACATCGTATAAACCTTGTTTGTTATTTCTCCCTTGTATGATTGTTTTGGAAGTCAATCAAAGTCATTAACCTCTAGCAAACGCAAATTAAACAGTCTTAGTTGATAATTATAAATTAATGTTCATTTAAATAATTGATATAGACGGGACCATAACTAAAAATTCAAGAAATTTCGAGAAGTACTTGTTTAGGAAAAATGTGAGACTGGGTCTGGTTGACTTGGAAAGGCAAAAAATTCGAATTTTCAATGTTTTTGACATTGAGCAGTTATGCTTATATAATTATTTTAACGTTTTATATTGACATTTTTAACAAAATTTTATTTTTAATATCAGAAGTAATTTATTATGATGAATTAATTCAATATGATTGATGTTATCATACTTACTCAATGCTGTTAGTAACTATTGAGTTCACATCTTAGCTGCTTGGGATTTAATAGTTATTAATGATTCATTCATTTTATTAATTGATGTCTCTTCTTGATTTTCTCACAATTTTTTTGCACTGCTTTAGTATTAATCATATATTTTACATGTAGTACCTTAAATGCAGGTTCATTAATAACATATTGACATAAGGGTATGAGAAAAATTCTCTATTGTATATATAAGAGCAGCCTTTTGTATTATGAATCATAAATAAATTGAATAATACAAAAATCACAGAACGTGAAATTCAGTTCGGGAAATTAGTACACTGAACTGTACCATATCAAAACCAAATGGACGTAAGTTTTATAAATAAAAGGCAAATGTTGTTTAATTCAAATCTCATGGTAGATTATTCTGCTTGTTAATAATAAAATAATATTAAAAGTGATGTGTTGTTAATATTAGATGTTACATATTCAAGTAGAGACTAAGTTCAAACATGAACTCTATAAAAGTGCAAGTTTTTTCATATTTCCAAAAAATCAGTAAAACATTTTTTGGGAATATCATCATATTGTCAAGAAAGTAAGAAACAAAATGTACAATTAGATTTTAAAATCATATTTTAATTTTTCATTGTCTTATAATTTCCATTGTGAAGCTTTGAAATATATAGACTTTTTTTTCAAGCAAGTATCTAATTCACTTTTAATATTCCAGTTTTTATTGTGTCAAGTTTCCTTTAAATCCTCAATTTTTTTATACGGGAATATTTTTTTTTAAGCAAAACAAACCTTTGCTTTACAACGTACCTAATCGTCAATATTTTTTCCAAAAGTTTAAACTAATGATATTAGCGATCAAAAATTGGTTTTAACTATGGTTATTTTGGTAATTGTGACTTTGGTACACAGTATCATTACTAAATTAAAAAACCTCCTTGTCGTATTTGTCATCGATTCTTCTTTGAAATTAGGTGTCATACAAAGCAGTGATGTGATGTCTTGTTTTTCTAAAACTTAAGACTAAAATGTTAACTTTGTGACAATTTTTTGTGTATTTGCTAACCTCTAACTACTGTGCTCTGACTGACTTATATGTCACTTATATGTACTTATATGACTTTTTGCATAGCAAAAATTCCACATTAAATTGCATGAGTTCATTAACGACTAGACCAGAGATAAGAACATGCGGTTTGTGTGTTGATAATTAGTGGGATTAAATAACATGCTAGCCATCTGCATTTATCGGTACATGCTTGTAACAGTTTCGTCTCGAATCGCTACTGGCCAATGTGAAAATTTAATTCGTATTGTTTTGCTTATTCTAGGGGTTTCAGCAGGGTCGTTTTCATGCATGTGCCAACTGGACTCAAGGTCCAGGATCTCCGGCTCAGAGGGACCTTGTGCCGTTTTTGACTCGCTTTCATCATGATCCGAATAATATTAATCGGCAAATTGTAGTTTCGAACATTTTCACAAAAAAAAATAGAATTTTCTGATAAAATGTTCATGGGGAGGAAATGAAATTGGAATGGCAACATTTTAGGTCACATCTAATTATTGATAGCAAGGAACAAGAAAAAACAAAGAAATGTAATTTTGATAATGCGAATAACGTTCAACAGTTGGTAGATCGGGTAATTGGGATTGGTATCAAAACATTTTAAACATACATGCTTGTTGAAAGACTCACAATGTTTCCAAATATTGAAATAGTAATTTGAATTTTCGTGTCGAAGATGCATGTTAACGGGCCTGCGTTCATTTTCAAAACTCACTCTGATCAAAAATGAACTGAGAAATCGTATAACGTATGACTCAGTCTCGTTTGAAAATTTTATGTTTAATTAGTATTGGTCTATATTAAGGCTTTAATCTTATCAAGAGAACCAACGGTCCTGGATTCTAAATTTAGAATTTTCCTGAGAAAAATTAATTTTTAAAACCTACTGTCACTTACCCAACAGAAAATAATTCAATTCTTAAGTATTATAAAAATTTAGAAAAAGTAAAACCCTAATTTAAGTTACATGCTATTGTTAAACATACAATTCAATAATAAAATACAAACAATTGTTATATTTCATTTTGCATGTTTGAAATTTTGGTAACGAACTTGCTGCACTATCACATTCGATATTAGGTACAAGACCAACCCCTATAATTGTTAAAGAAATGCATTTGTCGTTTTTTTTCTGTCATGAAAGCAAAGATATTTTAATTTTGATATTCTAATGTTTTTACTTACACTTCTCTTCGGGTTCAGTTCAGTTCTTGGATTTATTTGAAAACACAGTTCAACTCACTCTAATTTATTTACACTACTTTAACACAATTTATATTCACAGAACTATATGCAATCTCTGTCACATATAGAAACTAGTTTTTGACACAATGTAATGTGACCTGTGAAAATTATTATAAATTGTCTTTAGATATTTAAACCTTTCGATTTCTACCCTATTATGATACACTTCATGCATCATTTATAGTATTCTTAATAGGTATCTTCTCTTGCAATAATCCGATACATTCTTTCCAGTACTACTTTTATTTGGTTCTTTGCCTTGATCCTATTTCCTTCTTTCTTTGTTGTTCCGCATGCTTTGTTTCCAAATAAAGTATTAGCACTGTCATTGTTTTATATCATTTTAAATACATATTCTTTTCAGTTTTCTTTTTTGGTGTTCTGTTAATATGAGGGACATTCAAATATAAACGAGCCTTTTTCAAAAAAGTGTTTACTATGTAAGAAGAAAACATTCCTATCGGACGGAGATCCAACATATTGCGTCCGAACTATAAAACCTATTGATCGTACACAAAACGCTGTCCTCCAAGTGCGTTCATGAGGATCATTCATAATCCCATGGTGAAAGGGCAAGCCTGTAGGGAGACTGTTCAAATGTAGTTAAATGTATTTCAACCAATTTTTTTGTGTTATTAGGGCTGTAGTGTGAAAGTCACGAATTAGCTTACGGCCTCTTTTTGAACGATGTGCAGTTCGAAACTGGTCAAGAAGATCACAGACCTGACAGTAGTGGAAAATATTTATTGTTCGACGATCGTAAATAAAATCAACGAGGAAAATCCTTTGAGAGCAAAAAAACCGCTGACAGCATCTTCTCGGTTGAAAAGCAAGTGTTGGCTTTTGATGATTTTGACATTTCACACCCTCCATTGAATTTCGGCACATCAGGTTTTTACTCATGACCATAAAACTGCATTCTCCCCTGTAAATGCACTTGGTCTCGAATTCTGGCTTTGTTCGCGAAAAACTTTATTATTATGATGCGTTAATAACCACAGGATGGATGAACTTTTCGCTCGTTGTGAGGACAACTAATAAAACAGATCGGGCGGTCGGTTTGGCCTTGACTCATCTTGAGGGGATTCCCTACCCTTCACAACGCTGTAACAGGGGTACTTAAAAAGGCTGGTAGTTTTGCGAATTTTGAATTTAATGAATTTTCACCTCGATAATTTGCAGCATATGTAGAATTGACCAGTTCTGCTGCTATGTTCTTTATAATGATATTTATTCTTAAACTATATTTTTCGGCGTATATTTAAGATTCAGTAATTTTGAATTATTTTGTTATTCATGGGTTTTCTCTCCTCCAAATTTTTTTTTTCCTGAACAGATATTAAAAAATTGTATATGTAGAACAAAGTTAGTAAGGCTTGAAAATTGCCCGATCTGGCTTTGTACAGAAATTTTTCTGAGAGAAAGAGATTATAAAATGATCCATTTCCTGTATATAAGTAATGTATTGTTATTGTGTAATACATCTGTGTAAGACGTTTCAACTCCGAGTCTGGATGGAATCGTTTAGTGTTGTTTTCGAGGTTTTTTCTAAAAAATTTTGCTTTGATTTTGAATTTATTGTTTGTCAAAAAATTTGAACTGACAATTTGTCGTTTGGCGATCACTTCTGAGGTTACCGTTTTTTGTTCTGTTAATAAATTCTTCCAGTCCAAAAAGGTGTGAGTGCTCCGATTTCAGTGTTGTTAATCATACAGCTGGCTTCTTTATTTTCTCTTTTTAATTTTCTTCTTTCAACAAGACTTTGTTTTATCCCATATCCTATGGCTGCCGGCTCGTTAATACGTTGGCCAAATTTGATTTGTCCACATGTCTTCTGGAAATGTTATATTGATGTTCTTTTTTCCTTACTTCTAAAGTCTTGATTCACCTTCGACATATATTGCTACTAATGCAGCGAGCATGTACCTTTATGATTTCGAAACAGTTTTTAGTCAAAAACCTATGTTTTAATTATTAATTGAAACCATTCCCTTAGACGCAGGAGACTGAAATGTAGGAAAAATATTAACCGACTTCAAATAAGTAAATTATGAACAAATCCTCAGCATAACACAATAAGTTTGTCTCAAGGACAAATGGCATATTCACATTTGTTAACCTACCCAAAGAATACTTGTTGCTTTTTATGTACAACTGAAGTACCTACTAGTGATGTGCCGGATCATTAAAATTGTATACCCGCAGATACGGATCTGAATGCAGATATTTGGTCCCAAGATCCGCGGTTACGGATACGGATCTTAACTTTTTAGTACTTTTTTAGAGTACGCGGCTGTAAATATTGCACATAAATAAACCTTTAGATAGAGACAATCTGTTATGGACAAAAGTTATTGACCTCTATAACTCTCATAACCAAAGACATTAAGGTATGATAGATATTGATTGGACAAGTAGTCACTTGGAGGTCTCAGTCACATTGCTCGCACATATTTATCATCAAGCGTTCCAAGTGAGCAATTTTTTAGTGCAGCAGGAATTGTTTATGAGCCACATCGTAACAGCCGTTTGGGAGACAAAGCTGTCAAGATGCTCTTTTTGAAATACAATTTCCCATTACTTAATTTTAATTATGACCTTTAACTTTTTTAAGTTTCTCTAATTGTCACTGTGTTTTGAATCTAATGTCAACACTTAATATTTCTTCCATACTAGATCGAATTTTCTACAAAAATATTATTTTTAAGGTGTATCTTGAATATTTTGAAGGTTATTTTTGTTTATTAAAGTTTGCACATGATTGATAATTCTATAAATGTCTTTGGTAGGTGAATATATAGGAGTCATTGCCCGACGCACACCCTAAATAACACATTTTCTAGTTGTCATGAAAAACTTACACAATGGAAAATAAAAGGTAATCGTTAATTGTTAATTGCCTCCAACATAATGTTCGACATGCAATTTCTATTCCAAACACGAGCTTAACTTGCAAAATCGCATTATCGAGATCTTTCAAACTTACATAACTAAATATTTGTTGATATAGAGTTTAAAATACATTTATTCGTTAGTACAAACAACGACAGATTCAATTTAAAACAGTAGCGCTCACTGACTTAATGTATTTTCAGTTGGTTGTTTCGGTCTATACTTAATGAAAAACCATCTCAAGTTGCTTCAAATAAACGCGTTATGGTGATTTTCACTTATTCATTAATGTTACTTAAACTTCATAATTATTTCGTACATATAATCAAAATTCAGCCCCTGCACTATTATATCATCTCAATTGTTTGTGTTATTATTTTTGAGATTTGGACACTTCGTTCCGACACTTGGCTTCGACACTTGCCCACACTGATGTAGGTACCCATACAACTTACATGTTTAGTAAAATCTATAAGAAACAGACCACGATTATATTTAACAGTCTCTTTGTTTATAGCAAAACAATACAAGATTGTAACTAAACTAATATAACAGCCAATTAATATAAAATATCAATAGAAAATTTGCTTTTCGTACTACTAACCCTTCCAATTCTCTACTTACGATTTTTTAAATACTTAGGTAAATCAGAAACTTAACGTACTTGAGAACACCGATTAAGACGTTTCAGTATACAGAGATTTCAATTCAATGAGAAATGCCAGCAAGTGAAATATTTATTACGAACAAATTTACTCAATACACAGTAGCAGCATTGATTTATTGATATTTTAGTAAATACCAAACTAAACATTAATTGGTATAACTATATTTCAGGCGTATTGCTGTAGAGTGAATACAAGTTTTATAGACAAATATAATTTGGGAGTTTAAACAATTTAATGACGACAAAGAAACAGAAGTGCAACATGCATAGCACTATTGACAGTCGTTCGGAGGAAATTCTAAATGAAACATTGTGGCAAAGAATTCTGAAGCAAACTGGTTATTGTGTTCACTGTCTGTGGGTAAATCGTTTAAGTTAATTTCATTTCAAGAAGGCGTTAGCCGGATTTCACTTTTTTCTTGCTCAAGAGTTCCTCTGAACACCAAAAACTCTTCTATAAAATTGCTCTATCAATTTCATTTATTAGTGGTTTACTGAGATCAGTTCGTACCATAATGAATGAATAATGTTTTATCGTTATTTCATATAATCAATAATTAAATAATAAAAATTTTAGGTTTATTTACTCTATTCTTACACTATTTAAATATATAAATGAAAAGATTACAGTATCTTGAATTAAGGTTTGTTGTCATAAGGAAGTCACATCGCTTGTGGGTGAAGTGAATCCAATAGCGCATTTACTAAATTTCATTAATATTTCTGAAGAAGGATGATGTATTTAAATAAACACTTATAGAACATGAACATACACGATTATATTTAAAGATTAATTTACATAAAAATTGTTGATCTTAAACGTAAATATACTTTACAAGCACGACGATTATCACAAGCATGTTTGATGTAACAACTGAATTAATTGAATATCTCCGAGTAGATTATCTATTAGTTTAGTTTATGAAACTACTGAATTGCCACATTGCCTTTTAAATTCCTGGACTTTTTGTTAAATTTTTTGACAGTACCTCTTACATATTTTACTCCCGGTGCATCTTAAATAGATAAATAGACCAATCAAACTTTATATCGATACCTGGACAATGTCATGGCAACAGTTACTGAATATAGTAAAACAATGACATCACCACTTCCAACCCAAACAAGCAATATTGCATTTTCCTGTGCGATACTTTTTACACTTTTTTTGGGAGTAAAAAGGGGAATATTTTACACATTGTTTAGGTGCTGTGTGCTATATAATTTTAACATTTTGTGCTGTGTTAACAATTTTACATATTAAGCACAATAGAGGAAGTGATTGTGAAATATGTTTAATGAATATGTGAAATCTTACACGCAATGTGTTGGTTGAATATAACCACCCTCTTATATATGTGAACACTGAATATAAAAAAAAACAATATTTTATAATAAATTCAAGAAAAAATCATTATTATTTAATTGAAGTTAACAAGGTCAATATGCATTTATTTCTGATTCTCTTGATGGTTGATTCGAGAGCAATGTGAATTCATCTAGATAACCAATGGGGGCTCCATTTATAGAAGAGATTTGTAATCCTGGTTTAGTTTAATATTGTTAATTTGTACAATATTTTCGTGATTTTATTAATATTTTGGTGAACATTTTGTCTGAAGTAAGAAATTAATTTCTTTAAATGTACTTTAAATCTGGGACATCGGATTACATATACATTAGTTAATTAATTAATAATAATTTTTGCAAGTTACTTGAGAATTAAATTTTTGTTAAAAAATATATATTTAGGTAAATATCAGAGTTTTTGTTATTTTTTTTGTTATTGGCAGTATGGTTCAAAAACTGTATTACCGTCCAAATTGTTGGCTGAAATTCGTCCAATGTACTACATAGACATCTGTTTTTACCAAAATTGATTTTGTATAATTTTCTTGTCAATATTATTTCGAATTCTTTGAATGATATCAACGCCGACACATTGTACCATGAATGCAAAATTAAATAAGGTACATTTTGGATAATGCCAAAGCCACTGTGTGATAAAGAGATGGAACGACGCGACGGTTTCAGTTCAAGGGTTCAAGAATCTCGTAAAAGTAAACTAAACGTCCGCAAGAGGCCTCCAACTGTCTGGCTCGGTTTCTTAATAACCGCGGTAATCATGTTGTAGATAGTATTAGATAACTCTTAATAAATTTAAGTTTACATCATTAAGAAATAAAAAATAAAATAACATGTAAATAAGTTGTATCTATAAAAACTATTTTTCCAATAAATGAAAAAAATAGTGACATATGCAAAACCAGATTTTTCTAAGAGGCTACACGTCAGATGTTCAAATTTGACAGCGTTTATTTACGAGATTAATTGATGATGTATTTTGTGTTTTTCTTTAATTTTTGAATAAGGTGAACCCTAATTCATGTATATAAGAATTAAAATATATAATGAAGTTTGATAATAGAGCAGAAAGTAGTTTTGAAGCATTATTTTAAATACTCAGTGATTGACCTCGAAAAATGTTTAAATAATGTTTATATTATATACTAATTCATTCCATTTCAAACAACAGATGAAGTTAGTGATGATGTATGAATTATGTTATAATATTAATGCGAGGATATTGTTACAAGATGTTATAAAATTAACACAGGATTTATGTATTTGCGTGTCAGAAGATTGAAATGTATATAATTCAAGCCAGTTAATATTATAATACTAAATACAGTTTTTATGAAATTCTGTAAGTTGTTATTTTATCACATAGTTAGAATTTCATACGACAACCAGGAACTGTTCCCAGTTTTCTGGGCAATACAGTAGAACGATATTCCCTAATAATACATCCAGCTCCTTCGAATAAATCCAAACCAGCAATAAATACCAATTCAGTATGTCTGGATGTATTTGAACTATTTTTTTCTTGAATATTGCAAATCGGTACCGCACAATGCCAAACCATTTCTAAAAAATGTGCTGCAGAATATATTATACTAACGCAATCAAAAACACACTGAAATATCCAGTGACAACCTTAATGACAAGAGAGCAAGTCGTGCTAGACGCACAGAGCCCCCTGCAGTTTATTATTGCAAGGAACCACTTTTTCGTCATATCTGTAGCATTGCAATGGGATAGGCGTCGAACGTCGAACCACCTTTTTAATACACCGTAGCCAAGACTGAATAGAAAGCTATTGTCATAGAAACACAAAGTTTTGGACCCTAACACCAAAACTTTTTGTTTTGATTTACTCACGTTTACTGTTGAAAATGGCGTTGAGTCAAAAATAAAGTTTTGGTTTATAAATAAATAAATAAATAAATAAATGCTTTATTTTAGCTTTAAGCTAGGATATAACATCTTTTTTACATATTACATTTTTAACAAGTGTATACAAAACATTTAAATTAAATTAAAATACATATTTCTCAATTTATTCCTAAAAATATTTACATCATGGGATGTTTTAATAATTTCTGGAAGAGAATTGTATACCCGTAACCCTTCCACAAACAATGTTTTTTCTAACATTAGTGTGAAACCTCCCTATAAAATACTGGTCCCCTGTTCTTAAATTATAAGTTATCATGTCCGATCTTTTTATCAAAAAACCTGTCAGAAACTGAGGAATTAAACCGTTTTTGATTTTATATATAAATATCAAATTTGCTTCTTCAACCATTTGTTTAATATTAAGAAATTTTAGTCTAGATAACATATCCCTTATACTCGTATACCGATTGCATTTTAACAGTACACGCATAGCTCTATTTTGCAATATTTGCATTTTATTTATTTCCTGATTATTGCAGTACATCAGTAAGGAGATACAATAAGTAAACTGGGGATATATTATTGCATTATAAATTATACGCCTCGACCAATCGGACAATTTGTATCCTATTCTCCCAAAGTATCCAATTTTCTTACCTAGTTTTTTACACATATAATCTACATGAACATTTAGGTTTAATTGTGGATCTAGCACAATTCCAAGATATTTTATTTCTTTAACTTGTTCTATTACTTCACTATCCATCTTTATTTCAAAGTTTCCCTCATCAAATGTTTTACAGTTATGTCTTGTTCCGAAAATCATACATTTTGTTTTATTAGGATTAAGTTTTAATTTTTTAAACCTTTGCCAATTTTTTAAAATGTCTAGGTCTTTATTTATTGTTTGCACTACTTGCTAAAGATACCACGGTATCATCCGCATACAAATTAACAAAACTATTACAAATATATTTATTTATATCGTTTATGTAGAGTATAAAAAGTAGAGGGCCCAGGACATTTCCCTGTGGTACACCATATTTAACCTCAATTTTGTGTGATATTTTATTATCTACTTTAGTAGTTTGATATCTATTACTCAAGTAATTTTCTAACCATTTAAGAACCGTCCCCTCTATTCCATATACTCTACAAACGTTTATCAATTTTTTGCTGTCTATTGTCTCAAAAGCCCTTTTTAAATCAATGAAAACACTTACAACAATGTTACCTACATCTATTTACTTTTTCCACTGTGAAATCACAAACTGACACGCACTTTCACAGGAATGTTTTCTTCGGAATCCAGATTGACCCACATAGAATATTTGATTCTGTTCTAAGTATAGAATCAATTGCTCATGCACCAACACTTCTAGAACTTTTAAAACAACGGGAAGTAGATTTATTGGTCGTAGTTCCTCTGGTTGCTTAGGATGAGTAACTTTTGGCACCGGTATGATAACACTACATTTTAAAGCTGTAGGCACTATACCAGTTTCCTGTGATGTATTTATTATATTTAATAAGGGATACCCAATAACCTCAAATAACTTTTTTAGCGTATTTACCGACATCACAGTGTCCCCCGAAGACTTATTTTTTAAATTATTTATTGTTTTCTTTAACTTATTTAACGAAATTTTTTTAAAATCTGTAAACTTGGTATTCACTTCAATTTTTTCTTCCTTAAATTCAATATCTGGTAAAGGAATGCTTGTTACAATATCCTCCACACTATTTATAAAAAAGTTATTTAATGAGTTCTCTACATTACCATTTTCAATATTTATACACGTATAATTAATAGTTTGTGTGTTCTTTTTTACAATTTGTTTGAGGGTCCTCCACATTTTCTCACTATCGTGACGATTTTCACAGATTTTCCTTTCGTAATAATCTTTCTCCTTTTTACGAATCAATGCTACAACTTTGTTGATACTATTTGTAAATTTGAAAGTATTAAACAGTCTATCCCTCTCCTTCTGCTCCCTTCTTATTTCATCATCCAACCATTGATACTTTTTTTTGAACAATACTTCTTTTAGTGGTGATATATCTTCGATGGCTTTGGTTACATTGTCACTAAAATTTTGGTACAAAGTATTTACATTAATAGTTGTATAATTCCACTCTTGGCCTATTAGTTCCAGTTTTATTTCCTGAAGTTTAGAATCGTGTAAGTCTCGAAAATAGTGTTTTTTCTCTATTGATATTTCATCATAGTTTAATTTTAGTCCAATAGTTTCATAGTCACCTATAATAGGATATATTCTGTCAGTTTCTTGTATTTCAGTAAAATTTTTATAAACATGGTCCACTAGCGTTTTAATGTCTTTAGCACATCGTGTAGGTTTTGTTATAATTTGCTTGAACCCTGATGTAGTTGTAATATTCAATATTCGTTTCTTATATTGGGAGTTTTCCAGCATATTTATGTTAAAGTCGCCTGCTATTATTGTCTTATTCCTAATTACATCCTCTTCGTTTAAACTTGATTCAAACTTATTAAAAAAGTCTTTTATGTCCATACCATTTGGTGATCTGTAGACTCCACCTACTATCACCTTATCCTTAAGCAGATTTAACTTCACCAAAATTCCCCAATATTCTCTGCTTCTATGGAAAGTTGTAATCGTTTCACATTTTAGACAGTTTTTAACGTATATGGTGACTCCCCCTGTATGACGGCTATCAGAGTATATTATGAAAGGATTGTACCCTTTTACAGCAATTTCAGAATCTTCTATATCCCGAGTAATATGGGTTTCAGTAACAACAATTGCCATAGGTTTATATTGATCTATGGTTTGTTCCAACTGAACATGATTTTTTGTCTGACCCTGTATGTTTATGAGTAATATAAGACTATTTTTCTTTGACTGTAGTGGCTATATATACTTAATTTTTTCTCTTGTTATGTTTACTTGCCGTTGATAACTAGGGCAGTTTATATCAAATACATGATGATTATAATTTATATTTGGAATTTTTAAAATTTGAGAAGCATATTTACAATTTGTACATCCTAATGTGTCGTTATCACAGTTTGATTGTTTATGATTTCCACTACACTTAGGGCAAATGTCCGCAGTATTTGTACATTTTTCAGCGTGATGGCCGAAACGCCAGCAGCGAAAACATCGTAGCACACTAATGAATTCGAAATAACGATAACTGTCCCATCCTATGTATAAATGATCTTTTAATTATTTTTTAAATAATTGTAGTGTTCACTGCTTAATTCCAAAATTACATTTACCGTACTTTTTCTATTTTTTGCCGTTTTGTATTTATGTACCAATTTTATCCCCTTTCTCATAGTATCAGGAAAATTTTGATTTTCTATCTTTTCAATGAAACTCACTTCTTGTAACTGTTCCTCCCTTATATTCAGTACCTTTATTTTTGGATTTAACATTTTTCCTGTCAATACTTCATAATCTTTCCCCATTTCCTTTTGCATGTTTGTTTTTAAGTTTTCCAATGATTGTTTGTCATTGCAATGTACAACAACACATCCGTGTGAAACCGGCTTCACCTTTGAAACAGAGACAGCGATCTCCTCTGGCCGAATTTTTTGTTCTAATACATTTTTTGTTACTGAACTGTTTTGATTTGGAACTTTTGGTTTTATAATTAACGGTTCAATTTTACTTCTGTTTTTTACAGCTTCAGAATAACTAGGCTGTTGTTGTTGAATTAGACTTATAAGCTTCTCTGTTTTTTCTAACACTTCTTTTGTTTTAATACTGATATCTTCCGTTTCTTCTTGTTTTAATTTCAGTTCAACTTTTTTTAGACAGTTACTGCAAAACCACTTAATGCTTGCATTTTCTTGTTTGGATTTCAGCACTACATCCTTAATTTTCGTACATACTAAATGGTAGGAGTTTTGACAAAAATCACATTTTATACACTTCGAATTTACTATAAAATTGTCAGAGCAGAGCGCACACACGTGTGCTCTCGACGACGACATAGTTACATACTTATGGGTATAAAACTTCATGTTTATGCGTCTGTGACACACCAAAGGTTCTACAGTTTTCCCAGAAAGATAGTGTATGTAAGTATATACCAATGACTCTGCCAAGTTCCAACCTTCTCTATAATGGGTGCCAATAATTTTGATAAAATTGGCGATTTGTTATTTTTTTCTTAATAGAATCAAAATAATTGTTTCGTTTTTTTTTAAATATTTTTAAGTGATCTGATCTCAAATGAGATTACAAATGCCTCGTTAGTAGAGTTTATTTACTATAGTTCTTTACAACATAAGTTGATTAATCCCTTCCGCACTCCTTGTTATAATGTAAGATTTTTTAAGTACCTACCTTTACGGTTACAAGTGTCGTTAACAATTTTTCTAAACTTAGTAAATAAAAGTCAGCACGCATCGATATAATCTTGGTAAGAAAGGTTTTCCGAAACGACTTTAAAATGCACCTTATAAGTAATTTTCCACCGCAAAACCTAGTTCAATGGAAGTAATTAGCTCAGGGCTTAATGTGTACTCTCAAAAGATAAAGCAAAAATCGATTCACGATCGTACATTAAAAACAACATACAGCGAACTTTAATGAAGTCAATTACTTCCCAATTTGCATCTTTCTTCATGAACGGTGACCCAGTAACGATATTTTATGTGTTCACCTGCTTTAAATGGTAAAAGAGGTAGCACCATCACGGCTCACTCGTATCCATTCTCCTTCAGGTCGTGTCAGTGAAGGTATTCAATAATTCTTATTATGCCATTACATATATCAAATAGAATGTCTTTGAATATGGTTATTATATATTATGCCTTGATGTAAATGGAAAATGAAATTATATGTCTTCTTCATCCAGTTAAGAAAAGTAGGTATTACTTACAGACGCTACAAGACATCCTTATTAAATTTTAATGTTTAAAAATTCAGAAAACGCGTTGGATGAAATAACGAGCTTACTTCCTAATACGATTTTTAGGTTACCATAGACATATGCCCACAGACATAGGCATTTTAACAATATCAAATATAAACAATAAAATGTGACAAACATGATGAGTTTGCATATACTCGAATTATGTGAACTCAGATTCTTAATGGTGGTAAAAAGAAAGGTAAATTAAGCTGATGTACGCATTGCTATATTGCCCTGAATTAGTTTAAAAGGGAGGCCAGGTATTTTGTACCTTTACCTTTACATGCACTAATAAGAAGATTCTAATACATAAAATAGTTATAATCTCGTGTTTCTTTTGGATATTACATATTTAAAAAGACGTAAATGTCAGAATAATTGCCAGCCCATACAAAAAATATTTTACCCAGAGATGCGACATATTGATGATTATCTATGTATATTTGCACGCTGAAAAACATTTCTACCCCCTCAAGATGTGAGAAAACCCACATAGGAAATCTTGATGGACATTATGGACAACTAGCGTAAGTTTTAAGCTTTAAATTGATGTATAACACTAAGTAAAAATATATAGTCTATTTTAAAAAATCATGGGAACATTATTTTACTAATACCCCTCGTATATGTTTTAAAACATTGGATTAATCGCTGTTAAGGGTTTGTTCTAGAAGCCACATGTAATAAATTATAATTTGATTTCTATAGTAGGTACTTGGATCAATCTATTGCTAATTTTGTATGGAAAGTTATTTCTTTATGAATTTCCAAAAGTCTGTGAATACCAGTTTACAAGTTTTTGTATACACTGCTATAATGTTCGGGTCGTTTGCTCTGAATTTTAATCTTAGCTCGATGCAGCAGGTCGTAAACACAATTACCGCTACGCTAGAGAAGTCGTCCGGCTCTAGATACTTGTTGCAACCCGTCAGAAGACCAGGCTGGTCTCTGTCTTAGGTAACTGACAAATGTATTTCTAAAGACTCTGACAATGCCATAGGTAATATTTCAGAATTTTCAGAGTTCTCTTGAAAAGGAATTTCTATTTGAAATATCATACTCTTTAACTGGTTTTCTTAGTTGGTATGAAAGCATAACAAACTCAGATCACAAAAGTCCCATCAAACTGATCAATGTATTGTGATGGTTTTATTTTCACTCTAATTTATTTCCACTACTTTTACACAATTTATATTCACAGAAATATTTACATTTATCCTAACTATACAATACGACCGTCGAAAACTGAATGAATCCCATCGCCAGCTGTCCGTATTTATATATTCTCTTGGAATTATTCTGGCAAGTCAACGAATTATCGGAAAACTTCTTTCATCTGTTCTGGAAGCTTTAAGGGAATTCCCAGTAACGGCAGCGGTCGGCCTGTTAAGAGACGAAACGTTTCGGATTCCCACAAGTATCGGAATAATGTCTCTTCTACGAATTGGTTGATGGCCGATTGCACCAGCTATCGGATGAATTCTCGTAACATTGCCCCCTCCTTAAGATCATTTTGTCCCGGAATGTCCTAGAATCCTTCCTGATGTGACGATATTTGCAGGACTCTCCATTTCAACAACGGGAAGTTTGGTGGAAGTAGCAGTCAACGGTCTTCGAACCTGGGCTGCGAATATTGAGAAAGTATACCAGGATGTTGATGCCACTGAATCGCAAGATTGTTTCTATCATACTTCTCACCACCCTTCAATTCAGTCCATCCAACCCGCAGGCTATCTTTGGGACCGCTAATTTCATCAGATTCATCTCCATCATCACATTCCTCAATTCCACCAGAGTCTTCCAAAGATCGCTGTATGTTGGCTTGTCCTGCGAGAATGTTTTCGTTACCAAATAAAAGATGTCTCTGGTACAAACTGGATGTTTATCTTCGAGACGAAGGACCTTCCCTACCACTGGATCTTGCTCCCGTAGCTTCTGGAACTGGCCGTACTTTTTGGCAAACACCTTGGCTATTCCTCTGGATATCCGGAGATCTCGAGCCACACAATGAGCCAGGGCATATTTTATGGGCATCTCTAACAGGTCTCGGGGTTCCTCTCTCGTTACGTCGTGCTGCACTTTCTACCTATCAGAGTAGAAGGTCATCTCGTCATCGGGTGGTTGGATGCTGCGTATTTGGGCTTGGTCAACTTCGCTGTCATGACTTCCGGCATAAGGGGCTAACCTGTTGAAATGTACCACCTTTGGTTTTCCTTGAGGTAGCTTCTTTATTCTGTAGACAACATCGTTGATTTTCTTCACAATTTGGTACGGCCCCTCCCAAGATCTCTGTAGCTTGGGCGAATATCCACGACGACGTTGCGGGTTATACAACCAAACAAGATCATCAACTTGGAATTCTCCGCCCTCGGCTTTGATGTCGTAGGCTTCCTTCATTCGGGCACTGGCATTCTCTATGTTTAACCGGACTCGTTCATGGATGTCTTTCTTCTATTGACGTAGCAGGCTGACATAGTCTTCACCTGCGGTTTCTGCTCCTAGGGGACATCCAAACTTCAAATCGCATGGTAGTCTTAATTCTCGTCGCATGATAATACTGGCCGGGGTGTGACCCGTGGACTCGTGCACAGACGAACGATATGCCATTAGAAACACTTGCAGATACTGGTCCCAGTCTCTTTAGTAGTCAGAGACTATCTTTGACAAATGGCGGTTAATGGTTCTATTCATCCGTTCTACCATTCCATCGAATTGCGGCTGTAATGCTGTCATCCGTGTTTTATTGATCTTCAAGAGCTTGCAGACGTCTTGGAAAAGAGTAGACTCGAAATTTCTACCTTGGTCTGAGTGCAACTCCAAGGGAACACCAAAACGACTGATCCATTCCTTGACAAGGACATCAGCAACGGTCAAGGCTTCTTGATTCGGCAAGGCATACGCTTCGGCCCATTTACTAAAATAGTCCATCACCACCACAATGTACTTGTTTCCAGAGTCGGATTCAGGAAATGGACCGGCAACATCAATGTCTACTCTTTCGAATGGACTGCCCACGTTATATTGCTTCATGGGAGCTTTTGATCGCTTCTGAGGCCCATTACTTGCTGCACAAACCGTACATTTCCGGCACTACTCTTTAACGACTACTTGTCAGTTTACCCAATAGAAGCGTTCTCTCAACTTCCCCAAGGTTTTCGTTACTCCCAGATGTCCTCCAGTTGAACCATTATGTAGTTCTCGTAAAACCTCTGGTCTCCTATTTCTGGGAACTACAATCTGGTTTCTGTCGTTTCCCTCCTCTGGAGATTCCAGGACGCGCTTGAGAAGTCCATTTTCCAGGATGAGGGAGTTCCACTGAGCCCAGTCCGACTTTATGGTTGGTGAGTATCGGGAAATTTCTTGCCACGTAGCTTTGCGATCTTCTTCCTCCCACCGGATAACTTCTTTTAATTCTGGATCTATTTTTTGGTCTTTCTGGGTCTCCTCAGGTTGCCAGTGGTCATCGACGGCGGTAGTTCTACAGAGAAAAGCCCCTTTTTCTTCAGCTCGCTGACAATGTTTGCAGTCTTTAGGGCATGGTCTCCTCGATATGGCATCAGCATTCTTATGGCTTGTTTCAGCTCGATGTTCAGTCTCGAAGTCGAATTCTTGCAAACGCTCAATCCACCTGGTCACTTGTCTGCAAGAGCCAGTTCAGTGCTGCATGATCAGTCCTCAGGAGGCATCTTTTACCATAGAGGTACTTGTAGAAATGTTCTACCCCCTTTACCACAGCCAAGAGTTCCCTGCGGGTAACGCAGTAATTCCTTTCAGGCTTGCTTAAGGTTTTGCTAAAATAGCCGATGACTTTCTCTTGACCGTCTTGGATCTGCGAAAGCACCGCACCAATTCCGACATTGCTTGCGTCGGTATCCAAAACGAAGTTTCCATCTGGCAAAGGATAACTTAACACGGAGGTACTCGTCAATGCTCTTTTCAGTGTCTCGAATAATCGCTGGCACTCCTCATCCCACTGGTATTGTACCTTCCCCTCTGTAAGTCTAGTAAGTGGCTTGGAGATGTTGGCAAATCCGGCTGCGTACCGAAAATAGTACGTCCATAACCCCAGGAAACTTCTTAGCTGGTGGATATTTTTAGGTATCGGCCATTTCTGGACCGCTTTAATTTTCTGTTTATCAATAGCTACTCCTTCTGAGGATACCACATGTCCAAGATATTGCACCTCTTCTTGGCACAGCTAACACTTCTTCGGGCTTAACTTTAGTCCGGAACTTCGAATTAACCGAAACACCTCCTCCAGGTTCTTCACGTAGTTTTCAAATGATCTTCCAACCACGATAATGTTGTCAAGATACACCAGGCATGTTTTCCATGAAAGCCCTTTTAACACTGTTTCCATCAATCGTCGCTGGAGCATTACACAACCCAAACGGCATCACCGTGAATTGGTAAAGTACTCAGCCGATGGTAAATGCAGTCTTTTCTCGGTCTTCTTTAGCAAGTTCCACCTGCTAATAACTGCTCTTCAAGTCCAGGGTGGAAAACATCTTCGATCCAGCCAACGTATCTAGGGTATCGTCTATTCTTGAAAGAGGATAGCTGTCTTTCTTTGTAGCGTGGTTTAATTGCCGATAGTCCACGCAAAATCGGGTCCAACCATTTTTCTTTTTAACCAAGACAACTGGAGAAGCCCAAGGGCTATTGGATGGTTCAATAACATCTTCCTCCATCTCGCGGACTATCATGTCAGCTTTTTCTCTTTTAGCTAGGGGTATTCTTCTCGCCGACTGTCGAATAGGTTGAGCGTCCCCAGTATTAATTTTATGTTTCACCAGATCAGTTCGTCCTCTTTTGCCATTCCCTACATCGAAGATATCCTGGTAGTTTCTAACGATGTCTCTCAATTTTGCTTTCTGGTTTGGTTTCAACTTCTTAGATGAATCGGTGATGAGTCTTTCCAGTTTCTCAGATAGTTTACCTGGTGGTATTTATGCATGCTGTGTGCTTCTGACTACAGAGGAAACTGTTGAACAATGGCCGAAAGTTGTTCCTTTCTTTAGCACAACCGAGTAATGATTCAGGTTCATTACTCTTACTGGCACAATCTCCTTGACCCGAAACAGAGTCTTCCCCAGTGCGACTCCTCTGTCTACAGTTCCATCGTTAAGTTCGGGATCAAACATCATTACTGTTCCAGCTTTAGCATTCCCATCTAAGCAAGCATCTGTAATGATTTCAGCTCTTTCCGGACCAGTGACATCGTCTGCTAAGATGGCTCGCAGCATTATGCCATCTTTTCCATGAAGCACCACTTCTTCGTCATTCACTCGCAGAATTCCATCTTTGAAGTTTAACTGGGATCCCTTGGAGCTCATGATATCCATTCCAATGATTACTTCGTCTTCGATGTCTGCCACTAATGCCCGATGTAGGAAGGTTGTGTTTCCCAAGGTCATTTCAACCTCTATTTTACCATGGACTTTGGCTGCTTCTCCTGTAGCTATTCGCAGTTGCCATTTTGTTGGTTTTATCATTGTCTCTAAAACAATGTTGGGCGTTATTACTGTTTTCGTCGCACCAGTATCCAGCAGCATTGCAAATTGCTTCCTATTAATGAGGCCATCTACGAAGACACTGTTAACGTAGTTGCGCAGCGAAGCGACATAAGCGTTGGTAGTTGGGACTTGTATTTGTTGACCTCCTTTAGTTTCCCCGACGAAGAAGTCTGTACTCCGTTGCTCTTCTTGCAACAACTCTGGACATGTCCTACCTTACGACACTTCAGACATCTCACTAGTCTTTTTTTGGTAAGGACTTCTTCTATTTTCTTTTTTACAGAGGCTTCATCGTTTGCGCCATCTTCGGATTCTCCGTTAACGATTCCGACTCTGGCTTGACCTCTGCAGGTATTTTTCGCAGCCTCGAATTCCAGAGCTCGAGCCAATGCATCCATTACTTGAGTGGGTCGAGCTAGTGTCAATGCTTGTCTGGCTTCGTGGTCCCTAAGTCCATCCAAAAATGCTTGCACTGCTAAGTTTTCTATTACATTTTCCGGTGTGGCTGGATACGCAAGGCGAACCAGCCGTGCAATATCAGCTTCAAACTCTTGTAGGGATTCATTTGATCTCTGGTGGTGATTTTTCAATTGGGAGTGGTAGACTTGACCCAAATGTGTCATACCACAATTCTAAATGTTTGACCAGTTAATCGTAATCTTCTCTTCTTCAGAGGCATTCAAGGTTGGCAAAATGTCTGTAGCATCCCCTCTTAAGGCGAGGGTTAGTGCTATTGCCTTCTCTCCTGCCGACCATCCGTTTAACTTTACTGCGGCCTCGAATTGGCGCCGATAATAATTAGTCCATGACGCATTCCCATTAAATTAGGGAGGTTTC
Organism: Octodonta nipae; assembly: GCA_034190945.1. Taxonomy (NCBI): domain Eukaryota; kingdom Metazoa; phylum Arthropoda; class Insecta; order Coleoptera; family Chrysomelidae; genus Octodonta; species Octodonta nipae. The sequence goes on along the minus strand of CM067216.1, from coordinate 97,153,741 downwards.
ATTTTGTGTATTGTCCCCTCGAGGCTAATTTTCGAATCCACTGAATTTGAATTTTTTCTGCTTTCGGTTTTTGATTGTATTTCTCCCCTTTGTTTTTCCACTACCTGCTCTTTTATTTTGGTGATCTCACCCTCCATTATCTGTTTTAACTCTTCTATGCGCGTCTCGTTTTTAACTGTCGTCTGACTCAGCTCTTCAACTATTGTATGCTTTAGTTCTTCCATCCGGGTTTCATATTTGACCGTCGTCTGCTTCAGATCTTCATTCGGGCACTGGCATTCTCGATGTTTAACCGGACTCGTTCATGGATATCGTTCATCTTTTGACGTAGCTGGCTGACATAGTCTTCACCTGCGGTCTATTCTCCTGGGGGACATCCAAACTTCAAATCGCATGGTAGTCTTAATTCTCGTCCCATGATAATACTGGCCGGGGTCTGACCCGTGGACTCGTGCACAGACGAACGATATGCTATTAGAAACAAGTGCAGATACTGGTCCCAGTCTCTTTGGTGATCAGAGACTAACTTTGACAAATGGCGGTTAATGGTTCTATTCATCCGTTCTACCATTCCATTGGATTGCGGGTGTAATGCTGTCGTCCGTGTTTTATTGATCTTCAAGAGCTTGCAGACGTCTTCGAAAAGAGTAGACTCGAAATTTCTACCTTGGTCTGAGTGCAACTCCAAGGGAGCACCAAAACGACTGATCCAATCCTTGACAAGGACATCAGCAACGGTCAAGGCTTCTTGTTTCGACAAGGCATACGCTTCGGTCCATTTACTAAAATAGTCCATCACCCCACACCTGACACCACTATAATGTTTTTATTTTCACACTCGGGTTCAGTTCTTTGATTTATTTAAAAACACAGTCTAACTCACTCTAATTTATTTCCACTACTTTAACACAATTTATATTCACAGAAATATTTACATTTATTTTAACTATACTATACTACAGTCGAAAGCCGAATGAATCCCATCGCCAGCTGTCCGTATTTATATATTTCTCTTGGAATTATTCTGGTAAGTCAATGAAGTATCGGGAAACTTCTTTCATGTGTTCTGGAAGCTTTAAGGGAATTCCCAGTAACGGCAGCGGTCGGCCTGTAAGAGACGAAACATTTCGGATTCCCAGAAGTATCGGAATAATGTCCCTTTCACGAATTGGTTGATGGCCGATTGCACCAGCTATCAGTTGAATTCTCGTAACAATATGTATTTTTCTAGGAAATGAATATGTTTAGGAAATTTTTTAGTTAGTCATTATGAATGAGAGTAATTATCTGGTCAATTCATTAAAGCTAGTAGTAGTTATTTTGAATGATGGAAACAATAATCTTCTTCCTTGCTTTCAAAGTTATTACGTCAGCGTTGTATATGTAAATTAGTGGTTCTCGATGTTCATCTCTTCCAGCTGAGCAGATCAGGGATGATATGTGTAAGACACTGATTAATTTGTCTCGTTTAGCTGTATACTTCAAGCGGTATGATTGATATTCATATTATGCAAAAAATGCTTGAAAATGATTATATTCACAGTGGTATCAGAGCAGCTCATTATTGAATTGTTTGTGGAAATAGTGTATGCTGCATTCTAATAATGTTTCTGCATCACTAGCATTCAATACAATCGTGTAATTAACCCTAAATTAAATCTCTCCGACTGTCTTAAATATGCCTCATATTTCATCTGTATTATACATGAACCATTCATAATGAGTATTCTGTTCGTCATGTGTCTCCGCTAAAGCGTCCATTCGCGTACCGCGTATAACTGTTTTTTAGGTGATAACTATCACTGCAAAGATTTTCGCATTATTTGTTTGCTATCTAGCTAACCAACTCAATAATCTCGTCTAAGAGTTCTTTATTTTCAACATGTAGCAATACAGTTAACGTGAAACTAAACTAAATCGCCACTAATGAGTACAAAGAACTTTGAATTCCCTTATACGTTTGTCCTATAAATTGAAAATTGCATCTGGAAGAGACTTTATTATGCAGAATAACTTTCTCTCGTCACTGGGAACGTCGGAACGATGGAGCGTACGAAATATAGCAGTATTTTCTTGTATTAGGTCGTAATTTGTATGTGTTTGTTTATAAATAGGTAGTTGTTTGTGCAATGTTGGTGAAACTGTTATATAATGCAAGATTTATTGTGTTGCTTTCACCGATATCAAGGCAACTACTATATACTACTACATACGCGAATATTTTATAAAACATAGTTCTCTCTTGAATTAATAGTATAGTTCCTAAATTAAAATTGGTGTTAATTCTTACAACTGCCAGTCAGAATATGAGTGAGGGCTCGGTGTATTCGGAATGACCTAGAAAAGCACAAAATCCAAATTCCCACATAAACAATTACAACAGTTACTAACAATATCAGATTAAAAAATAGCTTTTAAAAAAAACACCGATTTCAATAATGACACTAAAAAGTAAAAAATAATTTAATTGCATATTTAAAACGAAACATATTATATGTTCTATTAGACTGCGTTTGCAGTTGATGCCAAGCCTAAGATGTGCATATATTTTACATAGGAATATTAACACGTTTATAAATTAAACTGTTATTAATTTATAAAGCTATTTACACGCCATGTTACACACATATTTTTCAGGCCTGGCACCAACTTCAAACGCAGTCTTATGGAACATATAATATCTTTCGTTTTAAATATCCAATTGAATTATTTTTTACCCTTTAGTGTCATTATTGATACTTGCATTGAGATCGGTGATTTTTTTAAAAAGCTATTTATTTTGTGCTTTTTAGTAATATAATGGCGTTACTTGATGCATATTTCAATTGTTACTAACTTTGTTTTATAACAATTTTTTATAGACAAAACAGGTTTTAGACAGTATTAGACGAAATTCAAATTTTTTGACGAATCTCGTATAAAACTGAAAAACTGACATGTGACGATTTTATTATAAGTACCAGATGATGATTCTATGAAAACTGGATGAATATATGTGTTCAAATATTAATATGTCAATATTTGGGTAACAGAACTCGCAAATTCGAGGTTTCGCAAAAAATATGGATCCGTATATGTAAATATGCCATGTACATAAATTTATCCTGCGACTAAATGAATCAGTTTAATTTCAATTCTCTGACATTTATTGAGACACTCTTTATAATAATTCCACTTCATAATATACTTCAACTTCTCTCTATATGTTTATGGACCGAATTTTGTGAACCATCCTGTATAAAAATAACAATTTATCTTCCAACCATTCTATATATGCCACTGCCTGTGGACCACACTATAAAACTTGTTTTAATTAATTAATTTTAATCACCCAATAAAACATTTCTTTTTTAATTTTTTTTTAATCACCCTTTATAGCTACAATTCTTCTCCAGCCTATATTGCAACCTATGCCTATGGGCTGCAAATATACCACTTTTGTCTAACATTTTTTAAATCAAGCTGCATGACTATAATTATACTCCAGCACATACGTCACCATCCTGTATATGCATCTGCCAATAGCTACCCAATTTAGCATCTTTTGAACCACCTTGTTAAAGTATACCTATACTCCAACCATTCTTTATTTGTAACTACTAAGGGGCTACCCACAGGTATATCATTCTTTTTTAAACCACCTTGTATAACATATGTTCTACTCCACCCTATCTTTCAACTGTCATATGTAATCAACTGCTTATGGGTTCCACGATATATTTTTTTAAGCTTTTTTCTAACCAACCTGTATAACTACAATTTCCCGCCACTCTATATTCTAACTCCTGTGTATTAATGCAACTGCTTATATGACACCAGACAAAACATTTAGTTTCTAACGTATTTTAACCATCCTGTATAATTATAATTCTAAAACGCCCTATATTTCAACGAACTGCTTATTGCATACATATAACTAATATTTTTTAAACCATCGTGTATAATGGATAACGATAACATAGTAATGGCAGGAAATGATTGCTACACAGAGAACTCACTTTCATGTGTGTCTCAAATTAACATGCGACTCGTAAGCTTTTACCCATCTTAAAATCGGCAACTTTTTTGCTTTGAAAACGTTAATTAACGTTAATGCATAACCAGTTTCGATATTGCCATCTTGCATCTTTTGACAAATCTCGTATACAGTTATTGATTAAAGTAACATGTGCGGATTTTGTTTTTTTCTTAAGAAGACTAACTTATTATTTTCTAAATATACCGACTTGACCATGCAATGTATGGTATCCCACTCCCTCTAAGGCACACTCTTTATGGGAAAATTCATTAAACCCAAGATATCCTAGATATCAAAAGGGTTTAGCTCGGTGGGAGCCCTTGCCAGGTTTTCAGGGGCGTGGTTGGTGTCGTGGCGGCAGCTTCCCATGAATTTCCTGACCGTCCGGGCCGTTCCTAACAGGACGGCTTTTTGCATTTGTTTGTAAAGATGTTCGTCCAGACCGAGGTATTTTAAATTGTTTAATAGATGTTTTGGGACTAGTCCTGTTGTTGACATAACAATTGGTACAGTTCGTGTGTTGTTCATGTCCCACTGAGTCTATTTGAAATTCCAAATCTCTATATTTGGTTATTTTCTCAGCTTGCTTGATATTTATATTATTGTTGTTAGGAATTGCTATGTCAATTAAAGTTGTTTTCCGAGAGACTTTATCTACCAAAACTATATCTGGTCTATTGTGAGCAACTGTCCGATCGGTCAGTACCGTGCGGTCCCAGTACAGCTTGTAGTTGTTATTTTCTAAAACAGATTCTGGTTTGTATTTATAGTATGGTAATCTTACCGACTGTGATAATTCAAGTTTCAGTGCTAGTTCCTGGTGAAGTATTTTTGCCACAGCATCGTGTCTTTCTTTGTATTCAGTTGCAGCGAACGCTTGACAACCTCCTGTGATATGCTGGATAGATTCAGATGTTTGGCAACCGTACCTGCATCTGTCGGTGTTAATAGAAGTATCTTTAACTATGTACTTTAGGTAGTTCTTAGTTGGAATTACTTGTTCTTGGATTGCCAATATAAAGCCTTCCGTTTCAGGAAACATATGACCAGAGATCAACCAGTAGTTCGACGCTGCACTGTCGACATAATCTTGGTTGACGTCATTTATATGTCTTCCATGAAGGGGCTTCTCTTTCCATTTCAGTAGTTTCTGATCTGTGGTCTGGTGGTGTAATTGGACATGTTGTTGTGTCAGTCGCAGTGGTGTTGAGTTATCAACCAGGCACATGACTCTGTGTAGATCAGAAAATTCTGCGAGTTTCTGGAAATGACTACGCAAAATGGAAATTTGTTGATCTAATAGTTTGCTTAGATCTGTCAATCCTCTTCCTCCTAGGTACCGTGGCAAAGTTGTACGTTCGACAGAGCTCTTTGGGTGGTGATTTTGAGCTTTTGTTAGTAAAAGTCGAACTTTTCGTTGTAATTGTTCAATGTCAGTCTTGCACCAATTATTTATACCGAAAGAGTAACTGAGCACTGAACACGCATAGGTGTTAATAGCCTGAAACAGATTTTTACTGTTTAATTTAGTTTTCAACAGTCGTCTTACCCTTCCATAAAACTCTGCTGTTAGGTTTTGATAGTCATGTGATCAATACGTTGAGCCTGCTTTATTCCAAGGTATTTATAAGTATGACCTTCCCCCATAGATTAAATTGAGCTACCACCTCCCATTTCGAAGTGCCACTGCTGTATTTTGCCTTTAACTATATTAATAATTCGGCATTTGTCTAAGCCAAATTTCATATGGATGTCACTAGAGAACCCTTCTATTTTAAGCATATCATGCAGCTGTTGTTTCGTAGCTGCCATCAACTTTAAGTCGTCCATGTATAACAAATGGTTTATCTTCAATGCTTGTACGTTGTTGTGTTTGAGACTGAATCCAAAATTAGTCAAGTTCAGTTTGTTTGAGAGAGGGTTTATGGCAAGGCAGAACCACAGCGGACTAAGAGAGTCTCCCTGGAACATACCCCTTTTGATTGGAATGGGGTCAGTTTGTATCGAACAGTTGGCTTCATTCAGTGAGATTTTGGTTTGCCAGGTGGACATGGCATATTCTAAAAAGTTAATAATACAATTATTCACTTTATAGAGTTTCAGCACCTTAATGATCCAATCATGCGGAACTGAATCAAAGGCCTTTTTGTAGTCCACATATGCCATGTAGAGATTTCGATTCTAAATATTATTAATAAGTAAATTTTCTATACTATTAAATGCACCCTATATATGTAGATAAATTGAAAACATTCATTTGGAAATATTTTGATAAGTTTCCAATCTATTTTCAATTAAGTTCATTTTGAATAAGAATAACCAAAATATTTCAATTCCAGCGCATTCACCATATCGTATTATTGTTAAGAAGTCGCTTACAAGATATTTCCGATTTTTTGAAAAATGGACCGTTCCACGTCATTGAAAAAAATTGAAAAAAAATATGGGACCAATCTGAAAGTTATATTGTATCAAATGAAAAAAAAAGAATGATCGAAATCGGTTTATATTTGCCGGGGTACCGAGGTAACAGTCTAAAAAAATACAACCCAATTGAGAACCTCTTCCTTTTTTGAAGTCAGTTAAAAATCAAGTATTCTCAGAAGTCAGGCATTTAACTTTTGTATTTAATTTATATCACTAATATACTGACAAAGAAATCGATGTTATGAGATGTTGTCAAGTATAAGCACCGGACGTGGAAGGGGCACAAATGAAGTTCAAGATCGACGTTTAAAACTTATGGCCTTTAGAGACCGATTTTGGACAACTCGAAATTTAGCTGATGAGTGGTTAGGAGAAGAAGGCTTGTAAGTATCCGAACAGTTTACCGCCGTATAAGGTCTTTTGGACGTTATTGACCCCATCTTGTGCTACCTTTGACCGCTGAGCATCGACGGCAATAACGACAGTGGTGCAGAGAATGACAACATTGGAATGTGAAATAGCATCAGGTCGACTTCTCTGGTGAATCTCGATTCTGTTTGGGTGGAGATGATGGCCGAAGATGGGATGTCGAGGAGAAAGACGTCAACCTCAATTTGATTTTTAGCGACATCTACACCGAACAGTAGCCGTTATGGTATGGGGTGCTATTGCACCTAGAAGTAGGTCACGTTTAGTCTTTGTTTGGGGCAACATGACCCCGCAACATTATCTTCAGGAAGTAGTGGAGCCATATGTACTCCCTTACCTTATTCGGCTCAACCATACTGTAATGTTTTTATTTTCAGACACGGGTTCCGTTCAGTTCTTGGATTTATTTAAAAACACAGTCCAACTCACTCTAATTTATTTACACTACTTTAACACAAATATTTACAATTTATATCTACTTAAGTGTTCAATACGACCGTCGAAAACCGAATGCCTCCTATCGCAAGCTGTTCTTTTTATATATTTATCTTGGAATTGTCTGGTATGTCCACGAACCATCGGGAAACTCTTTCATGTTCCCAGAATTTATCGGAATAATACCCCTTCCGTGAACTGGTTGATGGCCGATTGCACCAGCTATCGGATGAATTCTCGTAACAATACCATATTTCAGCAAGATAGTGCTCGGCCTCATGTTGCTCGAGTTAGTTTAAACTTTTTTGAATCTCTGATCTTTCGCCCATAGAACATGATTAACGAACTTAATAATAAAATTTGAACTCCTTGGTATTATTTATTCATTCAATTTTAATCATTTACTTTTACACAACAATATTAAATTTAAACATCTCCTTTTTTCAGATTGTCAGTATTATTTATTAATCTACTGTTTTAATATACTATCTACTGTTATTTCATTCATCTATCTACGGTTTTGCTAGAAAATCATCTGGCCTGCACAATCTTAAATTTATTCTTAAATTTAAAAAAGCCGCTGCAACAAATGTCCCATATGATCTCCGTGTATTTGTACACACTTTTCCGGGGATAATTCTTTGTGTTTTGAAGAGTATTGTTGGATGCTGTCTTATAGCGTCACAATGAAACCTTATTGTATCAACCATTTTATTTCAGTGTATGGTGTTAAATACACCAAGGTTTTGAGTTATCGCTAAAAAAAATAATCCATTGTATGTAATTCTGACACCGAATTGAACCTCTCCGTCTATTTGTCTGTCTATTGGGAAAACATTTATTTAAATCATTTATGTGCCACATTTCTGCAAATTGTGAAGAAAATTTATCCTAAAAAGGTAGAAAATCATTTTGTTGAAAGTACAAATATTGATGACCATTCACATTCAGTAATATAATAATAATAATAATGTCAATTATCAGAATTAATAAGTCTTGTGTGAATTTGACTTCACCTGTAAATAGTTTTCCAAGAAATAGCATGCTCTATGTAGATAAGAAGGGTGCAAAAAGTTGCTTCTAGAGAATATTTAGATTGTTACATTTGTTTCTAAATTTCTTGGCATTTCGTGATACTGTTTAGTTCTTGGATGTGTTTAGAAATACAGTTCAACTCACTATAATTTATTTCCACTACTTTAATTTATATTCACAGAACCAATTGCAATTTATCTTGCACACCTTATCTTTGTTATACGACAATCGAATACAGAATGAATTCTTCCATCAGCTCTCCTTATAATATAATATATATATTTCTTCTGGGAATTCTCCAGAAGGTCAAAGAGTTGCCGATAGATTTCCTTCATGAATTCTAGAATTCTTCGAGAACTTCATCAAAGCCAGCCGCCGACCTGGATGCGCCAGACGAACGACATTTCGTATTTCCCGAAATATCGGATGAATGCCGATTCCACCAATTATTGGATGAATTCTCGTCACAATATAACACATACACACAGGCAGATATAAACATACTCAACTCTCAAGGAGAATTAATTGAAATACATAACAGCATTGTCACGTGATATATATCATGTTATATGCAAAATATATCAGCACTTAGTTCACACAGTCGAGAAGTCAACGGAATTTAAAGCGTACGTGACTTCTCAGGGATATCAAATTTCATTTTGAATTATATGCAAACAACTTCCCGGAAACCTACACGAGTCCGTTTACCCAGTAAAAACGCTGACTTGCATCAGCACTTTTGTCAATGTTATAAATGCAACTGGAAACGTTCTCGTGTTGTCATTCAAATAATATCTCTTTTAGTAGTAGTAATATCATTTATAGCATTAAGTTATTCAAGTACTTTAACTATTTTAATTGTTCACTTTTAATATTGTATGTTTCTAAATAAATATTTTTTTTAAAAAGTGAATTGAATCAAAGTGAATATAAAATTGGCGCAGTCAGTAGGATTGTCCAACACAGTTAGAACACGTGAATACTAACTAACTGTGGAGATTTCTAAATCATTGTGGACAAAAACTACTTGAAAAGGACAACAACTACCAAGTACTAGCAAGGGAACACGCAACCAGGCTAACCAGTGCTAAGTGACGCGGAGAACAGTCCGATGCGAGGAATAATAACGTAAGAATCACATAAAGTAACTAATTTTTATTTTTTTTGAATGACCACCAGTTCTTTCATTTATATAATATTTTATTCCTCATAACCTTACATTCCTAAATAAGTTTGAAACTATATATTTTACATAATCATATTATTTTATTACTTTGACTTACATATTTCGAAGTATTTGAAACATTATTTCAAGTTTATTATTAATCTACCATTTATACATTCCTATTTCAAATTTGTTATTACTCTATTAAACATTGCTCGATATTGGATTTTGATAAACTAGATATTTACCATTTACATTTAAAACCTCAACATTTAATTTTTATTTATTGTGCGAATCTATACAATTATAAAAATGGCCACTACTAGACAAGCAGCTACACCAACCGTAGAACCATATAAGTTATCTGAAATATTTGCCATAATTCCCGAATATGATGGTAATCCGATATTTTTGAATACTTTCATATGCTCCTGTAATACTGCTTACAGCATGGCAACGGATAATCAGCAAGTATTGCTAATTCTCCATATAAAAAATAAGTTACGCGGTAGAGCGGCTGAGTTAATTAATTCGCGAAACCCTAGTCAACTAGCCGAAATTCAAACCCTCCTAGAAAATCATTTTGGAGATCCTCGGGATCTCTCGGCTCTCATACAGGACTTGCAACGAATGAGGCAAACTCCTAATGAATCCCCTCTCACGTTCTCTGCTAGACTCCAGACGCATCAAGCGAAAATGCTAGCAGCTATAAACAAACAAAATTTAACTATCAAAGAAAAACAAGCACAGATTGACTTAATAGAGTCAATGGCTCTTAATAGCCTCCTCACGGGTTTAGAGCCCAAAATTGGTCAACTCGTTCGCGCTAGCGACCCATGCAGTATTCTCACTGCCATTTCCAGAATTAAACGAGAACTACAACTATCACATTTAGAAACCCAGAAATTTTCAGGAAATAGAAGTTTCCAACAACCCCCTCGTAAACCAAATAACGGTCCACCTCCAAAACAATGCTCTTTTTGTAAACGCATGGGCCATTTAAGCAACGAATGCTTATTGAGAATGAGACAATTTCAACACAACCCGAATTCTAATCAGAACTATTCTAATTACCGCCCTCATTTTTCCAATCAACCTGCTAATCAATCTACAAATGTTAATCCCAGTCAACAATTTTCACAGCAACAATTTCGTCCATCTACCAGTAGACAACCCCAAATGTCTGGCAATTACAGACCGAACCCGAGTTTCTTTAAACATCAACAACGCCAACAACCAAAGACTCATCACTTGAACAATCTGCCATTCGGACCATATCACAATGACTATAACCACTCTCAAAACGAAAATCATTACACCTCTTTACCCGATGAGTACGGAAACGTACAAGATTATCACCCTAATGATTTCGAACAAAACAATGAACCAGAATATTTCAATACTGAACAGTTATACGAATTTTATTCTGACGAACCTGATTCTTCTCAAGTAAATTTTCATTTGACCCCCACTCAGTCAGAACCCCCAGACCAAGAAATTTCAGAAATTCAAACCCAAATTCAGACAATGAATCTGGACGACTTCAGCCCCAATGTCAACTTCCCAGAACAGAACTTTCTGTAAGACCCCTTCTTTCCGTCAACTCAAAGAATCTTTATTATATTACTGACTCTTCAAACACCTATAAACTTCTTATCGATACAGGTGCAGGACTTTCAATTTTTAAACCTGAAACCTGCCAACGCTTCAAACAACGATTTCCCGAAAACGTAGTCATCCAAGGAATCACCGATCAGAAAATCTTAATCAACGAATCCACCCTTGTACCTTTCAATGTCGCCGACCCACACAAGGTATATATTTGCAACATCGACATTGAATTCGACGGATTACTGGGTTCAGATTTCCTTGAACACTATAACTGCGTTATAGACTTTAACAGCAAACAACTTGTCACTAATTTTAAAACTTTACCTCTGTACAAAGTTACGGATGATACTGTCATGCGTACTCAGAACCCTCCAACTTTCAATAACTGCATCCCGGTTAATACAATCTGTTTAGAACCCCGAACAGAACAAATATGCAAATTAAAATGTAACCTCACTAATACTGATGCTTTCCTATCATCTGCCGAAATAGAAAAAGTTTATCTTCCCCGTGCCCTTGTTAAAATTAATGAAAAAGGCGAATTCCTTACTTCAGTTTTAAATGCAAATGCTATCCCCAAGACTGTTAATTTCGACAAATTGGAACTCGAACCGATAAACAATTTTTCCGTAAACATTCTTTCTGAAAATTACTCTCAAAACTTGACCCAGCCTGATAGACAAACTACAATTATGGAACAACTTCGGTTAGAACATCTGAACGAGGAGGAAGCCGAACTTATTTCTCAACTTTGCCTCGAATATTCCGACATATTCTATTTAGAAGGTGACCAACTGACCTTTACAAACGAAATCAAACATTCGATAGACACTAATAACGCAAAACCCTCTTTCACAAAGTCATATCGATACCCCCAAATACACAAACAAGAGGTAAAAAGTCAGATATCAAAGATGCTTGACCAAGGCATTATACGTCCGTCTAATTCGCCATGGTCATCCCCGGTTTGGGTAGTTCCCAAAAAACTAGACGCATCTGGTACCCAAAAATGGCGTGTCGTCGTCGATTATCGTAAATTAAATGAACTTACCGTTGACGACAAATATCCCCTACCGAACATTTCGGATTTACTTGACCAACTTGGCAAATGCCAATACTTCACCACCCTCGACTTAGCTTCCGGGTTTCACCAAATCGAAATCGATACTAAAGACATCCAAAAAACAGCATTCACAGTTGATAATGGCCATTTCGAATTTGTTAGAATGCCCTTCGGTCTTAAAAACGCTCCATCCACCTTCCAAAGGGTAATGGATAATATTCTTTTAGGTGTTCAAAACGAGAGATGTTTAGTCTATATGGACGACATTATCGTTTATTCCCCGACTATACATGAGCACATAGCCCGACTTTCTGAAGTTTTCAAACGATTGCGAAAAGCCAATCTAAAAATCCAACCCGACAAATGCGAGTTTCTTCGCAAAGAGGTCGCGTATCTTGGCCACCTTATAACTCCCGAAGGCGTGAAGCCTTACCCCTCAAAGGTAGATTGTATCTTAAATTCCCCCCAACCAAAAAACCCAAAAGAGATCAAGTCCTTCTTAGGGTTAGCTGGTTATTACAGGCGATTCATCCCCAATTTCTCCAAGATTTCAAAACCTTTGACAAGATTACTTCAAAAAGACACACCTTTCCAGTTTGATTCAGAATGTGTCAAATCTTTTGACGAGTTAAAAAGAGCCCTTACTTCTACTCCCATACTCATATACCCTAATTTTGAAGAGCCATTTATTCTTACAACCGACGCCAGTTCATTTGCTATCGGCGCAGTGCTCTCTCAAGGCCCCGTAGGTAAAGATTTACCCGTAGCCTATGCCTCCAGAACTCTCTGCAGTGCTGAAACTAAGTATTCAACCATAGAACGAGAACTCCTTGCAATAGTGTGGGCGGTTAAACACTTTCGTCCGATAATTTTTGGCCGTAAGTTTTTACTTCTGACCGATCACCGCCCGTTAACTTGGCTGTTTTCTATAAAGGATCCTGGAAGTAGACTTGCAAGATGGCGCCTTAAGCTCGAGGAGTACGACTATCAAATAATTTACAAACCCGGCAAAGTAAATAAAAACGCCGACGCGCTCTCTCGCATTAAAGTTAACAACTTTAATGAATACATATCATTTCAAGCAAACAATCATCTAACACCATTTACAGTACTCCCAACAAACGAAACTGACGATGACTCACAAGAACCCCAGACGAGAAGTCCCATTAATCTCCAACAAATCTCCGAAGAATTTAAAACTTTTGTCGAGCGATATCAAACCGTCTCTCTCATAGATTACGACAAAATTCAATTTTCTAATTGCCAACTCTTAGACCGAGGAAACAAAAACATCCTAGTATTTCCCCAAGGCTCTCTCATGAAAAATTTTCACCATGACATCATCGAAGACATTTTTGAGGAAAATGCTGATTTCCGTACCCCTAGAGTAAATGTCTTTGCAAGCAAAAGTGTCAGAAAAAGACGCTATTACATCGTCCCTCTCCCTTCTGACCCAGAAATAGTCAACGAGATTCTTTTCGCATCTCTGTATAATAGTAGAGATGTGTTTACTGAAAATGAAGTATTCTGTGTTGAGAATAACATTGAATTGCCCATTTTGGAAATGCTTTCGTTTATCTTTTCCGAAATCGATATCAAATGGAAAGTTTGCCAAAATATCGTCCAAACGGTTGAGAAAGACCAAATACCCATCATCCTCGACCAATTCCATAACGGCAAAAATAATATACACCGTGGTATCAATGAAACTATCCGCAGAATAAAAGAAAAATACAATTGGCAAGGACTGACTAAGGACGTTGACAATTTTATCAGAAACTGTCAATCTTGCCAGAGAGCAAAAGTTTACCGGAAAAATCTCGACAGCCCACTTGTCATTACTGAAACCCCACGGACACCCTTTGAACGCGTCAACATCGATATTCTAGAAGTCCCGACAAAAAACTACGCATTAACTATCCGGGACGAACTAACAAAATTCTCTCAGGCCTACCCCATAACCTACAAATCCGCAAAAACCGTTGTTAGTACCTTACTACTCTATTTCCAACACTTCGGTACTCCATTACGGATACATTGTGATTATGGCAAGGAATTCGACAACACACTAATGAGAGATTTGTGTAAACTATTTGACATCAAACTATCTTATTCTAGCGTGGGACATCCCCAGTCAAATGGTTCATTAGAACGATTCCACTCGACCTTATTAGAGATGATTAGAATCCATAAACTAGAAAATCCTGACGAACACCCTTTTAACATCCTCCCTTATGCAATCATTGCATATAACAATTCTGTAAACAAAACTCATGGATTCACCCCTTACGAACTTGTTTATGGACATACTTCGAGTAGGACTCCAGAAACTCTCTACAACCAACAAGCCCTGATAACTAAGTACATCAGAGATCTCAATAATCGTATCTCTCACTATTATAAAATTGCTCGCGAAAGAACGGAAATCCAAAAACATAAAGCGAAAGTCAGATTTGATGAACACGTTTCTGAAACTCTCCCTAACTATCAAATAGGCGATAAAGTCTATATTAAAGAATCCCAGATCAAGGACAAACTCCAAAATAAATTCAATGGTCCTTTCGAAATCCTGGAGATTCACAGAAACTCCGCCACAGTACTAAACCCTAAAACTAACCAAAAATCAAAAGTTAATTTCGACCGAATGAAACCGTTCTCAGAAAGTTAATTTCTGTTTCAGGTTTTGCCTGCTGTTCGGGTCAGCAGTACCCCAATTTCAAATACAACCAATAAACAATACTTTAGGTATCTACTTCCATAACGAAGCAGAAATAACTGTATCCAATGATAAATGGACACTTTTAGTACACAGAAACATTTCTACACTAGAACAAGTATTTACAACAAATAACAGAATATTACAAACTCTTGTAAAAACTGTTAACTTCAATCTTTTGCTATGAACTACTTTCGCGCAGACGTACAAACCCACATTAACCTTCTCAATCAAATTTCTAACTCAATCAAACAGAAATTTACTGATATTCACATGGACACTAAAAGACACAAACGAGGTATACTTGATGGGGCAGGTACCCTTTTTAAGGCAATCACCGGCAATTTAGACGCCGCCGACGGAAAATACTTTACCGAAAGCATAAACCGCTTAAATCAAGGCCAACTTCAAATTGAGAACTTACAAAAAAACCAAATAAGTGTCACCACATCCGTAATTAAAAACTTCAACGAAACTATCCAAAATCTTAGAATTGACGAGAAACTTTTTAACGATAACATGATAAAGCTGGAAAACACTATCGGAAAAATTAATGATAAGGTCGCCTACGTCGAATCAAAACTCGCACTACTTGAAATGTGCGAAAAACTTATGGAGAATTATCTCTACTTAGAAGATAATTTAAATGATGTTTTAAATTCTATCACATTCGCGCGTCTGAAAATAATTCACTCTTCAATTTTAACACCAGAACATCTTATTACCTCATTACAGGAAATATCGCAAAATTTAGTCAAAAGTAACCTTCCATTGGCTGTAAAGTACTCGAGCATCGCACAATATCTGGAAATTATTGAACTAGAGGCATTTCAAACATATACCGATCTTATATTTGTGTTAAGAATCCCTTTAGTCGAACAACATCCTTACACAGTCTTTCATTTATATCCTATCCCTATATACGATGAAAGAACAGGTTTACATCATATGCTATCCTTCACTCAAAAATATCTTGCAAAGAATGATGATTCTTTAATGTTTATTCCGATCAAAGACTTAAGTGCGTGTAAACCGTTATCCACTCGTAAGAAACTGTGTTCTGAACTTTACGCATACCCTATTGACACAAACGCGTTATGTGAAGCTCAACTTCTAAAGAATGTCCAGAAGGTACCCGACAACTGTAAAAGCTCACTAATATTCACTCAAGGATACAACGTTCAAAAACTAGAACCCAATACATGGCTCATAATTACTTCTGAACCCATAAGTGTTACAGTGAATTACGCTCAAACAAACCCAAAAACTCTTACAATCTCCCTCAACTCCATATTGACTCTTCAATTAGAGTGTAGTGCGTTTATAGGAATTACAAAAGTTCAAGCCGAATCTGGTAAACAAACCGATGTTCTAGAAACCTTCCAACCAGTAACAGTGCCGTTCAACTGTTGCGACGCAGTGCCAGAAAAAATTATAATTCCTGAACTTCAGCCCCTGAAGCTGAACACGCTTAACGTAGAAGAATTAGACGTAGCAAATCACAAATTGGAACAATATTCCAGAGACCTCGATGGTCTCATAAACCAGCCGTTTGTAACCAAAAATATCTCTTGGTTTACCTATACAACCATAGCTGCTCTCATGATCATAGCAGCACTCATCACCTTCCAAGCTGTCAAAAAGAGGATGGTAAAACCTCCAAAGGACTGCAATCCTGACCAGAGTTCAGTGCCTCAGCCAAGACTCAAATTCTTCCCCAAGCTTAGGCCTGTTTTGAAAACAGAACAAAGCTTAGAGACGCAAGTTTAGGTATACACTTTATGTTCTCTAAAAACACCATTTTTAATATTGATTTATATCATTAACCTTTTTATTTTTCTACACATTATTTTTATTTACATTTCCTTTTACTTTATATTTTATTTTGATATGTTTAGGTTAAGCATTTAATTATTACTCGTATTATTTTATTGCTCATTTATTTTAACATATTTTGATTTTATTTTACAAATATCAATTTGATTTTTACCTATTACTTTATTTTATTCATATTTTATACACTTATTACTTATTATTCATACCATTCAAACATCATTTTATATTATTTTATGTTCTGTTCCTAAAAGTTGATGTTATAGCATCAACTTTTGATATGTAAGGGGAGTTGTTATATGCAAAATATATCAGCACTTAGTTCACACAGTCGAGAAGTCAACGGAATTTAAAGCGTACGTGACTTCTCAGGGATATCAAATTTCATCTTGAATTATATGCAAACAACTTCCCGGAAACCTACACGAGTCCGTTTACCCAGTAAAAACGCTGACTTGCATCAGCACTTTTGTCAATGTTATAAATGCAACTGGAAACGTTCTCGTGTGTCATTCAAATAATATCTCTTTTAGTACTAAGTCATTCAAATAATATCATTTATAGCATTAAGTTATTCAAGTACTTTAACTATTTTAATTGTTCACTTTTAATATTGTATGTTTCTAAATAAATATTTTTTTTAAAAAGTGAATTGAATCAAAGTGAATATAATATATATATATATATATATATATATATATATATATATTTTAAATGTATAAGGTTGTTTCTTTGGGTTTTATTTTTGAGCATGTGGCAAACCCTTTAGCAGAACAATTACCACACGTGTCATTTGATTAAAACTAAAAGTACATACCGTTTTTATGTGTTAACGAAGGCATAATCACTTCCGGTCCTTCACTTGGGAAAAATAAGTAAACATATTCTTACTCATGGTTGTTAAAATAATCACATATTCTACATACATGGAATTTATCAGAAATAGTATGTCATTTATATTCTTATTAATATTTTAAAAAATCGCATTCATACTATAAGCAAACAACCAGAAATAAACAACATCAGTAAATAACATGTCTTCAGGACAGTCTTGAAGATTTTATTGTCATTATTTCCGACAAATAAAGTGACTACAATTTAATATTCCCTTGTCGTTTTGCGGTTCACATAATAAATGTTATTATTTGAAAATTACGTTTCAAGCTATTCGAGAGATGCGTAAATACTCATTACTATGATTTCTTATAATTAAAATGAACGCTAATTGGAAAGCTCTTGACAAAAACTGGATATATAATGATAAGTAATGATCTTTACATCAATGGCATGAATAATTAATATGGAAAATTAAACTTTAATGACCAATTATATCTCGATGTTTCACTAGTAGTTCACCAAAATTGTTATGCCATTTTTTGTGTCCGTTCATTGAAAGTTAACTGTTTAGGAAGTGTTATAGGAATTCATTAACACACTTGATAACACACAAAAAGCAATTTAGGCCAATTATACAAAATTGTTTTTATAGCATATTTTGTTCTTATCTTTATTTATTCACTATTTTGTTTTGATTTTATACGTACCTCAGTAAAGAATTTGAAAAGCAGGAATTTCAAGAAAAAATATTTATTCTGTTTGCTTTATAAATTAACATTGTCCTAAGTTGCATTCTAAAACAAAATATTTCCAATAAAGTAGACAATAAAGCTTTAACCTAATAATTTGCCTGTCGTCGACATTGAAGTTCTAATCCCATTACGTGATAACTGGAGACCCGTAAAGAAATCGAAAGGTATTAAAAATATGTATAAATTAATTCAAAATCACAGAATTAAGAACGTTGAATCTTGTTATAATTTAATTCAGTTATTCTTTTAGTTATCCTTCAGTTTAAGTACATGTCTCTAATCCAGTCTTTGCTCTAGTGGTCCTTACAAATATTTTTTTCGAATCTTAAAAAGTATTGTTTTTAAAGTGTCAATTAATTGCGCGCATAATTAATCAATCGTAACAACCCCCGAATACACCAACCCCATCAGAAATTGACCAACAACACCGAAAACCCTTCCTTCGGTACATTGGAGGAGTCACTGACAAAATAGCACGGATTCTACACCGACATCAAATAACGACAGTCTTCAACACCAGTCAAACTAAAGCCAACTTAACCGGGAACCCTAAAGACAAAAATACCTAACGAGGATCGAGGAGTTTCTGAAATTCCATGTCGCGATTGCACACAAAGCTACATCGGTCGGACAGGCGCGTCAACCATCGAGTATATGAACATTCTTTGTCAATTCGCAAAAAAGATTCGACTTCAGCTCTCGCGCTTCATCTGTACACTATCAACTTCGAGAACAGTAGGACTATCATATCTCTTAATTCCCTTAGGGCATCCACTATTCGCGAAGCTATAGAAATAGAGAAATGATCCCTCTGTCTAACCGACGCCATGACAGCTCTCGCCTTCCTATAGCATGGACACGCCCACCAACACCTAACAAATCACAACACAACCCCTTCATCACGTGACACCCCCTTCTAACCCACCAATAACTATAAATAAAAGAAGTAGAGCAGATTCAAATTCAGTTACCTAGTGACTCTTGGGG
Organism: Octodonta nipae; assembly: GCA_034190945.1. Taxonomy (NCBI): domain Eukaryota; kingdom Metazoa; phylum Arthropoda; class Insecta; order Coleoptera; family Chrysomelidae; genus Octodonta; species Octodonta nipae. The sequence continues at coordinate 97,134,433 of CM067216.1, read as the reverse complement.
AGTAGGCAGATTGAGGCCCAGAGTTCGATCTAGATATGAAACTCTTTTTCACTTGTCTCTTGAAATGTCTTCCAAGCAGGAGTCGAAACGTCGAGCATTTAATTTAATTTCAGACGCGGTTCTCACCCGGAACCTAGCCTAGTTCATAATAATGACCGCGGAAACCACTCGGAACATATATATATATATATATATTACATAATATATTGATTTAAAAAAGACATAACAGGTATCTTAAAATTAATATTATTTTATATTTTGCAGTTCTCATTATACCCTTTTTCTACACCAGCGCCATTTTGGTCATTTCTTCAACTTGTTATTTAATGCCTTAAGCTCGGCACTTTTTCAGTTTAATCCCTATATAAGTTTCTCATACTGATCTCTATCATCTATAACCTTTTCTGCGGGGTCTGGTTTGTCATCCTTGTCTTCTGGCCTACCTTCTATAAACTTGCCCTTTTTGTGTTGTTCTGTCGTATGTCAAACCTCTAATTTAAAATATCGCAAACAGAGAACTGTAATGTTTATTAGAACGAAAAGTAAATTATGTGCAAGTATTGTATATTAAACGGATGTTCTTATAGTTTTTAACTCGCAAGTTATTAATTTTCTATAAACGGAGATTACCTAGTTTCTCTTTATTAGACAGAAAAAGTCGTATGTTTATTTTGAAGAGTAAATGTTTTTAAACACTCTGTATGATATATTTTTAAATTATATCCTACCTAGAGGAAAGCTCACGGCCATGAAAAACATTGTATAGACTGGACGAGTTATTGGATGTATCTGTACCTATATTAGGATCACTTTCACACAAATTTTATATAGAGTTGTTGTGATAAAAAAATTAAAGCGACATAATTTTATTTAAATTTCAAAAAAGGTTAAAAAACAGAAATTCTGAGAACTGTCGATATTAGTTTTCAATGGATCTTGTAATCTAAATGAAATATTCCTTATTCGTGGTTGGAATATTTCTAAGGCTCCATACTTCTACATTTCTCTATATAGCGTAACTTATAATTTCTTGATTAAATTAAAATAGTAAACTCAAAATAATCCTTATTTTCCCTTTTCACCCAAAATTGTCGACACAAATTCCAAACATACCAGAATACGTAAATACCAGGAAATGCCACTGCGGTATTTCATTGAGTTGAATAATGGACATGGATGTTAGGTAAGGTTCTTCTAAGCTCTCGAGTTCGATTTATTGAAGTTGTCTGTACGGTGTGTTGTTAACTGGTCGGTAACGATAATTCCATCGGACGTGTTCAGTTTCTTGTTAACCAAAGATACATTCGAACAGTTAGTTGCGAAAGCTTCTGTTTACAATTCATTTTTGTGCATTGTTGACCTCTAGCATTCTAAATTAATTAACCTACGAAGCATTTACGTTTTGTGAAAATAAACCGGCACGACGCGAATCCCGATGTTCAAAATTACGAGTGGGGCGTGCATAATGCCATCTCTGCCTAACGGATCAACACAGAATCACTAGAGATACTCGTAAAATGTGGGTCCACCGTCCACCATACAAGATGATTCACATATGCTTAATGTTTTAATTAAAGACATGTGGACGTTAATAATTAGTTTTATTTCAGACATATGTAAATTATATTTTTAGAGGACCTGGAGCACTCTTAAGCAGAAGGTCTGAGATTTGAACCAACGAGTAACACTTTTAGCTCTGATTTTTTTCTGAATGTCTAATTTTTCACGGAACATATGAACATATGAAAAATAGAGCATGATCTAATGTACTACTACAGCTGGAAGTTAAATACAATACTCTTACGTGTCTGTACATATTGATTCTTGTTTGGTTTCATCATTTTCTATTTGCTCTACTCGACCAACTTTAAAGCTTCTTTTCCAATATTACATTTTTGTCGTGATATATCCTTACTGCCATTATTGTGTGTAGTATTCTTATCAATTATATCTTTGGTATTTTTAAATTTAAATGTTATCTGTCATATTATACCTATACAAATTGAAATGACTTTATATTATTATTACATGATTCAATATATTTTGTGACATATCTTTATAAGGTTATAGCTAAAACCTGCCTGCAAATTCAACCTTTCCTTGTACAATTGAAAAAAAAAATCAGAGCCATTCCAAAAGACTACACCACTGTAAAACTACCATACATTTTCTGTAATAACCCCACAGTAGAACTAAACGATAAACCCCCAAAGAGCATTATTCGGTGACAACATTCCTACCGTACATCCCTTCTAAAAAAATTTTGTACTATAAATCTTTTTAAACCATTTTTTTCTTTTGTTCATGGCATATCTCAAAGACAAAAAGATATATTTATGCGAATGTTTATTTAAATTGTAAGGTTATTAATAAAGATTAGAAAAATATTTATTGCAAAGCTATCCTCCCAAAAGTGTAGGTGGAAATAGGGTTGAGAGTGTGAAAACGTAAAAATTCCCAAAAAATATTGTTTAGTGATTCATTGGAAGCTTACCACGGTTCTAAAAACTATTTCCTTATCGTTATCCACTGTGGAGATCATATATCGTTATTTATCATTTTTATCATTTTTCACTATACGAATGAAAACGGTGATATAGGAGTGAAAAAACAACATAAAAGTCGTTGATGAATCCTGTATGTGAGTTTTCAGTCAATTGTTTTGAATATTTTTCAACAATTTTTAGATGGATCAATAATTTTTAATTTGACCATTTTAAGGGGTTATTGTTTTTGAAGTATGTGCTAAATGATCAGAGGCAGTGCGTCACACTCATACTTTTTATCTTTCATATTTTTTTATGATCCATGATTCTCTGGGTACCTATTAACAAAAACGTATATAATTATTGTTTTTTGTGAAATGTTATTGCATTTTGAGAGCTTAAAAGGAAACAGGCAACCATTTTTGATGCCTTTAGAGAAAAATGATAACAATAAACGATCTCCATCGAATTTTTGAAATGTGCACTATTTTAGCCCTCATTTCCACCCCTATAATACTGGATGATGACATTCTAAATAATTTTCCCTTAATCTACATAACCTAAGGTTCAATTTAAAACAAAAATTGTTTTGATATCTCTATTCTTGTTCAAGATAGGTTTCCTTTAAAAAATGCCATTTGACCCATAGTGCGTCGTTTGACATTTCGCTCCCGTCTCTCAAACACATCTCGTTGGTGTAAATCTCTAATAGAGTCCTGGACATATTATTTCTCTTTTTTCTTCTTCAGATTTTTCCTGTGGCTTTTGGATAAATTTAGTTATGACAGGTTTATGATCTGTTCACATTCTGCTTTTCGTGTGACTCTATGGTTTTTAATACGAATGGTACTCTTTTTTAATCATTGTTGTTTTTTTGGTAGTGTTTAATATACTCATAATTTACTGTACCGTGTGTACCGTGTACTCCTAATATGATTGTGCTTTCCACATGTACTCATAGCAATTTTTAAAATAGTTTTATTTATGAGTTCCCAAATTTCGATTCTGTTTATCTATTTTACATATTTAAATGCTGTCTGTCAACTTGAACACGCATCACGCAAAGACCTACTGAATGGATTCTGATACAATCCTCTATTGAAGTATTTGAGTATCTCTGTAAAATAATATTTATAATGTAAAAAAATTAACCATATCCATACCAATATACCAAACAGAAAAAAGTTTGTATTTCAAGAACAGATACAGGCTATTTTTTTGAATTCAAACCCTTAGGTAATGAAGGGAGTGAAAGGGAATATCAAGAGTTTATTTGGCTAAGACGACCTTGATAATATTTTGCTGGTAGGTAGCTTTAGAATCTGTATTTATAATAAATCTTTAAAAAGACTGTCTGTACATTAAATATTTTAGTGGTCTAGATAGAATTTGCCGTGGAATACTTTACTACCTCTGTTAATATAGAGAATGCTTTTTACCGCGATATAACAAGATAGAGAAAAACTGATTTAAATGATGGTGAAATGTTAATAGTACTCATTTAATATCTGAAAAAAAGTAGCAAAACCCTTTAAAAATGTTGAAAGTGCCAAAAGGTCAAAATTCTCAATAAAGGGAAAATATGTAAAACACTTAAAAATGCCAGAAATTCCAAAAATCCGATAATTAATAAAATTGTCGAGAATGTCTAAAACATCAAAACAAACAAATTTCAAGTTGAGAATAAATATTAATAATAAATCACTAATTGGGGCTAGTCCTTGCGACCCGAAGCTGGTCAGCTAGTACATAAATAAAACAAATAGGAAAAGTTTTTATTTTTAGAATCTTTATTTTTTAATTCACTTTCTGATATATCATAAATCGTAAAACTCCAGTTCTATCCTGCAATTACTGCAAAAGTATGTAAAGAAAGAAATGAAACAACGGTATATTTATTTATCTTGGAGATTGTTTTCTTTCTGTTTGATTCGCTTGGTATCATTCAGCTGTCACAATGTCTAATTGGCCAAGAATGATTTACGCGGTCAACCAGATATTACGAATAGTTGTAATTACTATATCATATTACGAACACATACGAAGAGTTCATTAATTGGGTAACAGGGCGTGCCTTCTGAATGAACGATGAAGATTTTTGGAGCAGAAACAGTCTAATTAGATGGAGTCAAAGGTTAATTACATAGTGGCAAACTAAGCTTAGTTTGCCAAGCTAAGCTATTATTTTAAAAATCCTTCCAGCTATATTATGTTTACGCATTTGAGCTTTTTGTGGGATATCAATATTTACGAAGCTGCAAGTCGTTTCATATTTTTATCTGAAGTATATAATTTTGTATACAGAATTGACAGAACGGCAATGAAAGATGCTTCATATTGAACATTTTTTCAGCCTTATCATTCTAGGGGGTTAAGTGCATTAAAAAATATTCTGTGGAACCTGTTTATAATCTAAAAACTACTTATCACCAGTTGCTTAAAAAACATAGGACAATTCTGAGCTGGAGATTCGTCATCCAGAAATTCGAACCAAAAATTCATATAAACGTAGGCGGTTTCGAAACACAAGGTTAGAAACAATAATGTAATGTTGCCATTTTTGTAGATTTTTATGATTATACCTCTGAAAATGCAACTTTTTTACTCTTAAAATATATTTGTACCTTACTGCAGCGGATACATGAAAGGATATCGAAGAATTAATGAAAGTAATCGAATACAAAAATACTTAATGTATACTATCTGACTGCAATGAAGCTGATGGTGGTCATTCTCTTTAGTTGATAATTTTTTGGAAGTTTATTGTTCATTTAATGTTTAAAAGAATAAGTGTTAATAAAAATACATTCTGTCAATTTTCTGCAAAATGATTTTATTAAAATCGTTTCATTCTCTATCTTGAAAACTAAACATTTCCGGACCTACTTTTCTTATACCCCTATATCTACGAGATTGCTTGTCAAGTTATTGCGCTTAAAGTACATTTTGTCACCTTATCCCAAACACATAGAGCAAAGAGCCAATTATTGCTACATTGGGACAATTGATGAAGAAGTTTCCTTATCAGATACATGTGTGTCTATTCGATATCTTTCTCTCCCTTTAAAGGAGAATTATAAGATTGTGGCCAATGAATTTGCCAGAGCCTTGTTAAAGCTGCCAATTAGAAATTAGAACTGCACATTTCTAGAACCTATTGTGACTGATTATTACCTTTCAAAAGCTACCTCAACGAATTGCGTATTCACATAACAAAGATGTAGGCGCTAATGTTTTTTTTATCTACATCGCACATATTTTTGTCCCAATAATACGTGTTTATAAGCACAGCAATAAATAAACACAAATACACACACACACACACCCACACACTGAGTGTCTTACTCCATATAACAAACTCTGCCATGATAATAGCTTCAACTAAAAGAGGTATTAGATTAACTGTAGGTCAATATATCTTGTTGCTAAATTCCAGAACACACGACACAACTCAAAAGGGATGAAAGAGCAACTCAAGTTTCATGCTCATTACTCAAATTGTGTTATCTAAGACCACACATGTCACAATTAGTTTGAGACGCCTTTGAAAGACATCACTGATCAGTTTCATTGAAATTGGATTGCTGTAAAACGTGAAACCAGTTTCATTAAATTCGGCGCGTGTTTACACAATGAACAACAAACCATTAATTTCGTGTTGGAAGTAGAAAAATATCCGTGCCGATATAATAATGTTTGAGTAACTACTCTCAAAAGACAGATACTGGTAAGCCGTGAGAAGAAATTGACAAAGTAATGAAAATTTTCATATACGGTCTAAGGCTTGTTGATTCTACAGAGTTTCTAGTTTCTGGAGTGCTACTAAAAGTGTGGCCATATAGACGGCGATACGTGGTAAATCCATGTGCCTTGTTTACCGAATTGGTGTAAGCAATTCCATCGATTGGTTATCGATTGGATTGTATTTATGTACACTTTTAATTATGACTATTTTTCGAGATTTTTCAGTCGCAGATGTTGATATTCATTTCGCTTTAAAATACACTCAAGACTTCTCGCAAGAAATCATTTTAAACATTCGTATAAAGGCTCGTAATTTACCCGATCAAATCCGATACCTACCGATCGTTGGTCCAATATTATTCGGAAATTATTCGATCAGCGCTCGACTCTATTTTAAAAGTCCATTAAGCTAGTCGGGACATTTTAGCTCAATCCTTATATCCTAGTTTTTGCTGGGCATAAAACGCTTGATCTCCAAACCTACTTCGTTAACACCTGTAATATAGCGGTGGATGACATCACTAAAACTTTTCTACGTAAACCTCATGGGGTTGGTTTTCTAGAGAACGTTGAACGTTAAGTAGGGGTGGCATCATTCCTACCGCTATCGGAACTTTTCTTTCTGTTGACGGTAAACATTTTTCTAATACAACATTAGCTTTTTGAGTCTTATTGTATTGTGGTTTGTTTCTTCTTCAGGGCAGCAAAATTCTTGAGTTAAGACTGAAGGTCCATTGGTATTAAGATACAATAAAATAATAAAATCTTAGATCATTTACCATCTAGATATAGCCTGTCAAGCATAAAATCATGGCAACGCTAGAAAGAGAGGGCAATAGAGACAGTAAGAGGTTATTTCACTTAGTGGGTGGATGGTCGGTGGACGCAGCCAATGAACAACAAGCTTTATTGGAAGCAGCTGCCAACCGAGTGAAATAGCCTCTTGCCCTCTCTATTGCCCTCTCTCTCCTTAGTCTTACCACGACATTTGTGCACTGCAGGCTATCTCTAGAAAGTAAATGCTCTAAGAATAAAATACAAAACTAATTCAGCACCATAACGTTGTGAGTTTATCTGTCAACTGACATTTTTGCGTCATTCATGTATATCTTGATATACATCAATGAATTCAGACAGGTGAATGACGCAAATGTCAGTTGACAGATAAACTTACAACGTTATGGTACTGAATTAGTTTTGTATTTTATTGATTATTTTATTGTATCTTAATACCAATGGACTTTGTCTTAACTCAAGAATTTTGCTACCCTGAAGAAGAAACAAACTGTTTCGAAAGCTAGGCTTGTTATATATATATATATATATATATATATATATATATATATATATATGTAAGAAAAGTATTTTTATTTTGAATTGCGCGCGCAATTCACAGTCATTAGTTGAATCAGATGCCGTAACTAACAGGGAAACAATTAAAAGGACACATGTCAAATGGAATGTCAAATGAATTTATTAAATATAAAGGTGTATTAACTTTGAATGTTGTTTCTCTGTTATTTACAGGTAAGAGTTAATTTGTAAATAATAATTTAATGTATGTTTCGTATTTGTTAATAAATAAACTCTGTTATTTACAGTGAAACAATTCTAGTTATTCCATAACCTAAGAGAGATTATCATATTATAAAACAACATTCTTGTTATGCACAAGATGGATAAGTTGCAGTTTACATTCATGATGCTTGCGGCTGAAGATGAAAAATCAAATGTATTTTGTGTAACTAGAATAACTACACAAGATGATCATACATACAGAATTCCAAACAAATACTACAATGCGTTGCATCACGAAGAGCTAATAACAACACCAGTATATAACACCATAAAAAAAAACAAATTTAAACAGAGATCAAATCAGAAAAGTTTGGATTAAATTGACAGATCAATTAAAAAAAGCTTATTTTGATAGTGATGGTAATATGCAATTTCAAAACGAATACTTGGAAGAAATAAGTGAAAATAAACATAATAAAGATGTATCTACTAGCGTAACAGAACAACCTTTGATACGATTGATAGAGCAGCTACTTAAAAAAAATCAAGAAAAATCCGAAGAGACAAATGTAGGACAAACAGCAAAAGAATTCACAATTGAAAAATTTGATGGAAAAAATTCAAATGCAAATCAATGGATGTCTGAGTTTGAAAAAGAATGTGAACGTTTTAAGGTGACAAGGAACGATAAAAAAATAGAAATTTTGAAATCATTCATGGAAAAAAGTGCTGCAGACTGGTATAGTTGTACACTTATTAAACTCACAATTCAAACAGACTGGGAAGACTGGAAAGAAAATTTTTGTTCTACATTCGCTAGTAAAGGTTGGTCGCCAATAAGATATGCAATGGCATTCAGATACCAAGCGGGCTCTTTACTAGAATATTCAATAAAAAAGGAAAAACTTCTGTTACAAGTAAGAAAATCTAGTGATGAAGGAACACTTATAGATCTTATCGCCACAGGACTGCCGAACTATGTAGCTGACAGAATAGATAGAGAAAAGTTAAAGAAGACTGATGACCTTCATAATGAAATAGGTAAATTAGAACACCTGACAACCAAGAAAGAAATAAAAAAAGGTAAGCCAAATAATAATCCAGCAAAAAGTGATAAAGCACCTTGTAAAATATGCAAAGATAAAGGAAAAGGAACACGTTACCATTCTGAAGCTGAATGCTGGTTCAAAGAGCAAGGGAATAAAGGAAATAAACAACAGCACGTAAATAATTTAACTCTGGAAGTAGATTTAAGTAAAGATGATCCAAAAAACTAATTTTCCCACCATTAATTGAACTTAATGTTAAATTGAATGATACTTTAGACGTAAATGCTATTTATGATCCGGGATCAAATATCTCATTAATCAACTCAAAATTAGTACGTCTTAAGTTTAAAAAAAATAACATACACCAAACTAACTTAAGAACAATTAATGGTGTCTACCACACAGATGGAATGATAAAATTAAAATTAAAAATATTAAACGTTGAAGACTATGTAAATGTTTTCATAATTAATAATGAAAATTTTAAATATGACTTTCTAATGGGTTTAGACTGTATAAAAAAAATTAAATTGATACAGAATGAAAAATTAGAGATAGAGCAAAAAAGTTCCGAATCTAATGAAATTATAAAAAAGTATCAAATAAACTTTAATGAACACATTTCAGTAGATACATTCAATGTTTTAATGAATCATTTAAATAATGATGAAAAAAATATAGTAATAGATTTAATAAATAAGTATAAAAACATATTTGCAAAAGACAAATATGATATTGGCACAGTAAAAGATTATGAAGCTAGGATAGATTTGATAATAGATAAATATTGCAGCAAAAGGCCATATAGATGCACAATGGATGACAAAAAAGAAATAGAAAAACAAATAACAGAATTATTAAAAAAAAATCTTATTGAAGAATCTTGTAGCCCTTTTGCTGCCCCTGTAACGTTAGCCTATAAAAAAGATGAACATAAAAAATCAAGATTATGTATAGATTTCAGAGACTTAAACAAAATAATAATTCCTCAGTCACAACCATTTCCATTAATAGAGGATTTGGTTGTCAAGACAGGAAATTGCAAATATTTTTCAAAATTAGACATAAATTCAGCATTTTGGTCCATCCCTCTACGAATTGAAGACAGAAGAAAAACAGGCTTTATAACTCAAGAAGGACACTTCCAATGGACTTGTTTACCATTCGGATTGAAAACAGCTCCAGCTATTTCCCAAAGGATCTTAAGTAATATAATAAGAAAACATAAATTATCTGATTTTACAGTAAACTATATAGATGTCATTTTGATATTTTCAAAATCTTTCGAAGAACATATTAATCACGTATCACAACTGTTGGAGGCAATAATGAAAGAAGGATTTCGATTAAAACTTGCCAAATGCGCATTTGCATTAGACTCAATACAATATTTAGGCCATATAATAAAATATAATTCAATCTCTCCTATTACAGATAACCTAATCTCGATAAAAAACTTTCCAACGCCAAAAAACCAAAAAAATATTCGCCAATTCTTAGGAAAAGTAAATTTTTATAACAAATATGTACCGAAAATTTCAATAGTTTTAGAACCTTTACATAACTTATTAAGAAAAGGACAAAAGTTTATATGGTCCGAAGAATGCCAAAAAGCTTTTGAATACATGAAGAATTTTCTTTGCACACAACCAGTTTTGGCCATCTTCGACGCTAATTTATCAATACACATATACACAGATGCAAGCTTACAAGGAATAGGTGCAATATTAAAACAACCTCAACTAAATGATACTCCGATAACTGAAAAACCTGTAGCATACTTTTCAAGAAAATTAAATGACTCACAAAAAAGGAAAAAAGCAATTTACCTAGAATGTATGGCTATAAAAGAAGCATGGCATAGATTCGTTAGACTTCTTTCTACAACACCTCAATGGTATACATTCTAACATTCAATTTACAATGGAAATCGAATCCGATTCTTCGCTCCCGTTTCTTGATGTCCTCATAAGAAAAACCAGCCATAGCACATTCTCACATACAGTCTATAGGAAACCAACCCACACTAATCGATACTAAAATGCCCAATCACATCATCACCCTGCCCAATTAAGTTCTGTAATTAAATCTTTGGTCCTTAGATCTATTCGCCTAACAGACATTGACATTAGACAAAACGAACTTAATAATCTTCAACAAATCCTTCGACAAAACGGTTATCATCCAGACGACATTGCACGCATATTCCGTCAATCGCAACAACCCCCGAGTACACCAACCCCATCAGAAACAGACCAACAACACCCGAAAGCCTTCCTTCCGTATATTCGAGGAGTCACTGACAAAATAGCACGTATCCTACACCGACATCAAATAAAGACGGTCTTCAACACTAATCAAACTATAGCAAACTTAACCGGGAACCCTAAGGATAAAGTACCTAACGAGGAGTTTACTAAATTCCATGTCGCGATAGCCCACAAAGCTACGTCGGTCGTACAAATAGGCGCGTCAACCATCGAGTATATGAACATTCTTTGTCATTTCGCAAAAAAGATCCGACTTCAGCTCTCGCGCATCATAATATCCAAACAGGACACTATCAACTTCGAGGACAGTAGGACTATCGTATCTCTTAACTCCCTTAGGGCATCTACTATTCGCGAAGCAATAGAAATGGAAAAAAGTCCCCGCTGTCTAAACCGACACGATGACAGCTCTCGCCTTCCCACAACATGGACCTCCATAATTGCCAGAGTAAACAAAGCAGACACGCCCACCAACACCCAACCAATCACAACACAGCCTCATCACGTGATATCCCCTTCTAACCCAACGCTAACTATAAATAAAAGAAGCAAAGCAGACTCAAATTCAGCTCAGTTACCTAGTGACTCTTGGGGAGTAGGCAGATTGAGGCCCCGAGTTCGATCTAGACTCTGAAACTCCTTTTCACTTTTGTCTCTTGATAATGGCTCCAAAGCAGGAGTCGAAACGTCGAGTATATAATAAATTCAGACGCGGTTCCGATATATATATATATATATATATATATATATATATATATATATATATATATATATCGGAATTCTTTTATTCCTTCGTCAGTCAAATACTGAAAAAGTTACAAATATTGTTGTTACTATAAGTACTATAAATGAATTTAAATGGTAACTTACTAAAGTTGAGGTTCACAAAATAAACTTAGCATGTTTAGAGAATTAAACAACGTAACATTCAGTTTTTTTGGTTGTTGTTTCATGAAATTAGATCCAAACTTGAAAAGTTTTTTTTGATGACAAATATAAATGAGAAAACATAGAATAGAATAATATTATAAGGGATGAGAGTTTTTTTAACAAGTTTAAGAAAATAAATAAATAAATAAGTTTCAGGCAAGTTCTAAAAGTAAGTAATAAATGTACATATATATCACAAAAACCAAAACCTATGGGTTGATTATTTTTTTATATATATACATATGTATATTATCACATACATGCACACATATATACATATAGATATAAACACATATACAAACATACATATACTTACATACACACATACATGCACATATATACAATATACATACATACATAGTTACATATATATATATATATATATATATATATATATATATATATATATATTTCAATATATTTGAATTGTTAATACGTGAATTTAGTATCAGTCATCAATAGTATCAACTGAAGTATTGAGAGAAGACTTTGCTGTTAGTCTATCATTATCCAATTTCAACAAGTTACAATAAATTACATTAAGATCCCGTACATCAGTCCTTCGATTAATGCTGTTATCATAATTATTGATGAAAACCATTTCTAAAAAATTTCGTTTAAAAGTATTACGTTCTAGAGCTAAAATTTTTGTATTTTCAAAAAAAATGGTTTTCATCAATATATATGATAACAGCATTACGGGATCTTAATGTAATTTATTGTAACCTGTTGAAATTGGATAATGATAGACTAACAGCAAACTCTTCTGTCAATACTTCAGTTGATACTATTGATGACTGATACTAAATTCACGTATTAACAATTCAAATATATTGAAAAAAAAAGAAAAAAAAATATATATACATATACATACATACATATATACACACACATATATATATATATATATATATATATATATATATATATGCTATATACCCCAGCGCTAACTATAAATAAAAGAAGCAGAGCAGACTCAAATTCAGTTCAGTTACCTAGTGACTCTTGGGGAGTAGGCAGATTGAGGCCCCGAGTTCGATCTAGACTCTGAAACTCTTTTTCACTTTTGTCTCTTGATAATGGCTCCAAAGCAGGAGTCGAAACGTCGAGTATTCAATAAATTCAGACGCGGTTCTCACCCGGAACCTAGCTTAGTTCATATATATATATATATATATATATATATATATATATATATATATGTGTGCTTTTATGTGTGTATGTAAGTATATGTATGTTTGTATATGTGTTTATGTCTATATGTATATATGTATATATGTGTGCATGTGTGTGATAATATATATAAATATATATATATATATATATATATATATATATTGCAATATAGTCCGTGGGTTCAATTTAAAATTATAACACTAATATTTACTTTCACTTTTCTAGAACTTTATTTACATTAAAACAGCTGATTCAAATATCACAATACATTCCCATATACGCTAGTCGTCGCGGTATCACTGAACTGCGATCGTGGCGTGCTTCCTTTATATCACCAGCGTCGAATTCTCCAGTAAAAACATCATCACTCCTACAGGTGCCGAGTCTTTTCGAGAACCATTTTTTTTATCTGAAGGCGTTTGTTGTCGTATTGAAATGAAACAGAGTCGGCTTTGGGGTCCGGTAGACGACGTCATTAAGCCTCTTGACCACCTCGTATGGACCATCCCAGGTGGGTGTAAGGTTTGGGGATTTACTCTTGCTCCGTTGGGGGTTGTACAGCCAGACTTTGTCCCTCTCCTCGAATCCGACTGAATTGGCCTTGAGGTCGTATCGCGTCTTCATCCGGTCACTGGTGGCCAACATCTGCGTTCGGGCTAATTCGTGTATTGCCAGCAGGTTATGTCGGAGCTGGTCGGCATAATTGTCGATGTCTTGGGGAGGTTCTTCGGGGGAGCCAAATGCCAAATCGCAGGGTAATCGCAGCTCCTTTCCGAGTAGGACCCTGGCTGGGATCAGGCCTGTACTATTATGTAGAGCAGAGCGATATGCCAACAGGAATAGGGGAATATGCTCATCCCAATCACGCTGGTTATTGCTGACGACCTTGGATAGGTGTTGTTCCAAGGTCCTGTTGAATCTTTCCACCATTCCGTCTGACTGTGGGTGTAATGGTGTTGTTCTCGTTTTTCTGATCCCCAACATCGTGCAGACCTTCTGGAAACATTCGAAGTTACGCCCCTGGTCTTAATGTAATTCCATCGGGACGCCAAACCTGCTAAATAGTTGTTCTACTAGCACCGTCGCTACCGTGGTTGCCTCTTGGTTGGGTATCGCATATGCCTCAGGCCATTTGATGAAGTAATCCATTGCGACCAGAATGTATTTGTTCCCCCTCTCAAACTCGGGAAACGGACCGGCGACATCGATGGCAATTCTCTCAAATGGGACGCCCACATTGTACTGCTGCATTCTGCCCTTGGTCCGGGTCTTCGGGCCCTTACTGGCTGCACAGGTGGCACATTTGCGGCACCAAGCTCTGACGTCTTCGAAGTAGTTCACCCAGTAGTACCGCTGGCGAACTTTGTCTAGGGTTTTATTCATGCCCAGGTGGCCTCCGGTAATTCCATCATGTACTTCGGTCAGGATGGCTGGTACCTTTTTCTTCGGAACTACTAGTTGGGGCTTGGTTTCTCGTCCATCAGCGCTTTCCCAAACTCGCTTGAGCATTCCATTGTCTACTCTTAGAGAGTCCCACTGAGCCCAAAACGATTTCAGCACGCCGGAGTATCTAGCTACCTCGTCCCATCGTGGCCTGGGTGCCCCTCTCGCTTTGAGTGACAAGATTGGTTCGATGTCTAGATCAGCCATTTGGTCCTGGATGCACTGTTCCGTTGTCCAGTCTTCATTGGATTGCACTCGGATCTGCCTGATGGAGATACCCTCTCTCTGTTCCGTCTTCAGACAATGTCCGCATTCTGTTCTACAGGGTCTTCTAGATAGGGCATCGGCATTATTGTGCAAACGGCCGGCACGGTGTTCCACCTTGAAATCGCATTGCTGTAATGTCTGCATCCACCTGGCCGGTTGTCCTTCCGGTGTCTTCATGTCCAGCAGCCATTTGAGTGCGGCATGATCTGTTCGGATTAAGAAATGACGACCGTAGTGGTATTTGTGGAAATGGTCTACAGCCCTTATTATCGCAAGAAATTCCTTTCTGGTGACACAATAATTTCTTTCCGGTTTCGAGAATCCACGGCTGTTGTACTCGATCACCCTCTCTTCACCATCCTGCACCTGGGATAGGACGCCCCCAAACCTGTGTTGCTGGCGTCGGTGTCTAAAATGAACTTGCCGGACTGTGTAGGAAAGGCTAGGATTGAACTGGAACCCAAAGGGCATGACCGTGAACTGAAACAGCCCCTTACTGGTGGAGAACGCTGTCTTCTCTCTGTCGTTTGCGTGTAGACCAACCTGCCAATATCCACTTTTTAGGTCTAGTGTGGAGAACCAACGGGAGCCTGCTAGTGTGGTCAAAGTGTCATCGATTCGGGGTAGTGGATAGGTGTCTTTCTTCGTGACGTCATTCAGCTTTCTGTAATCCACACAAAATCGGGTGGTTCCATCCTTCTTTTTAACTAGCACGACGGGAGCAGACCATGGGCTGATGGATGGCTCAATAACTCCACTCTGTAACATGGACTCGATGTTCTCCTCAACTGCTTGTTGCTGCCCCAATGGTAGTCGTCTAGGTGGTATTCTGATGGTTTGAGCCTTTCCGGTATCTATTCGATGCTGTATGATGTTGGTGCGGCCGGTGGTTGCATGTTGACTGTTAAAAATTTGCTAGTGCTTTGTGATAAATTGCTTGGCTTTCTTCTGGTTCTCTGGTGTCAGGTGTGTCAAATGGTCAGCAAACTGTTGTAGGAACTCTTTACCGGGCCCTGTCTCCTTCACCGACGTCTGGTACTCTTCTTCGCAATTGATGATGGTCTCTACTGGCTCGAAACAAGCTATCTCTTGACCATTGGCAATTCTGATGTCGTTGTTGGACAAATTCAGGACTCTGATTGGTATATCTCGTCCGGTTTTAACTATAGCCCGTCCAACAAGTAGTCATGAGTTGAGTGTACGGGCTCCACCATTCCAACGCAGCTCCCAGGATTGCTGTCTAGCTGCCCATGAATAATCTGTTCCGTTCGACCGGGAATTCTAGCTGAAGACTTTGCCACAATTTGTATGGAGGTGACTGAACTGTTGACGGGTCGTGTCAATACAAATTCCTCATTTAGGAACCGAAGAACATCATATCTCGGGTCGAACATAAATCCATGCTGGCTAATTAGGTCCATTCCCAGTATAAAATCGTCCTCAATATTCGCTACCAGGACCCTATGCCGGATCATGTTGTCCCCTATCTGTAGCACGACATCTGCCTCACCCTGTATTGACATGGACTCGTCGGTGACTGTTCTGAGCTGGATGTTATTGGTAACTGGCCGAATTTCTGATGCTCTCAAAACCCTGGACTTGGCAATGGCCACAGCGGCGCCGGTGTCGATGGTGATGGTAACTGGTCGCCCACTGATGGTGCCTCTGATGACTAGGCTGCCGCTATCTCGGCAAGATCCCCGGATGGATACTATCCTGGGGGCTGGTGGAGGGTGAGTCAGCATTCGCCCCCTTATGCTGACTGGCTGACGGTCCCTGGACATGTGGCTGTTCTGTTGGTTACACCTGGTCGGTGATCGTTCAGGTGGCCTCACTCGACAATCACGTTGGAAGTGTCCTCTCCGTCCGGAGCGGTAACATGCTCCTCTGGTGCCCGTTCTTTGTGACCGTTCTAATATTTTGTTCAGACCAGCCAGCAGCGCTTCAAATGGTGACTCTGACTCTTGCTGGTTGAAGTAAACTGCTTGGACCCTCGGTTTGGACATGTTCATGACGGCCTCTACTTCCAAAGCCCAAAGTAGAGCTTCATTAGTTTTCTTGACGCCACTTAGTCTTAGATTTCGTTGTACTTCCACATCTCTGATGCCGTTTATGAAACTTTGTGTCGCCAACTGGTCTTTCGTTTCCTCTGGCAGGTTTGGGTAGGACAAGTGAACTAACCGTCTAAGCTCTGCTTCGAATTCTTGGAGGCTTTCACCGGATTTTTGCGTTTTTCCACTCAGTTGGACTTGGTATACCTGGCTAAAGGATTGATTGTCGTATCGTTTGTCTAGGATGGCGATGATCTTGTCAAAATTGTCTTGTTTATCGACTGGAATGCTTTGGAGGAGTTCAAATTGACGTTTATACATGGGCCAAGATGAGCTGTCATCAAATGTCGGTGGTTTGCTAACGGAACCTTTGGTACTCATGGTGTGCTCGTATTTTCCTCGCTGTAAGTCCTGTTGCATTTTTTTAATTTCTGTTTCTACCTTGTCTTGGATGGCACTGATTTGGTCTGGAACTGTGTTTTGAATTGAACTGATTTCAACTTTTACCTGGCTTTGGATGGAATCGAGGTCATCTACTTTTGTTTCAAGAGTGTCCACGGTATTTTTATGGTCTTAATGTCATCATTTATCTCTTTTATATCAGACTCAACTATTTGCATTCTTTCATTAACTGTTTCATTAACTTGCGATACTATTTGCATTAATTGTTCAAATTGCAATTGTCTTTTTTCTTCCGTTTTGCCTTGTTTTTCTTCAAATTTCGTGAACAATCCTTCAAGTAAATTATGGTATTCACTTCTCCTCCTGGAAACAAGATTTTGTTGTTCACTTTTCATTGTAGAAACAAGATTTTGTTGTTCGCTTTTCATCGTAGTGACAAGATTTTCTAATTCTATTTTACGTGTTTCATCGATATTAGTGACAAGATTTCCTAATTCAACTTTAGGTTTATCATCAAATGATTTCACTAACCTTTGTTGAATTTCTTCTTGATGTTGTTTCTCCTTCTTGTCACGTTTTTCTAGAATCTGTGCTATTTTTTCGTCTAGTCCCTCCGTAACCTGTTTGATAATTTTTTTAGTAGTTTCGTCGGTTTTTTCCATACTGCGAGTTTCCATAAATCAAATTACGATTTTAACTGCACTTAATCCTTCACTTCTAACACCAAATTGCAATATAGTCCGTGGGTTCAATTTAAAATTATAAAACTAATATTTACTTTCACTTTTCTAGAACTTTATTTACATTAAAACAGCTGATTCAAATATCACAATACATTCCCATATACGCTAGTCGTCGCGGTATCACTTAACTGCGATCTTGGCGTGCTTCCTTTATATCAGCAGCGTCGAATTCTCCAGTAAAAATCATCATCACTCCTACAGGTGCCGAGTCTTTTCAATAACCTTTTTTTTATCTGAAAGCGTTTGTTGTCGTATTGAAATGAAACAGGGTCGGCTTTGGGTATATTTCGTAACAATATGTATATATATATATATATATATATATATATATATCAACCCATACGTTTTTGTTTTTGTGATATATATGTACATTTATTACTTACTTTTAGAACTTGCCTGAAATTTATTTATTTATTATTTTCTTAAACTTATAAAAAAAACTCTCAACCCTTATAATATAACTTCCGACATTTCTATGGTTTCTCATTTATATTTGTCATCAAAAGTTTTTTTTTTCAAATTTGGATCTAATTTCATGAAACTACAACCAAAAAAACTGAATGTTACGTTGTTTAATTCTCTAAACATGCTAATTTTATTTTGTGAACCTCAACTTTAGTAAGTTACCATTTCATTTCATTTATAGTACTTATAGTAACAACAATTAGTAACAACAATATTTGTAACTTTTTCAGTATTTGACTGACGAAGGAATAAAAGAATTCCGAAAGCTCTCATATAAAAAAGAGTACAATTATTATTTAGTCTTTGGCTGCAACCCGTAATTCGTTTGCATACTAATTTTAACAGCCGTTACCATTATAATTAATAATTAAGTATATATATATATATATATATATATATATATATATATATATATATATTCATATTCTAGTCTTCTGTGAAGAAGTATTTGTATTCATTTCTGTAATAGAAATCCCGAAATCCCAAGTTTAATGTTATTCTTTTATGGGTTCCAGAACATTTTCTTTTGTTAACTTACGTCTACCCATCTCTGAAAAACTGTTAATAAAATTCATTGTACTTTATACGCTTTTAAGGCAAACGCATTAGCGGGTACACAGGGAGAGGTCGGTCAGTTGGTCGGCTTTTTGTTGCAATCGCGTCGAAGAGAAATAACAGAACTTGAATCGTCCACTTAGCAATGTAAGTATGCTGGGGAAAAACTTGATTAGTCTATATATTACTTCTTTCTCTAACTCCCAGGTGAATGTTAAGAATTACTAAATAGACGTCTAGTTTAGATTTTCTCAAGATCTACGTTTTTATCGTCTGAACTACCGGATACCTTTCAAATAGGCCTTTACATTATTTATGATCAATTTATTAACTTATTTATGATGAGCCCGACGGTATTTCCTTTGTTTGATAGTTTGTCTAGTCGCCACACTTCCTTACTGGATGAGTTGTTTGCTTGCAATTTTAGTTGCGTTGAATGTGTGTATATATATAGGGCTTTCATTTCAAAACTAGCCACCCAAAACTTTTAAAGTATCTTTAAAATAAAAAGAGGAAAAACCCCGTTAATTTAAATTTACGGGGGTACACATTTTAAACGTATCGGTCACCCTGTAGTTTCAACCCCTAAGCGTTGGTGAAAATCACATCTAAAAGTTTAAAGTTTATCATGTGATAACTCTTTGTAAAGGTCTCTTTTTTGCCATTCTTTTGACATTTCACTTTTTAAAATCAGTTTATTTTTTACAGAGTAATGACCTAGAAACCGTAAAAAATTAATTTTTGAAAATAATTGCCTATTACACCAAAATTGGTTTAGGGTGGTTTTTAAGGTCACGAATCAGAGGTCAGATTTTCAAAAGTCAAAATGATGGATACAAGATGTCGGATGACATTTTTAAAATCAACCGATATAAGCTAAATTTGGTATATAGAGGTTTTTGGCTGATTTTTTAAATTTTCATTCGCCATCTTGGATCCGCCGTTTTGAATTTTGCAAATCTGACCTCGGTTTCGTGATAAAAAGCACCCTAAACCAATTTTGGTGTAATTGGCAATTATTTTCAAAAAATATTTTTTTTACAGTTTTTAGGTAAAAAATTATCTGATTTCAAAAAATGATATGTCAAATGATTGACAAAAAAGAGACCTTTAAAAAGAGGTATCACATGATACCCCTTTGTATTTAAACTTTTGGAACTGATATTCACTCTCGCTTAGGAGTTGAAACTGCAGGGTGACCGATACGTGTAAAATGTCTTTTTCTTTTAAAGATATTTTAAGTTATCTTGAGTGGCTAATTTTGAAATGAAAGTCCTGTATATATATATATATATATATATATATATATACACTAGCAGACCCGGCCACGCGTTGCTGTGACTGAGTGATTTGACAGATTTGAAATACAAATTTAACACAAAACGCACAAAATTTAACGCAAAATAAGACATCTATAGTGTGTAGTCTAAGAAAATATATCACATTCAAGTGTGGCGCCATCTATGAGGTGCAAAGGGCAAAGTTCTCTGTAAAGAAATTCGCTGAAGACGCCATCTGTTCCTGACTTATGGAACGTACGATTAATAACAACCACCAACGTTGATGATCAGTTTATTATTAATTATTAAGACCATTAATTTAAATAATAACTATCCTATCTATCTAAGTTGGACCAAATTACATATACTATATGCCAACTTTCATAAATATCGGTTGACTCGTTTTGAGTTTATTCGGAACATACACAGTGACACGGATTTTTTATATATTCAGATATATATATATATATATATATATATATATATATATATATATATATATATATAATATCACTGCAGACCTATATTGATACTCCGTGAAATCGTTGCTAAAATGACGACGTTTACATAGAGTCATATATCTATCCTCTTCAAGGCTATTCGTATTGTTCTCGTATCCTTTAGCTCAATCTTCAGGTTACACGACAATTCATGCGTAAGACAATCGGCTTGTTGTTATATAAAGTGTTTGATTTGATTTGTCTCACTCTGGGCCTTGTACATTTGATCAGATCGTTGCTCAAACCTCAGAATTGAACACTTTGTAAATAGGTAGAAGAGTCAATATTTTTACTTAGATACGTGGATCAAATTATAGTTATTGATAATGTTACTAGGATTATAAGAGTTAAGAAAACAAGTATTGGACATGTATGAAAAAACGGAATAGACAAAAAGTTCTTATTCATAGTGCCAGTACTACCACACAAACTGTTATTTACTACAATATTCGAATACATACACTGTGTCAAAATTTTAAAACGATTTTGTACACATGAATATTTACGTACATTTTTATGTATATAAATATATAAAAAAATTGTTTATTTTTCAGGTATGTTAATAAACTACATATGGCGAAATCAAGTTAATTTGGTGAGCAATATGTTATACTCGTCATTATGCTATTTCATTAATGTAAATACTAAACAATTTGAATAAATATCATTTACAAATCACACGTATGTGGTGAAATCAATGACGACTAATATATAAGGACCTGTCTGTTTACATTATAAAATAGGTTGAAAGATGTTTGCCGGAAATTAGTAAACACATGCTTACTCATTCCAAACTTACTTAAAAAGGCATATTTGTTTGTCGAATTATCTCCAGGAAAGTGTAAGATCATACACGTAGCAGCTGAGTTTTACAAAAGTTCATTTAAGCAGTAAATAAAACATTTCGTGTGAATAATGTGATAATGACTGTTATATGTTAGTAAATAAATGAGTTTAAATATATTTATATTTGTGGATTAAATATATAGTTGTATTCGTTTGATTCTAACATGAGCCTTTAATTAAAGGCTGACTTGACGCCACTGTTGGAGGTGGAATATTTGTAAACAAATATAACTTTGTTTGTTTCTATTTTTGTCTAATGTTTCAACGCATTTTTCGTTCGGTGGTATATGAAAATGTCGTGTCCCTATATATTAGTAGTCATTGGGTAAAATACAAAAACTAACTTGTCATTCATCTAGCTGTATGCTTTTTATGCCTTCTACATTTTGATGAAAAGCTTATGCAGCTATGTCCGTCAATTCAGTAACTATCCGGAGATAGTGACAATAGAAACTTGAGTAAATTAAGAAGGTGCTGCCGCGTTCGCTATTATTTTAAAGTCATTTCACGGCAAATTTTGTTCCTAGTAGAAATTATAATAGTATTGGATGTTGACGCTTTCATAATATTGAAGTAACCAAAAATGTCATTTCGAGGTAAATTGCCATCCCTATCAGAACTGAAACTAGTGTTAATGCTAATCTCTTTCGTGTCCGTGTGTTCACTTAAAAGGTCATCCGTTACTACAGTACAACAACGCGATGAATGGAGTCGTCATCTTATTCCGTAGTTTTGTAAATATTTTGATTAAACCTTGTTATACACATTCTTTTGAAAAACTATTTACCAGTGCTACCTTTTAAATGTCAGAACCATCCAATTTAGTATTTTATTTCGTGCTAAAAGTTGAAAATTAAGTTTGTAGCTAGGGACGTTGCGATACCACTAAAGTATGGATACATGTATCGCAAGGGTTATCGGAATAAAAGTATCGATCGCGGCATCGGTAGTAGTATCGAAACAAAAGTATCGATGCTGGTGTGAAAGAAGGTT
Organism: Octodonta nipae; assembly: GCA_034190945.1. NCBI lineage: Eukaryota > Metazoa > Arthropoda > Insecta > Coleoptera > Chrysomelidae > Octodonta > Octodonta nipae. The sequence continues at coordinate 97,111,715 of CM067216.1, read as the reverse complement.
TCAATGCCAATTTAGCTGGTGTGAACCCTAATATGCCGGAAAATTCATTAGCCGCTGGTGAATGCCATTAGAATATCGATACCAGAAACAAGTATCGATACTGGTATCCAAGCATCCAAGTATCGCAGGAAAAATATCAATACCAAAAGTACCTGGTATCGAAACCGAAGTAAGGATACTGGTATCAATTCAGTAGTAACGCAACTTCCCTATTTGTAGTGATTTTTTTGTTTTTTTTTTCTTTTTAAGAAAATGTGACATCTTTTACAAATTGATATATTTTACTCTTGGAACATGTTGGCATTGGTTTTGTCTATTTATTTTGTTACTTAATCTATCCACCATTTCGTTTCATTGTTTATTATTAATGAAAATTTTTTCTCCCTTACTTACAATATTACTTTTATAATACTTCGTGTGAGACAGTTCGCAAAAAATTGAACTCAAAAGTAACATAAATTTATATTCTCACATAATCACTACAATTATTTTATGCGTCTAGAGAATTTTTTGTTCTCGTATTTACTTTAGGGACACATTTTATGAAATTCACGAGACTAAACTGCTGAGACACATGTTTGCATTTAAATGTTTGTTTTAAATGTTGTTACTGAACGAAGAGTTGTTGCAACTTTTTTTTTCCTTGGTGTTTAATTCAGGTTGTATTTTAAATAAATTAATCAGTTTACAGCGAGATAATGTTAGCTGTCGAGTTAGTCGTTTAATAAATTCCAAAACAGCTTTATCTGACGTTAAGAAAAAATGGATTACTATGGAAATGTTATTGAGAAATATTTTTTATAATGTATGAGTAAGAGATATTAAGTTGTGTTGCAGATTACGTAGCGGTAAAAACTTCATATTTACTTCGAGTAGTAAATAAAAGAATTTCAATAATGAGCTGAATTACTGAACAGTAGTTATACATCTGCCTGTTTTTTGCTGCTAATTCTTACTAGAAGTTAGTTATATCCAGTACGTTTAAGTTTCGTGTTAAATAATTTTGAATATTAGTCTAGCTCACAAGTTCAAAATGGCATTAGTTCTTGCTATTGCTAGTAAAAATATTATTTACAACTTGTAAAGTTGTATCCGAAATGACTTTTAGAAATTATCGTAAAATTTTATGAGTGAACATATCTTGAGGGGCGATTTATTACAAAAATAAAGTAGCTAATCAAATTATATTTTTTAATTGTTGACCGTTAATTTCTTAACAATAGGTAACAAGTGTAATTTCAAATTCTTGTAACAATTGAGTTAACGTTAACTGACATATAAATTGCTGAATGACATTGCACCTATCCATCATTATTTGGAAATATTCCAGTTCATGTTCGAAATCACCTTCAAAACGCTCATGAACTATTATAGATTTATTTCACAAGTTATTTTATAAATCGAGCAAAAAATACAATTGTATTTTTATTTAGTTACCTCAATTCGTATTTTCTTATTATGGACCTGCACCCGTTGGTCACATATAATCTTTATAATTTTAATTAAAATATGTAATTTTCCAATGTCAATATGTCAATTTTATAATTATAAGTATCCGGTGAGGACTATTACACGATTGGTAGTGAGATAGATTAAAAAAGTTTAACTGGCCACGCTACAGAAAAATACAACTTCCAACCAACAAACAATTGTGTTGCTCGATTTTCAAGAAAATCCCAAAAAGCAAATCGACAAGTCACTGTAGAAGGTCAAAATCTTATGCCTTAAAATATTTACATAAAAGCAAAATTATTTACACAACTCAACCTTGGATTAGAATTTTGCAAAATAGTGATGGATTCATGCAATGCCAATTCGCACTTTTATCCGCATTGTGAGAACATAAATATATCGGCAGATTCGATATGGTTCCCACACTGGTTTCGACGAGTACGAAATTCTTCATAATATTTTCGCAAATACGTGGAACTAATTCAAGGTCTACTACACAAACCGAATAGTATTGAAGATTTGCAGAATAGAATTAGAAAAAATAATTTATGAACAGAATAATAAAATTTGTGACAAATATAATTGCAGAAAAATTCTTCATTAATATTTAAAATCGAAATGCTGTGTAACCTTCGGTGTGTCACAAATGTAAAAAACCAGCTTTGCACCCAACAGCTAACCTTTATTTATAACACTCAGCGCCGTTCACAATAACTCAAGTTGTCATCTTCATCGAGTAAACCAATTTCAAACTCAAAAAATTTACAAAGCATGTGAGAAAAAAATGCATCTCTTTATTGTCCTGGGTAGAAAATATTACCGAAAAATTCTTTCAAATAACAAAAGACTTATTCAAATTTGTTCATATTTGACGGCAATCTGAGGTAACAAAGATTGTAAAAAATACAACCGAATTAAGAATCTTGTTTTTTGAAGTCTGTTAAAAAAGGTACAGCTAATTTCAAAATATCAGTTTTAACGATTAACTATATTAACCTTGTCTCACACATCTAAATCACCGAATAACAATAGTTTGCATCAGTTGGAAGCTTAAAGCTATATTATTTCTGTGCCTTGCACTAACTATTAAAAAAAGCTATATAGTATTCGAATATATGGCCGTGTATATATTAATTTCTGAATAATATGTGAGTACATAAACCTATTCCCCTTTGCGATATAAAATTGTTATTTTATTATTATACATTTCATGTCAAATAACAACCTCGAATGTAAACCTTATCACCACAAACAATTGTGACTCTCCCTCTCTGTGGGTGTTAGTGGCGTTTATGAAGTAATATTCCAAGATGGGAAGATAAGTATCGATTGAAAAAGTAACTTATAAAAACAAGTTTATTTTGCTATAGATTTTCCTCTCTACTCGAATACCTTGAAAATGTCTTAATAAATAATAAAGTAATCGATCTTCTGAAGCTTCTAGTTTTTTTAACGGTTTTCCTAGGAAATAACACCACATTGAGGAAAAAAGTCTGTATATTCAAAAAATCCAAACGTTTCAAAGTCTTATTCTGACTTCATTAATTGGTAAGTACATTAAAATCTGAATAAATTATAATTTTGAAATTGAAAGCTATAGCTTTGGCAATTTTACCTGGCGTATCTTACTGTTTAAAATACAGTGCAGTACAAAAAATTCCAAAGATCATATATAATATTCAAGCTGAAGTAGGAAGAACTTGAACGAGTCGTCTTCAGCATTTATATGTATCGCTTCTAGGGGGCCTTTATTATAAGTGCCAATAATGCAATCAAAGAATTCTGTTGATTCAGTGATCCCATTAACGTCATATGGGAAAACCTAGAAACAACCTTGTGAACTATCTCGAAATAGGGTTGTTCATTGACCCTTTATTATTTTCTTCTTTAATTATCAACTACAAGATACCGTTGAATTTTATGGAAGTAAAAGCGAGATAATCGTCCTCATTTGACAGAATTAAAGCAGACTCTTTTAAATTTGGTTTTGTATTGTATACATATATAGTTGTCTGTTGCCAGGCTCATTAAGTTCAACAGCTCAGCAACTCTTGTTAAACCTATTCAAATTAGCACCCACCTTGTAGCAAAACAGTGTTCTATGTTCAACCTAAGTGCAATAACTTCTTACTTAAATTGTCCACTATGAAAAACGGCTTTCTCACTAGTTATCTCGCATGAATATATTTATATAAAGGCAAATGGTGGAGAGGGAAGGGGCATATTCACCTACATTAGGTTTGATTCAAGCCAACGAATAACCGATTCACAACTAGAGACCGACGCACGTGGTGCCGTCTTTGTAAATGGTACGTTGTTAACCGATTGCGTATCAGTTATTGGTAGGTTCCTCGAAGTTTCCTTGGACTTCCATGGTCTTGAAGTGGTTGATCTCACAACGTTTCAATAGCTGTGTATCTGCTATCGTCATCAGGTGAATGATAGGAAATTCAGAGTATCGGTCGTATTTATATTATAACCATAACCGGTCATGCGTCGCAGGTCATGGTCATTGGGTCTTATCTGGTCCAATTATCGTGGTCGTCCCTGGAGGTTGGTTGCCGGTGATGCATAGCGGCAGAGGCCGAAGAAGAGCTCTCCAAATATTTTTTATTTGGACGCTGGGCTCGCTAATTATATTTTTGTTCGAGATTATATAGGCTGTCTCTATGAATTGCTTTAGCCTGGTCCCAGTTGATATTATGCTGTTCGGTCCATGAGTGATTAGCTAGCCCAGACTTCGTTACCTCTGCCCTTTGAGTAGCTGTGCGGTGTTCCTTAATCCTGGTCTCCAGCGGTCGCTTTGTCTCTCCAATGTAAAGATTGCCACATTCACACGGTATGCTATATATACAGTTATGTGGTATTGCTGGTACGTCGGGCTCCTTCTTGTTATTGGTAGGGTTTGAATAGCCCTTCTATTAATTATATCCTGAATTTGCCTTGCTTTAAACTTAGTTTTTAGAAGGCATTTAATCACAGCAAATTAATCAGAGTTGTTAGTTTTGGAATAAAACCTTTTTTATCTAGGTGAAGTCTAGATAACGAATTGGCAGGCACTTTATTTAAATCGCTTCATGTTGTATATGAAACTGTTACTCACTAAAACACCTCCAATATGTTATTTGGATAGAATATGGAAATAATTTTAAATTGTTTATTATATTCTAAGCAAGCTATATTCATATTTCCCGGGGATCTGATGTATTTTTATTTAAAACCACTAACGCAAAATTCTTTGACGCATAAAGCTTTACCTTCAAATCGCAAAACGCGACTGTTTGAGTAATCAAGATAAGACTTACATTGTTGTGACAGTTTTGAGTATAAAAAACATCCTTTTTTTTGGAAAAATAGAAGAACCATAAATGCATCTATATTACGTAGGTTTCTAGAATCAGATTTATGGCGAAATATCTAGAAACTGTCTTAGAAAAACCAAAAAAGACACTAAGAAATTCTATAAACGCTTAGTGCAATCAGCATCGTTTATTTGCCTGCGACGTACATCGGGTACCTAGGATAAACCTAGGTCTATCCTAGGTACCCGATGTATACAAATCAATGCCCTTTATTCTACTCTTTTTCTTCCATAACATCCATTACACTTATCATTCCCCAATTTTTCTTACTTGCCCTTATAGTCTCCACCACGTTTGCCTTACCTACTCTGTTCTCCAGGGACACCTACATTTTACCCCGTCCCTGTTTCCACCTCTCGTATTCAAAAAACGTTCCACAGTATAACGCGCCGCGCAGTAGACGCACATTCGTCCCTCCCTTTTCAAAACCTGTGTAAATATGCACTAAAGCCCATTTAGTAGTCCGGACCGAGGACGGACCTTTGTGGCACTTCCAGAATCTAAAACCTGACAATTAATATGCCAAAATTACTTAACAGTCAGTCACGTATAATCCAGTTTTACTGTGCCAACAATGGATATTAATTGTATTGTTCCAGCCTTTCGTACAGTATTACTAGTATATTTGCAGAAAAAATATTCACCTAGTCTAGAACATAAATTGTTGACGTGAATAGTCTAATTACACTCACTCACAAAGAGGTCGCAACACTCAAAAGGATTTAATATTGTTTTGGTAAAAAATAGATGCTATAGTATGGAATAAATGATTAAAATTATAATAAAAAATACCATGGAGTTTACATTTTTTTATTATTAAGTTTGTTAATAATGTGTTTGTACACTCTCCAACAGGTCTTGGCATTGTTTCAATAAGATGCTCTTTTTCTTCTTGAGGAATATTATCACAAGCAACCTGTATTTAATGTCTTAAAACCTCCAAAGTTCGTGGGGCTGAAATAAATTTCCGAGCCTTCTACCCATCGTATCCCAAATATGTTCTATAGCGAAAGATCGGGAGATCAGGGCGGCCATGGCAACAGAGTTACATGGGTCTCTTCAAAAAAGTTTAAATCGAGCAACATGAGGCCGAGCATTATCTTGTTGAAATCCATGAGCCGATTGAGGTAAGGGAGTGCATACGGCTCCACTACTTCCTGAAGATAACGTTGCGCTGCGATTTTGCTTCGAACAATGACAGTGACCTACTTCCATGTGCAATAGCACATCATACCATAACGCCTACTGTTCGGTGTACCTGTCGCTCAACATAAAATTGAGGTTGACGTCTTCTACTCGACATTCTCTACCCTCCTTCTTCGACCATCATGTCAACCCAAGCAGAATCGAGATCCTTCAGAGAAGACGAGCTGATGCCATTCCAAATTCCAATGTTGTCGTTCTCTTATACGGCGGTGAATCGTTCCGACACTTACAGGATGGTCTTGTTCAGCCAAATTTCGATTTGTCGAAAATCGATCTCTAAAGGCCATACGTCTTAGACGTCGTTTTTGAACTTCATTTCAACATTTTATAAATGTAATTTTTTGAGTTTCGGGTTACGTTATTTGATTTAGTTTTTGATATAATTGATTTCAGTGTATTGCTTGTTTCGAATGTTGTTTTTATATTAAATCTGTTTCGTACTCTTTTCAGTCTTTGTGATAGACTCTGTATGTATTAGTGATGTGCCGGATCATTAAAATTGTATATCCGCGGATACGGATCTGAATACGGATATTTGGTCCCAAGATTCGCGGATACGTATACGGGTCTTTTTTTAGAGTACGCGGCGGTAAATATTGCACATAAACCTTTGGAAATTGACAATCTATTATGGGCAAAAGTTATTGACCTCTGTAAGAGTTAACTCTCATAACCAAAGACATTAAAGTATGATAGTTATAGACTGGACAACTAGTCACTTGGAGGTGTCAGTCACATCGCTCGCACATATTTATCATCACCGGCGACAAGCGTTCCAAGTGAGCAATTTTTTAGTGCAGCAGGAACTGTTTATGAGCCACATCGTAACAGCCTTTTGGAGGACAAAGCTGCCAAGTTGCTCTTTTTGAAATACAATTTACCATTACTAATTTTAATTGTGACATTTACCTTTTTCAAGTTTCTCTAATTGTCACTGTGTTTTGCATCTAATGTCAGCACTTTATGTGTCACGAAGTATTAATTTACTTAATTAGAATTTGAAATATTTAAAGATTTAAGTTGTAAAGGTGATCTATAATACCTAAATATTTTATTATTTTATTAAGCTTAACACGAAGATTTATGCTCACAAAGATATTATAAATAATATTTTATAAAAACTTCCTGTTGCGTCGCATGTGTTTTTATTTTAATTCTATATATTGTATATTTTTTAACTTTACTATAGAACATTCATCTTTTTGTGTATGTACTCCTTAAGATAAAATTCTTTATTTACAACCGTTGCAGATGGGTCCGGTTTTCCCAAATTTTTATAATATTAATTTTTATTTAGGCAATCCGATAACAAGCTTATTTTTAAATTCCATTTATTTTTGCATTTATTACACAAATCGTTTTTAGTATTGTTAATACTATTGTTTGGTTTACAACCACTTTAAGGATAAAGTGTAATTTTAATTCCTAATCCTCGGCTATTGCTATTTCCGACCTTGCCGGTCTCAAATGACCAGATGTTGACTTAATTAGGGAATTCCCGTCTGCAAATTAGCTATCTTTGCATGTACACACCCCCTAAATTCTATTCGTTGTTTCCTCTCCTAGATTTAAGAATTTTGTTTAGTTAGTTTTAGAATAAGATTTCATAATTCAGTATTGAACTCAAACTTGTACTTATAACATGTCATACCTAAATAGACAGTTTGTAATTGCGTAAATCCGTCTATTTATTTCACACTAAAAAACATCAACAGCCGTCAAGAAAACCGAGTTTTTCTTCGGCTCAATATCTGCAACAAACTAGTTGCAGATCGTTCACTTCCTATAATAAATGTTAGCAGTACAGTTTTTATAAATGTTTTTCTTTATTAAATTTATTGCTATTCCTTCGACTTCCGGTGCCTACTGTCTGATTTTGGGTATTATCAAACCACTGTTGACAACATCTCGTATGAGTAGGTGGATTTCTGTTCGTGCTGTTAGCGATTTCTCAAAATAAAAGACCCGCATCCTGTAAACCAATAGTTCGACCTTTTTTTTCATATTCACATTTTAACATTACTAAACATCGATTTGAGATCCCATCAAATAGTTTGTTTTTTTGGTAAATTAAAAAAAAACAGTACAATATTATTTGATAAAAAAATATTAAATGAAAAAAACATTCACCAACCTTTACCAAATTTTAATCAATTACTCCTTACTATAGCATCTATTTTTTACCAAAACAATATTAAATTTAAACATCTTCTCAGTGTTCCTATTTCTTTGTCAGTGAGTATATATTAGTCGTTGTTATTACCGCAATTATTATTTATTTATTAAACATGAGCTTGGTCATGTACAAAAAATCAATTAGATATATTGCGTTACGTATCTTATTGATCCATTCAGGATGCTCGCTGTTCATATTGCCATAATCTTGATAGTCTTTCTTATTATTTACTCTAATATAATGCAAGATGGATATGGTAACAATTAGTTTAATACTGTAACTAATTTCACTCTTAATCCCCTTGATAGGCATGGGAATCTACTTCCAATATATACACATGATTTATTTTTTAATATACTTTTTGTCTTGTATAAATTAAATAATGTAAATACGGGATTTCCTGTGTTTGAATTACAAAACAATTTTAAGGATTGAACTCCTTCTAACGTTTTCAAAAGTTTTCTGTTAAGTTTAAAATGGAGAAACTTCTCATGATTCGCTACGCATTCATAATTATCAACGATTGTTAATATGTATTAGTATTGTATACGCAGGGCCTACGGATACATTTGCTACAAGGCAAAGATATTTATTAATAGCTTTAGGATAAAGAGCCATATAGAATTTTACTAGTTGACAAAATAAGATTACCATAAAATGAAGGCTAATAAATTTAAAAAACATGAAAATATTCAAAGAGACTTTGAGTGCTTAACAAGTAGAATTACATCTTTTCTATAGATATTGATACTAGATAATTTAGGGAAATAAAAGTCATATGGAATGAAAAATTCTTACCTAAAATTCTTCTCAAGCACCTTCATATTCATATAAGTTTTCGAAAGATATTAGAAAACCCATCCCAAAATATTTTACGTAATTTTGTGGATGTTCCCATGTTTAATCAGCATAATTTGTGTGTGAAATATTTCCCAGAAAAAAAGTAGCACTCAAAATCGGTCTAATCGTTTCGCCCATTATCCCTGACAAACATACAAAGAAAACATGTTTTTAGATGTATACTTTCATCTCATTTTTGTGTGTTAGATTTGATAAGTGAAATATTTAAAACATTTTAAACACTTATTAAAATTAATAAATCTAACTGTCGCCGACTGGTGAAAATTCCACCAATTTCATTGATAAAAATTTAACGATAATGTACCTACATGAATTTGCATATTCCCAATATTTTTTTACTATTATACACTTTTCTGGGTACTTATACAGAACAGTTCACTACCACTATAATTAAGTAAAAAATTATTTCGCAAAAGATAATGATTTCAGTTTTATAGTCTTACGGTTCTAATTAATATACATGTACGACGCTATAAGACATATTCTATAAGCAAAATCAAATAACGCTTTGTTCTTGAATAAAAAAGAATATAAAGAATATAAAAATTTGCATGTTCCGATCAGAAACATCCTCTCCATGCTAGGGAGCGAGTCGATCTAAATGGACCACCTTCAACATAGCTTTGGAGTTTCGACGGATCCGGTAGACGACGTCATTAAGCCTCTTGACCACCTCGTATGGACCACCAGGCGGGTGTAAGCTTTGGGGATTTACCCTTGCTCCTTTGGGGGTTGTACAGCCAGACTTTGTCCCTCTCCTGGAACCCGACTGAATTGGCCTTGAGGTCGTATCGCGTCTTCATCCGGTCACTGGTGGCCAACATCTGCGTTCGGGCTAATTCGTGTATTGCCAGCATGTTATGTCGGAGCTGGTCGGCATAATCGTCGATGTCTTGGGAAGGTTATTCGGGAGAGCCAAAAGCCAAATCGCAGGGTAATCGCAGCTCCTTTCCGAATAGGACCCTGGCTGGGGTCACGTCTGTACTATTAGGTACGGCAGAGCGATATGCCAACAGGAATAAGGGAATATGCTCATCCCAATTACGCTGGTTATTGCTGACGACCTTGGACAGGTGTTGTTTCAAGGTCCTGTTGAATCTTTCCACCATTCCGTCTGACTGTGGGTGTAATGGTGTTCTCGTTTTCTTGATCCCCAACATCGTGCAGACCTTCTGGAATACATTCGATTCGAAGTTGCGCCCCTGGTCTGAATGTAGTTCCATCGGGACGCCAAACCTGCTGAATAGTTGTTCTACTAGCACCGTCGCTACCGTGGTTGCCTCTTGGTTGGGTATCGCATATGCCTCAGGCCATTTGCTGTAATACATTGCTACCAGAATGTATTTGTTCCCCCTCTCAGACTCGGGAAACGGACCGGCGACATCGAAGGCAATTCTCTCAAATGGGACGCACGCCCACATTGTACTGCTGCATTCTGCCCTTGGTCCGGGTCTTCGGGCCTCTACTGGCTGCACAGGTGGAACATTTGCGGCACCAAGCTCTGACGTCTTCGACGTAATTCACCCACTACTACCGCTGGCGAACTTTGTGTAGGGTTTTATTCATGCCCAGGTGGCCTTCGGTAATCCCATCATGTACTTCGGTCAGGATGGCTGGTACCTTTTTCTTCGGAACTACCACTTGGGACTTGGCTTCTCTTCCATCAACGTTTTCCCAAACTCGCTTGAGCATTCCATTTCTACTCTTAGAGAGTCCCATTGAGCCCATAACGATTTCAGCACGCCGGAGTATCTAGCTACCTCGTCTCATCCTGGCGTGGGTGTCCTTCTCGTTTTGAGTGACAAGATTGGTTCGATGTCTGGATCAGCCATTTGGTCCGGGATGCATTGTTTCGTTGTCCAGTCTTCATTGGCCTGTACTCGGATCTGCCTGATGGATCCGTCTTCAGACAATGTCCGCATTCCGCTCTACAGGGTCTTCTGGATAGGACATCGGCGTTATTGTGCAAACGGCCGGCACGGTGTTTCTCCTTGAAATCGTATTGCTGTAATTTGTCCATCTACCTGGCTAGTTGTCCTTCCGGTGTCTTCATGTCCAACAGCCATTTGAGGGCGGCATGGTCTGTCCGGATTAAGAAATGACGACCATAAAGGTATTTATGGAAATGGTCTACAGCCCTTATTTTTGCCAGAAGTTCTTTTCTGGTGACGCAATAATTTCTTTCCGGTTTCGAGAATCCACGGCTGTAGTACTCGATCACCCTCTCTTCACCATCTTGCACCTGGGATAGGACGGCCCCCAAACCTGTGTTGCTGGCGTCGGTGTCTAAGATGAACTTGCCGGACTGTGTAGGAAAGGCTAGGATTGGGCTGGAACATAGTGCTGCCTTCAGTCGCCTGAATGATGTTTCGCAATCCTGATTCCAACGGAAGGTCTCTTTCTAAGTGGTCTGTCTATGTAGAGGCGCGGCAATGGTGGCAAATCCCTCAACAAATCGCCTGTAGTAGGAACAGAGGCCCAAGAAGCAGTTCATGCTTGTCTCTTGGGACTGGCCAATCACGGATCGCTTGTATCTTGTCCTCGTTGGTGCGGATTCCTGACTCGGAAACGACGTGGCTGAAAAACTTTACTTCTTTTTGGAACAAGGAACACTTCTTCGGGTTGAGTCTCAGGTTGGCGTTATTAATTCTGGAGAATACTTCGCCCAGGTTCTTCAGATGGTCGTCGAATGCCCATGACTAGAATGTTCGCGAGGTATACTAAGCACGTCCTCTATGTTAACCCGCTCAGTACATACTCCATTAGCCTCTCAAATGTAGCGGGTGCATTACATAACCCAATGGGCATGACCGTGAACTGAAACAGCCCTTTACTGGGGGAGAACGCTGTTTTTTCTCTGTCGTTTTCGTGGAGACCAACCTGCCAATATCCACTTTGTAGGTCTAGTGTGGAGAACCAACGAGAGCCTTCTAGTGTGGTCAGAGTGTCATCAATTCGGGGTAGTGGATAGCTGTCTTTCTTGGTGACGTCATTCAGCTTTCTATAATCCACGCAAAATCGGGTGGTTCCATCCTTCTTTTTAACTAGCACGACGGGAGCGGACCGCGGGCTGATGGATGGCTCAATAACTCCATTTTGTAACATGAACTCGATGTTTTCCTCTACTGCCTGTTGTTACCCCAATGGTAGTCGTCTAGGCGGTATTCTGATGGGTTGAGCCTTTCCAACGCAGCTCCCAGGATTGCTTGCTAGCTGCCCACGAATAATCTGTTCCGTTCGATGGGGAATTCTGGCTGAAGACTTTGCCACAATTTTTATGGAGGTGACTCAACTGTTGACGGGCCATGTCAATACAAATTCCTCATTTAGGAACCGAAGAACATCATATCTCGGGTCGATCATAAATCCATGCTGGCTAATTAGGTCCATACCCAGTATAAAATTGTCCTCAATATTCGCTACCAGGACCCTATGCCGGATCATGTTGTCCCCTATCTGTAGCACGAGATCTGCCTCACCCTGTATTGACATGGACTAGCCGGTGACTGTTCTGAGCGGGATGTTACTGTTAACTGGTCTAATTTCTGATGCTCTCAAAACTCTGAACTTGACAATGGATACAGCGGCGCCAGTGTCGATGGCGATGGTATTTGCTCGGCTATTGATGGTGCCCCTGACGACTAGGCTGCTGTTATCTCTGCAAAATCCCTGGATGGATAACGTTTTGGGGGCTGGTGGAAGGTTAGTCAGCATTCGCCCGCTTATGCTGACTGGCTGACGGTCCCTGGACATTTGGCTGTTCTGTTGGTTACCCCTGGTCGGTGATCGTTCAGGTAGCCTGACTCTGCAGTCGCGTTGAGAGTGCTCTGTCCGTCCACAGCGGTAACTTGCCCCCCTAGTGCCAGTTCTTTGTGACCGTTCTAATAGCTTGTTCAGACCAGCCAGCAGGGCTTGACATAGTGACTCTGGCTCTTCTTGGTTAAAGGAAACTGCTTGGACCCTCGGCTTGGACATGTTCTGACAGCCTCTACTTTTAACGCCCGAAGTAATGCTTTATTACTCTTCTTGTCTGAAATTTCTTTGTGCTTCCACATCTCTGATGGCGTTTATGAAACTCTGTGTGGCCAACTGGTCTTTCGTTTCCTCAGGCAGGTCTGGGTAGGACAAGTGTACTCACCGTCTAATCTCTGCTTGGAATTCTTGGAGGCTTTCACCGGATTTTTGCGTTTTTCCACTCAGTTGGACTTGGTATACCTGGCTCAAGGATTGATTGTCGTATGGTTTGTCCAGGATGGCGATGATCTTGTCGAAATTGCCTTGTTCATCCACTGGAATGCTTTGGAGGTGTTATAGGGCCGGACCTCTTAACGAAATTACCAAAGAAGTAGATTTTTCATGATTATCCCATCCATTAGCTGTAGCCTCAAATTGCCGTTTATACATGGACCAAGATGAACTGCCATCGAATGTGGGTCGTTTACTAAAAGAACATTTGGTACTCACGGTGTGCTGGTATTTTCCTCGCTGTAAATCCTGTTGCATTTTTTTAATTTCTGTTCCTACTTTGTTTTGGATGGCACTGATTTTATCTTGAACTGTGTTTTGAATAGAACTGATTTCAAACTTTACCTGGCTTTGGATGGAATCGAGGTTATCTACTTTGTTTTCAAGAGTGTCCACGGTATTTTTTATGGTCTTAATGTCATCATTTACTTCTTTTATGTCTGACTCAGCTATTTGCATTCTGTCATTAACTGTTTCATTAACTTGTGCTAACTATTTGCTTAATTGTTCAAATTGCAGTTGTCTTTTTTCTTCTAATATTTTAAATTCATTTTGTCTCGTCAATTCCTTGTTTTTCTACAAATTTCGAGAACAATCCTTCAATTAAATTATGTTGTTTTTTTTCATCGTGTTGTTCGCTTTTCATCGTAGGGACAAGATTTTCTAATTTTATTTTACGTTTTTCATCAAATGATTTTACTAACCTTTGTTGAATTTCTTCTTGATGTTTTTCCTCCTTGTCACGTTCTTCTAGAATCTGGGCTATTTTTTCGTCTAGTCCCACCGTAACCTGCTTGACTATTTTTTTGGTAGTTTCATCCATTTTTTCCATGCTACGGGTTTCCATAAATCAAATTACGATTTTAATTGCACTTAATCCTGCACTTCTGATCACCAAATTTGTTTTATAGTTCGTGGGTTCAATTTAAAATTATACAACTAATATTCACTTTCACTTTTCTAGAACCTTTATTTACATCAAATTATACAGAACAGCTGATTCATAATAACATTACAATATACGCTAGTCGTCGCTGTCTCACTAATTTGCGATCGTGGCTGCTTCCTTTTAAAACCAACATCGAAAATTCTCGTATATCAACTCTACAGCCGCCGAGCCATTTCGAGAACATTTTTTATCTTAGAAGCGATCGGTGTCGTACTGAAATGAAACAGGGTCTTCTTTGGTAAATTTCGTAACAATATGAAATAATTTTGTCCTCTAGTGTGGAAAGTTTGATGGCACTAGTTCAGCTATTATGGGATAGATGGTGCCAATAGGTATCATTAACGGGAAAGTTTAGCCGTTTATTCCAAATTTTTTTATTAATAAGAGCCGCCAATTAGCACAAAAAAAACAAATTGGACAAACAAAAAGAATGGTACCGAACTCATTTGCAGTTGCGCATTTATTTATAATTTTTTAATAAAATGCAAGTCTTTAAAATGTCAATATGTTCATTTTAGGTAAAAGTAAATGTAAGTAAATGTAATGTAAAATAAAATATCTACAAGATAAAGTATAAGGACAGAAAACAGTATGTGACTGTTAGATTTCTAGCCTAAAAATAATTGAAATATATTTCCCGCATTTACATATATATATTTAAACATTGTCAATATAAAAAATTTCAAACACATTTAAACATGTTAACAGTCTATCAAATACTAAATTAATTTTAAATAAAATATTTTTAAACTTTCGCCAAAATGCTTTGGGGTTATTCAGATAATTAATAATACATAAATACTTACATATACATTATGTTATGAATGTTAAACCCCAACTTAATGTGATTTAACTGTATGTGAATTTTTTTTATAAAACGGTTTTTGGATATTGTATATATATTTAAAATAACACGAGATTGAACTTAATACTCGAATATTTAATAAAATAATTAGAAGAAAATCAGTAAAGTACAAAGAAAAGATTACAATGAACACAAAAAAAACTTAATTTATGCGTCGAGTGTCGCAAACGAATTTTTACGACGTTTATTTTTCACGACTCTCTTAAGACGACTCGTTTGTTTCGAGTTTCTTAAACGACTAACTTTGAAAATACATTTTTTCAAAGAAGAAAAATCCTCCGGTAAGCTTCGATTCCCTAAGCCAACCCATCTTTACTTCGAGATCTTTCCCTATTGGTTAATTACTATTGTAGGTGTTCATTTCAAAGGTAGAATAATTTCTTATTTCCAGATGGGCAAAATAATTTATCCCTCTGACCCTACCAATAAAAAAAGGTTCTTGTTTATACCCAATAACTTTAAGTGTCATCCGTTCCTTATTGTCACGTACCAACACTTTCAGTTTTATTTTTAATATATTTTAAATGTATTTAAAAATATACACTATTGTTTGGGTTCTATAAACCTTTAAAGGAATAGTTTAATAGTGGCAAAGGGAAACTTACAATCGGATTATTCCGATTATTTCTTCTTATCTTTACAAGCGTATTTTCCTATTTACCTATTATATAGCTTTTTACGTTAAATATTGCAAACAAGAAAATTATATTATTTTATCTACAAATAAAATAAATACAACTAATTAAGAAATGCATCTAAAATTAAAGTTTACATTACGACAAAACACATTAGTACACTTTAAACTGCGATATATCTTAAGATTCAGTATAATTTCACACACAAAATTAGCGATGACTATTTCTGTACTATATCAACAAAATATAAAGAAATACAATACATGTACTTTTAATTAATGTTAAATGTTGTTATTGACAATTTTTGTGAGGGGATTTTGTAAATAATCCATTGGTAATTTTCACCTTTAATTGAAAAAGTACCTTAACCTAACGGCTAACAATGTTTTGAAATGTCAAACTGAAATCAAGTTCGCTACAACGGCGATGGCGGTGAACATTAGAATTATTGCCATGATGTCATATCTAACTATTTATCTTAAATCTCACTATTTGTATCCATATAATGGGCTTTTTAATCTTAGTTAAATTGTATGAAACTATCAGCCTTTAAAATAGAATTAATATAAATTGAAACCATTCTGTACAAATAATAAAATATTATCGGAAATACATTGATCAGTTGCCAAACAATACACAATTCTAATTTTTGCTGACAAACCATATTTAAAAAGAAATGAAAGTTTCAAACTTGCGAGTACCCATAAAGGGCTATTATCATATAATATATTTTTTTTCGGTTGTGGGACAGAGAAGCCCCTTTTGGCTTTGCCTATTTATATATAGATTTCGCAAATATCTGTATGTATATCAATAATATAATGTCAACTAAACTTAATTAAAAACCGATGCATTTCCTAGACTTAAAGATCAATTTGTGCAGCTACGATTTTATGTGTAAACTTTTATTAGATCATCGAAGTCTCGACTCGAAAGTTTTATATGCGATTGAATCGCAAACGAAGCAAAACTAACAAGAAATAAGCACATCTGAAATCTCGTTTATCTCAAGGAATTTCAGAAAAATCCAATAAAGTTTATTATATTTATTCTATTTGAAAAGTCAAATGGCTGTGACTACTTCGAATCGTGCCAAGTTCGTTTTATTTCCTGCTTGCATCTTAGCAACGTTCACATTGCGAAAGTTGTTACGGCAATCTTTGGCCTCCATGTTGTTTCTAATAGAGGAAAAATAAGTTCTCTCAAGTTAGAAGAAAACGATCAAGGAAATATCGTGGTGCGGAGCCCGTCATATGAAGGTAACCACAACGTGCACGCATATACTTACATGTATTTTATAATGTAAAATTCCCACAAAAGGTCGTATGAAAATGTCACGTTCTTCTATCGATGCATTATTGTATTATTTCTAACTGGGTGGAATTTTAATTATAAGGGGGCATTTTTCATGTAATCAACTAGCGTTGTTGTAAAAAAATCTCTAATAAGTTATATAGCAGGTAATTACGTTTCCAAATAACCTTTGTCATTAATTAGTCTTGACTTACAGGTGTTTCTAATTTTCAATAAGCAAAATAAACATTGATGGAAATTGATTTTGTGCATATATGGTGATTTGGCAAGAAGAGAAAAATTTCACTTTATAGTTATTTACCAATTAACTTGAGTAATCAGGACTGTAGTGGTGTCAGTTACTTCTATTTGGTCTACCAATTATTTTATTTTATTTTACTGTTCAAACAGGTTTACACCCAACTACAGAACAGGACAAAAAGCAACTTAACAATAAGTAAATTAAAAAATAACAGTTTTAACCTAAGTTTACAACAAATTTCAACGACATTGAATAATTCAGAACATGTACACAAGCTAAAAGTAAAAAATTGTATCTTACGTTTTAGAATATTAGTGCGGGAAGTGGGAAGGTAAAACGTGTGATTTGTCCTAGAAATTACTGAATGACTGTCTCTCCGATGGCTCAGTCTATCTATTTTATGTCGGGTAAGAAGTTCAGTGTTTGTGATATCAATTCGCGGATAAGCATGATCTATTCTATATGACAGGAGTATTAAAAATCGTCTTTGAATTAACTCTAATTTTTGTATGTGAATCATTTAAAATGGACTCCAAATTATATCAGCATACTCAATTTTAGACCTGACAAAAGCAAAATATAACATTTTTAATGCTCTTGTTGCACCAAATCTCGGGAGTTACTAGCAACAAAGCCGTACATCTTGTTGGCAGCAGAGAAAACGGAATCGATATGAGCAACAAAGGAAAGCCTACAGTCAAATGTAACACCCAGGTCAGTAAAAGTGGGCGGTCGCTCAAGAATAGAATTATTAATTTTATATTGATAGTCGATAGTATGTTTCTTTAATGTGTACGACATTACTTTACACTTACTTCTATTGAGAGATAAATTATTATTTTGGCACCAAATTTCAATCAGTTTCAGATTTTGAGAAAGTCTCTCGCAGTCGGAGATACTATTGATTTTACAGTAAATCTTCAAGTCATCAGCATATAATAAGCAATTTACGTCTAACTTATTAACAATATCATTAATGAAGATATTAAATAAAAGAGGCCCCAAGTTACTGCCCTGGGGGACACCTGAAGTGGCCACGTATTCGACCGACTTAAACCCATTAAAGACTACCGACTGTTTCCTATCACTCAGATACGACGAAAAAAGTTTAATCAATGAATTTGATAGACCAAACTGAGCTAGTTTAGATAATAGAATTCCATGATCGAGTCGGTCAAATGCCTTCGAAAAGTCCGTGTATACTACATCACACTGTACCCGATCGTCTATACATTCAGCCAGAAATTGAGTCATGTTGACAAGGTTTGTGATAGTTGAGCGTCCTTTCATAAATCCATGTTGATAACACGTAATAATATTGCTAAGTTGAGAGTACATTCTATTATAAAGTAATGTTTCAAACACTTTACTGAAGTTACACAATTTTGAAATTGGACGAAAGTTGCATATGTCAAATTTGTCTCCCTTTTTAAAAGCTGGAATAATTTTAGACGTTTTCCAAATAGCAGGTATAGTAGAATATTTAAGGCAAATATTAAGTACGGTAGTTAATGGTGAGGCAAGAATTGTTGCACAATCTTTTAAAATAAAGGCTGGAATGAAATCAGGACCCATCGTCATTTTATTTTTAACCTGCTTGAATACAGACAAGACCTCATCTTCCCGAAAACCTGATATGGTGAGGTGTTGTGCATTAGTAATCACGTGATCAAATGTGACCATCTGCGAGCTAACGGAAAAAGATTGGGCAAAAAATTCGGCAAAACCGTTGAGTATATCAGCAGGATTATGAAGCACTTGGCCGTTAACGACATTCGATTCGATATCGCAGTACAACCTTGTTTACTATTTATAAAAGCCCAGAATTTCTTAGGATCCCCCTTCATATTTGCTTCAACCGATCTCACATAATTTTTGTAGGACTGACTAATGTCAGATTTTATTATTGCTCTTAAGCGTTTAAATTTGTCACGAGCAGACGGGTCATTATTTTGCTTAAATTGGAGATTAAACTTTGACTTTAGTCGCAATTGTTCAATGATACCTGGAGTAAACCAGGGCGGATATTTCCTTTTAAAGATTTTGGTCTGCTTTGGAACATACGCATCAAATACAGAGTACAGTTTACCGTAGAAATTTGAACAAGCATCCTCAGGACGGTCAAATGCTTCAAGGAAAGTCCAATCAATATCAGTAAGACGTTGATACAGTAAAGGAAAGTTGGCCTTTCGAAAATTAAATTCGTTACATGAGGATGTGGGAAAATTTCTCTTTAAGTTGCGAATGAAGTTTAATTTACAAACAATATTTAATGCCGGATGATGTCTATCCTCAGTAACCAAATTTTCTAGAGACTTACCTACCTGGCAACTATTATTGTACAAAACTAAGTCAAGCATCTTACCGAAATCGTTAAATATAGAGTTTTGTTGAGTAAGGTTAAAAATGGGATGGAAATCATTCAATTGTAAGACCTGTATATTATCAGTATTATTTCTCAAAGAATCAGCGTAAGAAGAAATGTCAAAGTCACCTACAATGAGTAAGTTGTTGCCATGCAAAAATGCCAGATTGTTAAGTGACTCGAACAGACTATTATATAAGTCATTACTTAAGGAAGGCGGGACATATAAGTTAAGTTAAAATATAGAACTTACATCGGTAAGAATTTTCACCAACACCAGATCCACAGACAGCAACGAAGGAGGAAAACATTTTTTAATATCGACATTAGATGAAGCAAAGAGATTGTTTACTGCTACAAGAACACCTCCACCTCTTGAGCAGTTGCACTCCTGATAACGCCTGTCACTACGGTAAACCGAAAAATCAGGTGGAAATAATTTTCCATCTAGAATAGAGTCATTAAGCCAGGTTTCGGTTAACGCTATGACCTGATGCTCAAACATAGATACAACATTAAGAAAATCTACTGTCTTCGAGCGCAGCCCTCTAGTGTTCTGATAATAAATACTTAAAGATTTTGAGCTATTTAATTCTGCGACCTGTCCACTCAAACTGCATCCACTTGAAGCCGAGAATGATTAATGCAGCACAGGGAATTGCTATATATAACCAAGCAAATCGTTTTTAAATTTTGCTAAGGCTGATTTATATGCAGTACAGTTAGACCGATCCCAAGCAGCATGGTCGTCTGGAATTGTCGTATTTTGTTTTACAGATAGTTTAACGCAATTAGAACATTTTCTTATCCGTGATTTACAGATTTTTACATTATGATCTTCCCCACAAAGAGGACAGTTTAATTTATTAGCGCAAGATTTGGAAGGGTGGTGAAACTCATTACAATTAAAGCAACGCGATAATTCAATTGCGTCGTACACCTTACAGCTATCCAAACCTACAAACAAATTACCAGCTTTTAACGCCCATTCATAGACATACTTTTCAACCTGAATGACAGCTTGATAGATTCCTGTGTTTTTTTTTTTTGGTACAGAAAATTTTAATCACATTACAATCATTTGATTCGGAAAATATGTCCGGGTTACACTTCATAATTAAATCCCGTAATTTAGATTCAGAGTAATTTTCAGTCATCCCCACAATACACAGTCTAGGATTGAAACCCATGACTTCCTTAACCGCATAGGAATCCGACATTTTCTCCTCTACCAGCTTCTTTACTTTTTCATTATCTTCCTTGGACTTGCAGCCAATAAGAACACCTGCATCTTTCGTATTTTTCACTTTGGATAAACGCAAATTATCAGGTGGAAGTATATTCAGCATTAAATCGGATTTCGTTTGATTCACAGCCTGGACAAGTTTTGTTTTTGACAACATCTGAGTATTTCACAGGCGCTACATCACACGAAGAATTTTTATTATTTTTCAATACATCCGATTTCAATAAAGACAATTCATTTCTGAACGAGCGAAGCGCCTCGTCGACCTTTAAATCCAACACTCTGTTAATTTCAGCATTATTGATTGACATACAGTCTTTTACACAAGTACGCATCTCCACATCATATATATATATATAGTATCACAACGTGACATTACATAATTTACCATGATAATATAGAGGAAAAAGACTTACATGCCACAGTATAATAAATCACTTGCTACGCAAATAATCAATAATTTCACAGATCATTCACCTGTGTTGATCTCGTATATATATATATATATATATATATATATATATATATTATCACAACATATAAAGCACAGCAGCAATTCACCTGGTGAACACTAGTCATGTATTTTGCAATATGTTAACTGAGCTCAATACAGTTGAAAATCTACGATATTATATTTTAATAAAATACAGTTCAATACACCCCGTGTTAACTTGAATGGAATAAGAAATGATGTCAGTCAAATTCAGTTTTAAGTTTACTTGGGAATAACACGAATCAATCAATCAATCAATGGCTTTAAAATTGACAACGAACTCAGAATCGACTTTGAAACGTTTGGTATTTTCTTTCAATATACATCTTTTTTAATCCAATTGTGGTGTTATTCCCAAGTAAACTTAAAATAATCAAGAACATGCCACAAATAACATTTAGAGGACAATAAAATTGACATTACCCAGTGCCAAATAGGCACCGTCAATTTTTTTTTAAATTGAAAGGGTGACCTTGTGATGCCTTATTTGGAAGATATTTTTATTGTTTCTTAAACGCATTTTTCACTTGATGCGTAAAGATAGACTTCCATTGAAGAAAAATTACCAACCATTTCACTGTGAATGCATATTTATCTATATTTTTCGAAAAATGTAGTATACTGACGCCAAAAAATAGAGGATCTCAGTTTTATAGATATCACAAATAACCATTTATGAACAGAAGAGAAGTGTGTTATAGCAATTAGCTTTAAATTGTTTTTTGTTCTTTTAATTGAAATTATTTTTTTGAAAGTGGTTCGCGATCGGCAGAAAAACTTACGCAATTTTTATTTATGCAAAAGTAGGTAGTAATTTTAACGAAGCAGAGCAAGTCTTTCAAAGAACTGGAAGTGTATTGCAGAGTACGTAACAGTTGACTTAGATTTTGAAGTTTCAAAATACATAGTGAAAAATATTTGAGAAAACATAACTTGCAATTTTGCGATCTAATGCAGGAGCCGTTATATTTAGAGAATGTTTTAAGGAGACGAAAGTACATTTTTCTCTAAATAAAACTGAAAACACATAATTTGCCGTATTGGTCTGCTGTATAGCCACATAAAAAAAATCTATGGAAAGAAATCTTGGGAAACCATATTGTAGGGCGAATAAAACTTTAACAAAATCGCTGGATGTTAACAAAATCAAATCCATCCGATGATTGAAGAAATAGTAAATGCCTATCTTGACGAGTTTAAAATACAATTCATTTTTCAAGACGATTGAGCGCTGAATTATTATTTTACACTAATTCAAATTGGATAAACGAAAGTTATTATAATCGATGGATTTGAAGACGCTGTCCTATCGAATGGCCAGCTCGTTCTGCAGATTTGACCCCTCTCGATTTTTATTTGCGGCAATTGGAGATTAACTGTACATTGCGGAACAGGAACTATTAGACGGCCTAAAAACAATAAGAGCCACTTGTGCTTATATCCCACAGAAACATTTGTAAATGTGAGGGTTGATTTTCTGGTGAGACAAGTTCTTTGACAGGAGGCACAAAAATAGCATTTTAAGCAACTAATATTTTAATTCAAATAGCAAGTTAATTTGAATCATAAGACATAAGTAAAAATTAATTGAATTAATTAATTTAAATGAATCCCTCATGACTCCTAGAATTTTAGCATGCAAAAAAAACGTTGAATGGAGAATAAAAATACCTTTCAAGTAAAGCATCACAAGACCACCGTATCGATTTGAAAAAAAAGTAAGTTGTGTTCATTGGGCACCTGTTAAAGGTTTCACAAGTAATTTTTATCTCACAAGTTAGTATGAGTGACAATATTTTACTTGGTTTTTGTCCGAGATCGATTTCTTGTACCATTCAAAAGTTAATGAGATGGGCGGATATCCCTTTTTATATAGAGTTGTTTCATTAGTTGGTGTTGTGATATCTATAAAGTCTCCAAAACAAATTCAATAGCACATCGGATATAAAAACATGCATAGGTTGAAAGTGAGAATACACCAAGATAGAATATATAATGGACTGATATCTAAGTGCATTCTATATGCAACCCATTGAGGAAATTGTGAAGAAACCTTTTTGGTAAACAATATATATTGAAAAATGTCTGTCAAAATAAATGTTTAACTTAATATAAGCACCGCCGACAAGAAGACAGTAATGAAGTCGTTAAATAAATTCACAAATGACTTGGAAACTCGTTTGCGGCACTGACCAGTATTTCAGTATTTTTATTGTCAGAAAACGTTATTAAGTTATACATTTTGATAGAAAGATTTGCACACAGCAAGTAGTGTTTAGTATTTCTGGTATGCGGCAGCAATGTGATCGTGAATTTATCGAGTAACAGTAAGTGAAGAACATGATTGAAAATCTAGACAACCCTCATTTACAAGAGTTTTTTTCATAAGTCCTTCCATACAGGTTTAATTCTCTCGGTAATCGTATTTGTGAAAATAACGTGGACGTTTTATAAATTTCAAGAGAGTTTCGAATTTAAAAGACAAGTTCTGTTTTAAACATAACGAGTATTACTAATTGAAAGAATACTTTAACATCAATTGAAGAAATGAAGTAGTGGGACAATTATAAGAACTAATATATTTTATGAAAATTGGTATTGCTATTTTAATTAAACTAGCTCATTTGGGAGGAATTTCTCGTTAACATGCCTCATTGATAATGACGTAATTAAAAATGTGTATAGCCCTTAATTTTGTATTTCTCAGACTAGATACATTATTTTTAATTAGATACCGATACATACTAATACGTTTTTAACATCAATATAAATAAGCAACATTGTTATTTAGACGGAGTTCATTTATTAATCACTGGATAAAGAAATTTTTTCGTATCTTTAGTTATTGTTTTTCCAGTATTCAAATACATTATAATTTAGAAAAATATATAGTCGAAATATTGAGGAAAATGACCTAGTTTTTTGCAAAAATTTATAATATAGATTTTATTGCTGAAAAGTGTAGTATCTATTGTGAGGTCTTTTACGATGTTCCATGTTATTACAGTTAAACTAAGTATTAAATAACAAATGAATTCATGACTTACGTATTCACAATATTACTATATTTATGTACATCGGAAATAGTTCTTTTTGTCTTTAAACACATATTTTAATAGTAAATTTCATACTTCCGACTAATTTTGCAAGGTTATTAATAAGTTGACTTAGTGAAAATAAATGTCTTAAAAGCATATTTTTGGCACCAAAGGATAGTGCCACGCGAACAAACTAAATAACTTTTGACTCAATAAACAAGTGTTATGTTATGCTAGATTCGCATACTAAGAATAAATTATAATGAACATAAAAATCTTAGAACCTAATGGCAGCGCTCCCTACCGGAAAAGTGTGTGTACATATCTGAACTATCCAAGGACCCACTGAATTACACCCAAAAATTTTCAATAATCATAAAAAATGATTTGAAATTAAAATAATTTGGTCAAGTGCGAGTTGGACTCGCATACTTAGGGTTCCGTACCACCTTCAAGATTTGAATATTCCAGTTTCAGACAAGCAGGGAATGAGTGCATTTTCTTATATTTACCCTAATATCTTTTAAAGGAAGCGTTTAAATTTATAAAAAATATACACTTTGATTTTACACACATAGACTTTTTATTTTATCTGCTTTAGGATTCGCTTGATTTTTATCACAATACATATGTATTTAATTTTCTAATTTGGCCCCCAAAAAGTAACATTAGAGTTTTATTTTACTAATAAACTTTCAGAGATGCCTTTTATAATCTACTGTCTGAGTTTTGAGGCTCTGTAGATTGGAAGAAAAAGGGCAAAATAGGTCAAAGTGTAAAATTATAAATTATTAAATCTGTTATTCAAATTATTAAAAAAATAAAAATAAAATATATTTTTCAAATTTTAAATAGTGTAGTTTCTAAAGTGGGAATTAAGTCGATGTTTAATATTTTTGTTAATATCTTTTATACAAATGATTTAAAAATATTATATATTTGAAATTCACATAATGAGCCTTTTATCTGATATATTACATGATGCGTTTGAAAATTGAATCTATATTTTCCATTTAATTGTATAATTTGTCCCTAAAATTACCATGGGGGTTTTCTAATAATTTATTTTCCGTTTAATTCTATTATTTGGAGGCCAAATAATAGAATTAGGGATTTTTTCATTTTTTTCCTATAAACAAAAAAATGAGGTCTTAGAGTTTGGGGAATAACAGGGAGAATGGGTAATTTTTTTTAAATATATTTTAAAATATTCATTTAAAAAAAATTAAAAATATATATTTGTATTCGTCATAATGAGCCCTGGGATTTGATATATTACATGACCCGTTAGAAACAATTATAATTTTTTATTTTCCATTTAATTCTATAATTTGCCCCCCAAAATGAATATTAGGGTTTTATTCTTATTTTTCCAGTAAAGTTCAGGTGAGGGGCTATACTTCCAGTTTTTCAAAATTTTTCAGCTTATGTTTTCGTTGATAAGAGGGGAATGGGTAAATTTTTTATATTTTTGTTAATATCTTTTAATTAATTTATTTTATAAATATGGAAAACATATATTTGTTTTTTTCATCATGAGCCCTTTTATTTGATATATAACATGCTGGGTTAGAAACAATTTTAATTTTATATTTTCCATTTAATTATATAATTTGCCCCCCAAAAAAAATATTAGAGGTTTTTCCTTATTTTTTCAGTAAAGTTCAGGTGAGGGGCTATACCTCCATTGTTTTTTCAAAATTTTCCAGCTTATGGTTTCGGAGATAGGGGGGGGGATGGGTAAATTTTTTTATATTTTTATTAATATCTTTTAATTAATTTATTTTAAAAATATGAAAAAAATATATTTGTTTTCGTCATAATGAGCCTTTTCATTTGATATATAACATGATGGGTTAGAAACAATTTTAATTTTAATTTTCCATTTAATTCTATAATTTGCCCCCCTAAAATAAATATTAGAGGTTTCTCCTTATTTTTCCAGTAAAGTTCAGGTGAGGGGCTATACCTCCATTTTTTTCAAAATTTTCCAGCTTATGGTTTCGAAGATAAGGGGGGGATTGGTAATTTTTTTATATTTCTGTTAATATCTTTTAATTACTTTATTTTAAAAATATGTTTTCGTCGTAAGGAGCCCTTTCATTTGATATATAACATGATGGGTTAGAAACAATTTTAATTTTATATTTTCCATTTAATTCTGTAATTGGCCCCCCAAAATTAAAAGTAGAGGTTTCTCCTTATTTTTCCAGTAAACTTCAGGTCAGAACCTATAAATCTATTTTTTTTTCAAAACTTTACGTTTTATAGTTTCGGAGATAGGGGGGGGAATAGGTAAATTTTGGTATATTTTCGTTAATATCTTTTTAAATAAATATTTTTTTAAAATATGAAAAAAATATATTTGTGTTCCTCAGAATGAGACCTTTCATTTGATATATTACATGATGCGTTTGAAACTTTTTTTATTTTAAAATTTTTATTTAATTCTATAATTTGCCCCCCAAAATTAATATTAATGGTTTCTCCTCAATTTTCCTGTAAACTTCGGGCAACGCTCTATATTTCCTATTTTTTTCAAAATTTTAGGCTCAGTAGTTTCGGAGATCGGGGGGGGGAAACGGTCGATATTTTTAGTTTTCCCCCCCAGAAGTACCCCTAAAATCAATTTTTTTCTTTTACGATATGTACTCCTGATCGGGTCACCAAACTATACATTGATACCAAATTTCAACCTCTTCCGTCCAGTAGTTTAGGAGAAAATGGCTGTGATGAGGCAGAAATCCTGAGTGATATTATAAGGGTATCCGTATATTGTATATACGGAACCCTAAAAATGGGCCATTGGGGGATTTTTAACTATTTTATTTTTTATTCCAAGCTATCTATCTGTCTTTTTATTCATTACATGATGTATTTTTTAATTCCAAGATTTACGTATAGGCCTCACAATATTGTCTTATTTTTCAAATTTTAGGTTCGGATAAGGGTTTGGTCAATTTAACATTTTCGAAACTATCTAAGTTAAATTATATATCATTTGATATCTCACATGATTCACTTACAAAACTATTGTTTCTATTTTTTACGTTCGTATGCCAAACTTCAACTTTTTTCGTATTTCGTGCTCTATTTTCGGTAAAAATAGGCTTTAACAGACTGAGGGAGAGGCACAAAAGTAATCCTGTAAGAGTTTATCGGCAGGGCCAAAAAGATATTTTTGCAATGCAGTTTAATTATCTTCGTGTCGTCTCTACATCATTTTTGAAGAGGTACTGAAGATTGGCGGAGGTATTCAAATTATCTTTCCATCCACATTTCAACAATAAAATTGTCATGGGGAGATTGTTTGGTGTTTCACAGGTAAATAAATCTTAATTAGTTGTCGAAACGACGTTAAATATGAAAAATAAAGGTTTGGTGTTATATTTTATTTAATAAGAAACTTGCCATTAAATATCTGTGCTCGACTAAACTCTAAATTTCCTTGTCTAATATAAGAAGCGTGGCTTACACCGGTTTGATGCAAGTTCATTCATTTTCCATCTTGTTAATGTCGTGTTATAACACAGTTCACTTCCCGCCCATCACACGGATATTAAGACTTCAAAGTTAACGATATAATAAGTGAATTTAATTTAAATCGTTCTGATCCATTATCCACTGGGCTATTAAACGCAGTCAGGTCTTTTATTACCCTCATTTTTATAGAAAATTGAACGAAATATCATAAAATTTCTATGAGAAATAATGGCTTTTAAATATGCTCCGTGCTGATAAATTATAAGATAGTATTTTCCGAAAAGCAATCCAGCGTAATCTTATTATAAAATTTCTTTAGGCGAGTTCTTAATAAGCTCTTGCCGTGAGAAAATTGTTTGCTTGTTCAATAGAAAGCTTTTTCGCCTACAAATTGTTTAAAGGAAATGTATCCGCAGTGAAGGGGAAATTTAAATGTGATCATAGAACTACAAAAGATTCGGTTTTAGTTAATTCTCTTGTTTTTGAGTTATTACGTTTCAACCAAATTTTTTTCTATATACTAATATTGTCATATTTGAGATTTGAATTAATTCAGATGACAGAAGAAACAATATCCAGCTCTCCATTTTATAACGTTGAGAATATTATATGGAGGGTTGAGTAAAAGATGACACACTCTATGTAAGAAAAAGTGTCCACAAAATGGTTACATTTTTCATAGAAATCAGTTTTCTACGAGCAAACCTACCTGAATAAAATTAGGTTAATGTGAAGAATTCATATCCAAAAGATGCAAATTTAACCATCACAGTTAAACAACCAGATTTGTATTTAACATTAATAAAGTGTTAAGTCAATGAAATACCATGTACATAGATAAAAATGACTTGCAATAAATTAAACTGTGAAGAACCCAATAT
This sequence comes from Octodonta nipae, assembly GCA_034190945.1. NCBI lineage: Eukaryota > Metazoa > Arthropoda > Insecta > Coleoptera > Chrysomelidae > Octodonta > Octodonta nipae. The sequence continues at coordinate 97,082,903 of CM067216.1, read as the reverse complement.
TATATAATTACTAAGCTGATTATGGCATTGTCCTCCAACTCGAGAACTTCAACAACTTCTGAATATATCTTCCCAGGAGCAGTCACCAGGCGTACATTTGGAAAAATTTAAAATACAACTGCAGCAGAAAGATGCCAAAAGTATTCATTTTATTGTAGCTAATGGAGCTTTTTGTCCAACTATTTTATTCAGTGATGAAAAGAATTGTTAATTACATTTTATCCAGAGAGAGGTGAACAAGGAAGTAGAAACACCAACTTTGTAAAGGGACACTTTTTAAAATAAATGTGTAATACGAACACAAGAATGTAAAAATAAATAATTTTTATTTATATCTAATTCACCAACATCTATTTGTTAACAAGAATAAAAATATTACAAATATACAAATTTTTCCCATTGTTTAACTATTTCAAAAAGTTTTATAGAACAAAATAAAAACTATAAAATCACTGAGTTTTATAAAAAGTCAAAAATTCGGTACACACATATTAATTTATGTCACAATTAACACACTATAAAACTCATATTACTTGGAAAGATTACAAAAAACAGGGGCAACCGTTTACAAAGAGAAGTTCACATAACAGATTTTCTAGGTTATATTTACGAATAATTAAATCGTTCTCACTTTGACAGTTGCTAACTTCATAACATGACCTGTCGTCACCTTGCGCCTTTCTGGCCATTTCTGGAACTTCTTATTTCAAAGCGTCCGCTGGACACTTTCCCATGCATATAAGTTTGTCCTCCTTTGCTCGACACTCCATAGTATATTGAATAAATATTGTCAAATAATTGTCTTGGTCTTGAAGTTAACGCCTAAGATGTCCACAAAATAATTTTAGATTTTATTGGGTTTATTAAGATTCATCATAATTTCAAATATTACATGGAGCGCTCAGGGAAAATGCTAATAACCCAACTTACTTTTGAGAAAAACTCCTATGAAACTTTTGATTAAAGCCTCAAATCATGCTTTATAAAGTTAAATAAAGTTAATATTTTTTTTACATGAACACAGTTGTTTGTTTCTTTAAAACCTGAAGAGGTTCAGAACAGTGAAGAAAGAATCGACAATTTATTCAAAAATATATGGCTTGTTAGCTATATTTGTTCGGTTGTTAGGAAAAAATAAATTTGAAGCGCGGTAATGTTTCATTACAAATGTTTCCGACTGTTAATTGTTATTCAAATACTTCAGTGTTTATCATATTGAATACTTGCGGCTTATAACGTTCTTGCTACAAAATTTGGAGCTGTTTGTTCATTTCTTAAGAAGTAACTACATTATTATGCCGATGTCGGTTTATGAAATATATTTTCTCTGGCTTGTTACTTTTATAATTAACCTTTTTGTACGAAAAAGCGATAATTCAACAAATTGTGGCTTATTGGTATGTTCCCCTAAGCGCTTCAGATATGCAACACGGTAAAGGCCTGATGGCAAGTTCTGTGATTATCTAAGTGCTAATTATATCGAAGAAAGTGCAGGCCTTTTGTTAACTATTTGTTGCAAAATTTCCCAATTTTCATTAAAGTACATTATGAGTTTTATGCTGCGTTAGGAGTTCCTACTTAACGTACGATCTCGTCAAACTTGGTGATCGACTTTATCAATGCTGTGGTAGTCAAGGAGTTATGTAAAGTTCTACATGGTTAATGTCACAAATCAACGTCCTTATAAAAATGGTTTTCTCGATCAATACTCTTGTTGCTCTTTGGTCTATTTCACAGTTAGATTAAACTAAAAAGTTCTCTCTCAATCGATGTATTGTTACTAATCTCAAACACATAAATTTATGAACAAAGAATTGCCAGCAAAAAGTTCCTGTCCTACCGAACAATCCAGTTTTGGCTTATGTTTGTATACTGTGACAGTTTTTGTTTATTTCGTAGGTGGCGTTATGATCACTATTGCCAATCATTATAGAAGTGAAGTGGAGCTCCAACTCCCCATCATTTTGAGAACTTAAATTTCACCAACAAATTCTTACTGCAAGAATTGTCCCAGGGTGCTCTGAAGATTGTAACATTAGGCTCTGTCGACTTTGACACTTATGCAAAAGCTCACTGACACTCAAAGACGTAATTTTTCAGGAATATAAATAAATTTTTAAGATGTTTGGCGGCGAGGAACTTCTAATTCACGACCGACTTTTATTGGACTATATTGAAAGGATTTCAGAAATCTATTCACTTTTCATGTCTTTACGTAGAATATCCAATTTCGTCAAAAAGTAGTTCAATCGATTAATTTACACTGCAAAAATGTAGCAAAGTCATTAATAAAGATTTAGTGTTTGCAGAAATAAGGAGAATTTGTTGCAATTTACTTCTTTTCAAGCTTAAAAAACTGCTTCTAAATCTCTGACTAGAGACAAAAACAACGAAATCATTTTTTGGCAATTTTTTTTAACCCACATCAAAATTTTCAAGAGAATACATGCATATTTGGTAACCATAATGAATACATTTTAGCCAACGAAAACGCTAATGCTAGACGGAACTCTAGATATAAATAAAAGATTAATTTATTCATAGTGTTTGTCAGGTGAATCGACCCGAACTATGACATACATTACAGTTGTTGTTTCCACAGCACAAATGGCTTCTGTTGTTTAGTTAGTCAATTTTGTAGTGTCATTGTTTGTTTACCTAGGAGTGTATGTCGCATTTTTAAGTATAATCTTTTATTCAAGTGAAAACTAAAGAAAACACTCTCTCGTTAGGTTATGTCAGAGCAGTAACAAAAGAAATTAAGATAAATGATTATGAGTATGATGATGAGTACGTTATGGCTACGACCCATAACTTAGATAGAATAAATAAAATTATGTCTGGTAGTAATATTTTATATCATATATATAATAAAAGAATTCACACATATTAATGAATATATTATCTACTTTTCCATTAAATAATGCAATAAACACCATGGGTTCAAATTTCATTGATTTAAAAAAACTAATATTCACTTCATTTTCTAGAACTTTTATTTACACCTAAAAATCAAATATTTACAGCAGCTGACTCTGAATACAATTTACATCGGATTAATACCACTAGCTAAGCTGAACTAACCAAATCATGAAATCTATAATGTTTTATATACCCTACGTCGAATTTTCCGTCGTTACGGATGGGTATTACATTTTATTTATTTATTTATTCTCTTTACAAACACCAAATTGGTACTTACATGTGAAGGATTAAAGAGTACAAAAATATCTGACAATGTCACAGACATGCCAATATCATGAAGAGTTTGCATCCTGATGCAGCAATAGGCCTTTTCATTTTCAGTGCGCATGCGTTCGCATCAGCCATTTTTTTCGTACTGTTATTTGTAAACAAACGTGTTAAAGTGCCCACGTACTAAAACTTAAAATTAATAAATACTATTATAAATGTGTTTATGATTTAAAAAAGTAATAAAAGTAAAGTAGTAAGTGTCAGGATTCAATACAGCAATTTTGCTGTAAACTATAATTATGTTGTCTGTACGAAAAGGTACAACAAAGCGGTGTTGTTATGGAGTATGCAAAAGTGATACACGGTATAAATCTTTTAAAACAAATACCTATTATTTTATAAACTTTCCAAAGCCTTGCCTGGAATATCGCAAGAAAGTAATTAAGTCATCAAAAAAAATACATATTAAAACATGTCAAAAATGTTCTAAATGTGATTCGTGGGTGAAAAAATGTGGCCGAAGTGACAGAGGATTTAAATCTATTGATGATGTTACTAAGGACACTTATATTTGTTCATTGCATTTTTCTGGAGAAAGTGGTCCAAGTGAACAAAATCCTGATCCTTTATCAACATTTGGATCGACAGGTATATTATTTCTTATACCAATTTTTACCCTGAAAATAATATTTAATATTTTATATTCAACATACTTATTTTTTATTGAATACATCTTCGATTTAATTAATTATAAGATATAACTAATGACAATTATTGAATTTAGCTTGCATATATGAACATTATTTTAGTCTTAGAATTTTCAACTCCTTTTTAAATGTCATGTTGATTTTATAAATATTTTATTATGACATTAGTTATATTTGTTAATTTTTATATTAATTAAGGTGCTTTTACATGCAAATTCGAATGAAATCATGATTTTTATTTATTTTTTCTGATTTTTTACAAGAGTAAATACAAGTATTGATACCTAACCTCTCAACCAGCACACTTTTTTTTCCTTGCTGTGAACGTCCGTGACATTTTAACCATCTTTTTAATTGCTCACAGCTATGTGCTTCCACAGAGTTATAAATAAGTGAAGCACCATCAATTAATTCTTCAAGTAATTTATTATTTGGCAGAGATATTATTGCATTCCCAGCCATTGTTAACTAAAACAGTACGAAACTTTTAAATTACGGCTATTTCAAAATGGCTGCAGCGCTTGCGCAATCACCTGATGAAAAGGCCTATAATATGCGCCTAAGCTCACCAAATTTGATGTTAAATGGGTCAGGATCTATGTTATCGGACAGCATATCATTGCAGACACTGAGTATATAAGTGAAGGGCGAAGGGCTTCCTTTGTTAAAGAGATTAGATGAGAGTAGTCTTGAGCTAATTTTGGGGACCCTAAGCTTAACGCTATTGATCAAGCCACAATTTAAATATTTTCTGTTATTTAGAATGTTATATATAAAGATAACAGCATGGGTCTTTCTCCTCGTACTTAAAGAACACAGATGGAAGGTTGCCACCATTGATCTATAAGATACCATCAAGGGATATATGCCATTCTTTTTGATATAGAGGTAGCGCAGAAAACTTTTTTGAGCTTTTTCAATTTCATTACTGCGGGTGTAACAATTTGGTGACCAAATGTTGGAGGCATACTCAAGGTGAGGCCTCACCATAGATGTATAAAATCTGGTTGTTTTTACACTCAAATTTTGGCTATTACGTATGACAAATCCAAGAACTTTGTATGCTTTGTTTATCAGGTAGCTGAAATGGGTATTGAATTTGAAGTTATATTGAAAGACTACCCCCAGATCTTTAACCTACTTACACCTCTTAACCTTAAAATTTAAAATGTAATAGTCTTCAGTAGCTATATTGACTTTTCAGGAGAAGGAAACAACACAACATATTTGGGTATTAACAGACATTTGAGCCGATGAGCACCAAATTCAAGTCGTTTTGAAATGCAATATCAGGTAAGTTCTGGGAAGTTTCGGGCTAAGAACTTTTGCAAATCCTCTGGCTTCGTAATTTGGCTTTAATCGAGACACATGTAACGACACTGATTGATGCACCCCTTCTACACTTTTGTTGGTTTCGTGTTTCCCAACCAAGAGTTTCTGTGATCTTCTGCTTCGATTTCTGGGCTTAACAAAATCATCACTATCGGTTAAGTCCTGCATAGTACTTTCAAGACTTTCGATTTCTTTCATGACCTGCAGCTGGATGGGTTGTAAGACAGCCGTATTTACGCTACTGTTTGTCATGAGAGTCTTGGGGTTCCCATTTTTTGGTTTTTTATGATTTGTGGTGTCGGAATTTCTGTTGACGTTAGAGATGGGTAGGTCCGCTCATAATTCGGAGTTGGATCCAGATATGCATCCAGTTCCAAAGATGGACATCCAAGACCCCTGTCCGTCGGACCCATATGGGTCCGGTTGTCCAACTGTGATTACCGGAGTCGGACTGCAGGCGGAGTGTTGGATGGTAATACTGCTAGCAAGACATTATGGCGCTGAATTGTTGTTTTTTACCCTTTATATAACGAAATTACGAGAAAACGATAATGATTTATCAAAAATAATAATTACAAATAAAAATAGCCATATTTGTTAAATAAAACGATAAAAATACATAACCATGAACCAAGAATACTTCTATATGATCAAACTATAGGTAATATCGTTCTCCTCACTCCGATCCGCAGTTCTCAGTCCGCTATCATTGATTCAGTACCGCTCATGGCATGTTGCGATGCCGCTCCGGCGTATATCAACAAGTGGTTGCGCCGATCGGTAACGATGTACATCCTTCATTCACACAGGTCCGAGGATACGTGTCCTTCCGAACCTACACATCTCTAAACTATATTCAGTACCGCTCATTGCCACTCCGACAGGTTCGCGGATCTGTGTCCGAATTGCTGACGGTTGTACATCCATCATTACCACAAGGGATACAGATCCGGACATGCGTGACCATCCGGATCTGCACTGTCTAGTTGGCGTATGGCGTTTTTGCGGTTGATGACCCAGGATTGGCGGCAACTGTTGTCGCATACGTCTTTGCAATACCATTTCCCTGTTGTATGGGCACCGTCTGATTACAGCTGTTGTGTTTCACTTTTTTGCCTTTGGCCATTTTTGATATTGTTACTCGTGCAAGTAGCAATTTTTTCCTCAAAGTTGCTAATAATGCCGTTTTGCAAATCGGTAGAGTAATTTTTCTTATCTAAGAGTTGGTCTTTCAGTAAGATTTCTCTTTTTAAGTATTCTATTTTTCGGCAACAAGGTTTCACCATTAGATTTAGGCTTGGTAGAAGATGTTGGTATTTTCCACTATGAGTTTTTGCCATGATTCCTTAAAGGCTACACACCCAAAGTGAAACTTAAGTTGGCAAAGCTTACATGCTACAAACTTCGATTTCACGATAAAATTATCAAGGCACGATTCACATGAGTGTGTCACTCGCCATTATGATGATAACTTAATTAAGACAACAATAAATTTTCATATGGCATTCCTTAGTTCGTTCACAATTTTAGACCCAAACAGACAATTTTAGACCCAAACAGACAATTTTGTTCGTCTAGTGTCGAGATGAATGTTTTTTGCCCCATTCGAAGATTCCAGTTCTTTTTTTATCATCCCAGCGATTGATGTTTTATAGAAATGAATAATGCCTTACGTTACTTTAGTCAGGGACGGCGTAGATAAATTTTATAACAATAATTTAACGTACCTACCCCATATTCCTTTTAGTATTATTTGTACATTCATCAGAACACAATGCTATTTAAACGTATATATTGCAATAAATTATGTAGGGTCAAATTAAATTTTAGACTGATATTCACTTACACTTTCGATATGTTTATTTACCCAAAAATAAATATACTTGTTTACAAACAATGAGCACACTACAGCTGATTTACTTCTATCGATTCAATTCACATAAAACTAAACTAATTTACTCGACATGTACAATTGTCCTATTTATAATCAGTGGAGAAAAGACGAATGCTAAAATTATCACTTTGTTGTCGGAGCGTTCTTCAAGAAATTTCTAGAGGCCCCTGCTTTTTACTCTCATTGAAATTTCAGGATAGTCCTTTTTTTATTATCCCAGCCGGTTATACGATTATGTGTTGTCTTTTATCGGAACCATTAATTTAGAAGGTTTCTTATTTTTTTTACTTTGGCGGAGTAAAAAATGAATTTTATAATAATATAAATAACTAACCAATTTTAAAAATAGAAAAATAGTGAGACGCATTAAAATGTAATAGATAAGCGTTAGAACTACACAAACTTTTTGAAAACCTTTCAGACTTTTTAAACATTGCAGGCGTCATGTAATATAACCCTCATGTTCACTTTTGAAGAAGAAATCTCGAGTGTTTAATAATTCAAATAATATTAATTGTAAATTTCACAGCTCCATAAGACTATAACGTAATAATTTTCCTTATTATGCTTTCTAAACCTCATTACTGTCTGAAATTTATTTTATCATTGTATTTTAAAAAATGCAACACGTACACATTTTTGAAATGGTTTTTGAATCTTTGGAATAACGTCGAATTCACCTGTTATTTTTAGAAAGGCCAGGTGTTGCTTCTGGTATATGTCAAGAGAACTTAGGACACCACTCCGATGGTAACTTTATGTAGTTTGTACTAAAAATCGAAAACGTAGTTCTAAAAAAAAACATTCACAAATATAGCACTAGTCGTGATAAAAATAATTATGTTGACGAAATGAACATGTTTACTTATTTTCATCATTCAGGCCATCCAATGCTCGACGGATTGTCTGTATTTTCAGACCTATTTTCCCTTTCGAATTGGAGCTCTCTTCTTAACTAACCTTTCAATTTATGGATACTTAAAGGGATGTACTTGGATTTTTTGTATAATTTTCGCTTAAGTAGGTACATGAAGTTTTCTAGTAATGTGGTGTTCTTTTTGTTCCAGGTATGTTCATCAAAACCTGTAAATGAGTAAGTTTAATTTTTTTATTATATATTAATTAAATGTTTCATGAAACGCTGCAAAATTTTAACAACTATTTAACGCGTGTATAATTCCAAGGTATTATTTTTTGTATCCAATACAAAAAGAAACTTGATGTACAAAATATTCGTAATAATTGCTATTTCAAAGCAGTGTTTTAATGTTTATTCAAACTCCAATTTTTCAATTATGTGACTGAGTTTATCGTTTAAATCCTTATAGTTAAAAGTAAAACGTTCCGTCAACTAAGAGAAAATGCTACATCAGGGTAGCCTCAGATCTTACAAAAATCGACACCATTTGCAGATGGATCAATCTTAGCCTAGCTTTGTCGAATGGAATCTGATGGTATAAAGCAAGTCAAGAAAAAAATCGTTAAATGCTACCATTGACGATCTATCATAATTTCATTAGATTAGGTAGATATTAGGCACTTTTTTCAAATTCTGAGAGACATTTGTTTTGTTTTTTATTTTCAAATTGGAGTCTAATGTTTTCAGAGTATATGTATATTCCACCAACACATGACCCCAACTGCACCAAGTTTGATTCATAAGCACTGTTTCATGAAGACCTCCTGACAATAACTTACAAAAAGGAAAATGCACATTAAAAAGAAGGTAAAATTTTTCAAGATTTGACTAGTAACAAAAAGGTTTATTTTCCAAAACTTGTAAAGTATTTGATGAAACCTTTACGTGAGAGTTAGTTTTGAAAATGAATGATTGACTGACATAGCGAACGTCATACTTTCAACAATCAAAAAAATTTGTGACCTTATAGCAAGAAAAAAATCTTGATGAAGCCAGAATATAATGAATGTTGCATCGCACAAGTTACATACAGAGCACTGGCCTCGTAAGACAAAGACAAGTGAACACCTGCAGCCGATTCAGCATCGCTGCATCTTGATTATAAAATTAATTTATTACTTTACTTCTGTTTTTAACAAGAGTAGTTAAATCGAAGTCGAAGGCGTCTTTTGTAATTTTCGAATAAATAAAAATTTCACAGGCCAACAATGAAAAAACTTTTTAAATAATCTTAACTAATTTTTTTGTATTTCGGTGTACTGATACTGATATGAATTATTGATGATCTATTCCAACGTCGACGCAACCATGTATAAAAAGGAAAAGTGGGCTTTTATATCATTTAAAGAAGTTGTGACTAAGTTTTTCGGTAATGTGAAAGCACCGAACTATAAAATTATAGTAGGAACTTTAAAAAATTTTAATCTCTTGTTTCCTAATGAGCCTTAAAGTCCACTTCTGACACAACCATCTTGACTTTTTTCCTGAAAACTTTAGTTATGTGAGTGAAGAACTAGGGGAACTAGTTTCATCAGGATCTAATAGGAATGGGGAATTGATGCCAGAGACAGTGGAATGTCAAAATGGTGTGCGAGGGCACTATATGTGTTACACATGTATCGTGACTTGCTTTTTCGCTACTTGAGACTACCACCATTTGAAGTTCTCATGGGTAGTGCCAACGACCTTCTCGATTCCTATCCTGGTAAAGAGCTTACGAAGAGATGGCAAAACATGAGACAGGAAACAGTTGTATGCGCACTTCTGAGTTCTAAATGTCGACCATTGATTAACAAAAACATCAAAAAAAGGTGAAGTTGAATTTACAAATGGATGAACAGAAGAGATACATTCGGTTTCACAAAGTTCATTCAAGGAATTGCTACTGGAAGACGAAGGCGGTTGCAATGTTTTTTTCAGCTTCAATCAAACATACTTTATGTTCCATAAATAGTCTGCATCATGATATCATTATATGAAAATCATTTAGTGATCATTTTGTATACCTTTTCACGGGGGCGTGTACGACTCCTGCCACCACAACCTCTAGTTCACACATAGTAATCCAGTTCACGATTCCGTCAGAACTCAGAACCCTACGTTAAACCTCAATTTTAATTCCACAGTGTAGACCTATTTTTACATTTATTTCATAATGTATGGAAATACAAATTTTTCCTTAAAAAATCAACAGTCGATAACCTGTGTAGCCCAGAGGTGCACCACGGTTAACACAAAATAACGGAATATTGAGAAGCCATCTTTTAGGAATATTTGGTGCAAAGGAAACAAGAGATGCAATAGACAGAAACTGGAGGCCAAATGGGGATGAGTTTTAGTAAAAAGCGAAGTTTGAATATACTCTAATAAAAGAAACTCAATACAAATTTTCCCATGAAAATTGAATTTAAGAAAATATCAAGTACAAAAGTAGTCAAGACACGCGGATATTGGCAATTCAGTTATTTAAACAATTTCTTGGAAAAATATAGGATATAGGCTTTTAAATTATATAATAATTTTGTTTGATGTAATCGAATTCAATCAGAAGGAGGGTCTTAATTCGCCCTTATATCTGTTTTTTTATGTGGTGTTCAGCGATTACTCAAAACCGGCTCAATAAATTTGGATCGTTTAAACTGGATTCTGTTAAAAGTGATCCCAAAGTATTTTTTTCAATGTACATAGCGTATACCGTTTTTTCGAAAATGGGCAAAAACTTTTTATCGACTTTCCTATATAGTAAGCTTTGGTGTAATAAATTGAAAATAGATTGGAATTAAATCAAAATAAATGTCAGTTAGTCAAGTTCAAGATGGAGGTCATCAATTAGTCTCTGTATAAAGTGTCTTCATAAGTTGGAATCAAATGGAAACCTTTCTTATGAATAATATTTAGAGATAAAGTTATTCTTCATAAAAAGACTTGCATGGTCGGGAATGTATATTGTAGTCATTATGTCAGTTTTGCAACCCTATACGCGGTTTGTCACCAAATATGAATTTTGCCAAAAAATGAAGTACTTTTATTTTAAATAATATCTAAAGTTATTATCAAACATAAGTAATCAGATTTAAGAACTACATCTAATTGTGCCATATCACTAAACATTGTATAATAAATATTAATAGGTCTCACAAAAATATCAATTTTACTTAAAATAGAACTAGCTTTATATTTTACAATATCTCAAATTGTTATCAAATAATAAAGTTTATTAGAATTGAAGGCTGCATCTAATTATGCCATATTACTAAAAATTAAATAATGTATTTTTTAAGAAATATTTTTTTCACGCAGGACTATTGGAATTAAGTCAAAATGTCTGATAATTAACAGAACTAAAAAAGTTGAAGATTCTCTACAATAGAAGTGGGTCCACCTAAGTTGGAATTATGTGCAAAACTTTCTTACTACATATAAATATTTAGAAAACAAGTTACCATATTCTGTTCAACAGTAAATGAGATTGGTCAAAAGAATTAATATTTCTCAATATCGGAAAAGTTAATTAGATTTAAAAACTGCGTCCAATTAAGTCATTACAAACAAAAAAAACGACTTAAGAAAAGGAACTTAAATAAAAATGCAAAAAAAATCTGCAACATTTAAATATTTTTCTCTCGGTGCCAAGTTAAAGTGATAATAATTTGGGAAGTAAATTGATGAGTTAATTGTATTTTGCAACGTTACTGTTCAATTTGGCACCGGCATCAGAAAAAGTATTTAATTGTTGCAGATTTTTTTTTCTTCTTAGTTAAGTTCTTTTTTAAAGTCGGTTTTTGTTTTTTTTAATATATTCATGAATGAATGTGCCAGATACTTAGGTATGACTACAAAATAAAGAAAATATATCCATATTTATTTAATTTATTGTTTCCTTCAATATATAGCCTTTTCTATCCAAACACAGCTCCATGCCAATTTTCCATTAATCAAACAGTGTTGGAAGTCTGCGAGCTCTTTCCTGGCACGAGCCACTTTTTCTATTTTAGGTTCAACTGTCTGAACTATTGTTGCTTTTAATGCTGACTTACTTCGAGAAATGGATGATAAATAGTACATAATGCCTGGTCAGGCGATTAAGCCGGATGTCTATATTGGAATATTATACTTAATCAGAACAATCTTGGCAGGTAATGGAGTGTGCGTTGCCCTAAAGAAAAACTCATAATTTTTGCTGTTTTTAATTCATTGGAGCTTTTGTAATTTTCCGGGAAGTTAGGCACTTTCCATGGATGAATTGATATTGCCATAAAGATTGTATTAATATGAGATTTCATGCCAATGATTTTTAATGAATTAATAATTCAAAATAAATGTTTATTACACCTATATTTTAACTGCATATTCATAATCGTATATATATATTTTTTTTGAATACGGTCATTTCGTAAATATGCTGGTCAAGCTAGAATTTACTTTCAGTATAAATACTATACATGTCAAAAATGCATAATTGCGCTTTAATTTTTTTACTTTTAATTTGAAGTTACTGTTGAGTAGTGCCAGACGAAACGTCGTGAGAACCACAGTCTTCAGATGTGTTGCAACTCCGCCTTTTCCGTCATTTCGAAAAAAATTATCATATATTTATTTCAACGCTTGCAATTTAAATAAGGTTTTACGTGAGCAACATTCAAAACAGCCACCTAATAAGATGTCTTATCTTTAAAAGGACAAGATCGCCTTGTTAGTTCTATTTTTCTTTTGTTTTGCGCGAGATAATCACATACACAAGACAGACAAAACCTGATATTGTCTTGCCAACGGAAAGTGAATATGTTTATCAGCGCATTAAAAAATCATCCTGCGTAAACTTCGTGCCATAACAAACATGCTAATTCTTAAAACGTTAGAGAATTTTTTGTTTGTGTGTGCTTTTAGTTCTATTGATTTTTACTAGGCTCCATGAATTTGGCGTTAAAAGGCTCCGTCATGATTGTCAGGTATACTTTCACTTTATTCCACATTGAGTACCTGCGCGTCCTGGGTGGCTAGGCGGCTCATAAAGAAAGGCACTTTTTTCTGATTCGCTAACATGCCACAGTTGCCTATTAATGCTAAAAATTAGATTATATTAATGTGGTACTGACTTGTTCTGAGGTCTGTGAATTGTTCAGTAATATTGCCTTGTATATATCTAATTATTCCATTGCTCAGTTGAAATTCCTTGGTATATCTGTAGCGAGTATCAAATAATAATTTAGCAGCATTACTGAAAATCCATTAAGCCGAATGTAACAGGAAGCAAACGTTTTGGTTTATAGTTGTAAAATCGGTTTATGGCCAGAATGCTTCGGGACAGCATGTCACCTCACCTGGCAAGGATCCGTTAACATCTATTGTTCCATGCAAGGGTACAATAGCCGCCACATATACAATGTCATGTAGTCTGTAAATAATTTGACCATTTAGGTAACCTTAGTTCAATCGTATGGAACGAAGTTTGTAAAAACGGGTAATTTAAACCGTACTGTCAAAAGTAACAGATCAGAAATAAATTGACTAATTGTTATTTAATTCTAATTTTAATGGACAGACTACATATTTACAATCCAGAATTGTCAACTTGCGACTCCCTGGAATGATAAGAACTTGAGAAAAAAAAAGGTAATTATTGTGTATTATGACGACATAGAACAATTTTGCAAAAAAGTAACCGATTAATTGTAAATACCACAAATAGATCTTTTCACCCTTTGTAATGCGCTGGCGTGTTCGGCATGTTAAAAAGGCGGGAATATGAAAGTTTCGGACTCTTCACAAATAAGCATATTGAACTAGTTTCATTACCCTTATTATCAATGAAATTAAATGAAATATTAATTTGTGGAGCATTATTTGTACATCTTTGAAGTAAAGCACATAATTATATTAAGTTGCAATGGTGGTTAAAGTCTTATTTTCGTCTACTAGGAGAAAATGAAGCTGATATATATGACAGGTTAGGACAAAAATGATACTCATATTAGGTTTAAAGTAATTAATATATTGATAATTAATAAAATAAACATTAGTAATAAAAACTACAAATTTACTGTATTTATTATTACTATGGTTTTCTCAGTCACTGTCCTTTTTACTAAAATTTCTGATTTTAATTATGTTGGCTATTCATCTTTTGACTGACGATATAAGTTAATTTATAAGATTTTCAAAAATCTGCACAAAAATTGTATGCAATATTACTGATGGCTGTACAGTTGCGACAAATAAAATATAAAATTCACTATATAAATCTTTAATTAAACTCAATTTGCATCCATATGTCTGGTCACGAACACATTATTTACAACTGATTTTGAAACAATTAACACTCGTTTTATTTAATATTTTATATTTTAGCAAGTTACTGTCTTAAAAACACATACACGTAAATAAATTTTTGTATTCTTATTTACATAATCAATTACTGGCAATCGAACATCACTTAGTTCACATCTCTAACTCATAAATCACATTTAGCACATTTTAAACAAACTTTTAACTGTTTATTCTTTTCGTTTAAAAAGTAGTACAAATTGTCCAAAAAAATTGACGGACGTTGACGCCATACATTTTTTTCCAGTTATGTAAAGGTCTATTTAACAAGAGGTATATGAAATTAATAGCGTTCTTTCTGACTTCTGACATATGTCAAATCCGTAATTTAATATATCGTAAGGAGAGAATTGGAGATTTTATTAGAAAAGCAAATTGTGTGCAGGTTTTCTATGTTAATTCGATTTTATATTAGTTTATTTCCTATATATTATTGATATTCTATAAAAGAAGAAAGTCATAATGTATTTTACCTGGTCTCTGTTTTTTACACAGTGAATTAAATTGTATGGGGAGTTCAAGATCCAGCTAGAGTGTGGTGTCGGAGTCGGTGTCGAAACAAATGAAATTTCAAGTTAGCCAATTCATTCCCTTGCTCATATACTTTCATATGTGTAAATGTGGGCCCCCTATAAGAAGCTTTCGCTTCAAAAACCACGAAATAAAATACTCAAGGATTGAAAACGATTGAAACGTCTCCAAATACATATAAGTACACAATATATAATACATTACTTATATACAGGAATACTGGTTAATTATTTCGTAGACATCTCTTTCTCTCAAAATAACTGTGAGGAAATATAAAGACAGCCAGTAATCGGGACAATTTTGGGCAAAATAAAAAGGATTACGCCAAAAAATATTTTAATTCCATTGTCGGAATAACTTGTGAACTTTTGTAACTCACTGTAACTACAATACGAGGGCTGCCTTTTATATTTTGCGATTGGACAACCCTAGTGTTGCAATCTGACAACTGACAGCTCTATCGTAAAGTTTGACATTTGTGAGGTTATACATACTCAGAACGTTTTGACTCAGAACGTTTTGACATACGAGCGCTATGTGTTGTTTACAGTAACTTAAAGGATTCATCTCGGCCAAAAAATGGAATTAAATCGTGAACATTCTCGTGCGATTATTTCTTACAACTTTCGACGTGGATTAAATCAACAAGAGTGCATGGATGAACTTAATTTAATTTTTGGCGATGAAACTCCATCAAGGACCACTGTTTATCGATGGTATAGTTAATTCAATCGAGGTCGTAGTTCACTCCAAGACGAATTTCGTGAAGGTCGTCCAAAAACAGTTGTTGTTCCGGACACCATTGATGCTGTGCGCGAACTGATATTGCAAGATCGTCATGTGACCTATCGTGAGATTGAGTCAACCTTACACGTTAGTGGGACCTGCATACATTCAATATTGCATAAACATTTGAATGTCAAAAAAATTTGTTCGCGTTGGATCCCACGCAATTGGTCAATCAAAAAAGGCTCGTGTCGATTGGTCGAAAGAAAAGCTCAAAAAATACGATCGCGGTGCTTCAAAACACGTTTATGACATAGTGACAGGTGATGAATCGTGGATTTACGCGTATGAGCCCGAAAGTAAACAGCAGTCGACTGTATGGGTGTTTCAAGATGAGCCGAATCCAACAAAAGTTGTTCGCGCACGAAGCACTTTCAAGCAAATGATCGTCTGTTTTTTCGGAAAAACTGGACATGTCGCAACCGTACCACTAGAACAACGCAGAACAGTCAATTCTGAGAGGTACACAACCATTTGTTTGCCAGTTGTCTTCCAATAAATGAGGAAAACCAACCGCCGAAGAAGGATCACTCTTCACCACGACAATGCGAGCTCTCACACATCGGCTCAAACAACTGCAGTTTTGACACTCAAAACATCGATTTGATGAGTCATCCGCCGTATAGTCCTGACTTGTCACCAAATGACTTCTTTTTATTCCCGTACGTAAAAAACAAACTGAGAGGTCAACGTTTTTCGACACCTGAAGAAGCGGTTGCTGCGTTTAGAATGCATGTTTTGGAGATACTTCAATCAGAGTGGAAAAAGTGCTTCGACAATTGGTTCAAACGCATGCAAAAGTGTATAGATCTTCATGGGGAATATTTTGAGAAACAATAAAGCGATTTTCGATGATTAATATTTGTTTTTGTTCTCTAAACCCGAAATATAAAAGGCAGCCCTCGTACTACTCGTATCACAATGAAACGGTGAATTTTGATTAACACAAGGTGGAGTTTTTTTTTTAAAATTTGACATTTGATTAGAAGCGTCCTGTATCTGCAAATATTGATTCATGTGATATAAACTCCTTATAAAAAACAAAATTTAAGAGGAATTTTAGCGGGAATATTAATACAAGTTATAAATTTACCTTATTTTTTACACACTAAAACAATGAAAAAATGATAAAGCATGTTTATGATCTAAACCCATTTATACAAATGGCCACTTAATTTGCATGACAATTCAATGAAGATAAGCTAGTAGTTACAGTATGTTCAGTCATGAGAATAAATTAGCTAGTGTACGCATTGTTTGTAATAGAATAGAGTCAAAAAAAACTTGTTCGATCGATGTGAAATCGCAAAAAAAGATAACTTATTACCCACATTTGAAATTAACGTCTTATCTATGAGGATATGCGTTTCGTCCGTACCCCCATCTTTCTGCTTTTGTAGTTCTTTTATTTTTTCTGACGTTTATTAATAGCTTGCCTTTTTTGTGATCATCTTTATTTTCATTTTTCCTAAGCAAATTTGTTATAAGTAATAGTCCATCACAGCTGGTTATTATCAAACGATATATTATCGGCACCGGTTATTAATTTAGTTATTTCTTAACTGATGAGAAGGACTGGACATTGTAAAGAACCAGTAGTAATAGAAAACTTCAGTCAGTACTTGAAAATAGATAATTTAGCAACAATAATCGTTGATTAATTAAATTACTGTATTTATAGCGGTATAATTTATATTAATGTTAACAAAGGTGGTTTAGTATAATTACTAGGGATCGGATTCCAACTAAAGGTACTTTTTATATTCAATCTTCGTACATTTATCTTATAATCGAACTCCTTGCATTGTAATCATCGGCCTCTTTGATGATGCTGCCGGATATTTTGTTGCATTTCTACAAGACAGATTTTTAAGGAAACGATCATAATTACTAGTGATGAACTAACAGCCAAGTCAGTCATCTACCATATTGGTGGTAACGACCATTTAGTCTTGTTCGTTTGTCATTGATATTTGATTTTCAACATTGAAATCTGATAACACTGATAAATAAAAGTAATACATGTGGCGTTACTGTTTGCTGCGAGTCGTCCTTTCGTTATAGAATTTAAGGGCTGCTATAGTTAATATGAATTCTTAAATAGAAGAAAAAACAATAACACTTCTCTTTTTCTGGGAATTCGTTTAAACTTCTAGGTTGATTTAATACTGTTTTCAATTAGAACATACTACGAAGTAAGTTTATATACTGGAGAACAAAAAATGGAACTTCTTGTATATGAAGATTTATTTAAAGGTAAAATATCTATTTTTATGTCTAATCTCGAAAGAATATTTTCGATTTTTTTTGTAAAGGAAAAACATGAAGTTTCGTTTCCTAGCAGTTGTTTACTACTTTTGGCGCTTAAATTTTGACCATATTAACTTAGTTTGCTAGATATTTTCTGATGCTTTTTTCACTTCGATTGTTTTGCTGTTCGAGCATACAAGGCCGTGATTTGCCCGGGTCAGACTGTTTGCCCTCAGAAATTGACTGGGTAATAAACCGCATATAAGAGATGATCTAGTTGCAGCTATAGGGCCGATATTCTCTAAGATGGCAGTTAATCGAACATTGGTTGGAATGGGGCTGAGAGTTTACCGACCTCTTTTGGTGCTACCTTTGACAGCATAACATAAGTCTCGCTGCTTCGAGTAGGGCATAATCCGACAAAACGGATTTATGTCATATGCTTGAGTGGCGTAACTAGGTTTGGATGGTTATGATGGACACATGACCATCAGGGAATTTTGTGGAAAGAGATAAAATGCAAATTAGGCTGTTGAACATCACATAGCAAGACAGCAAAGTGTCATGGTATGCCACCATTTGTTCTTCCCTACCTACAAATTGGCTTCCAGACCAGAACCCAAGCACCTGTTATAGGCACCCTAGAATGTTCGTCAACATCACCTGATATATCTCCAATCGAACACGTATAATTAGATGAGTTTTCCTCAGTATCATATAGAGCATCTAATTCTATCAATGCCCCATAAACGAGTGCATAAATAACCACAAAGGAGCTACTCATTGTTAACTTTTTTTGTTAAAATCATATTAATATTTGTTCAAAAAGCAATCGATTACTACGAATATCATAATGCATCTGTATGTAATTAAATAATTTTGAAATAATTAGTCCTTCGTTAGTCTTTACTAGAATATTGTACGCCCTTAAACCCGAGAAATGGTAACCTGTGGTGATGTTCTCCACTAGTGAGAAAAGTTTCCCCACTGTTAAGGCATAGTTTAGTTAGAACGCAAAGTGACATCTGGCACTGGACACTGTAGATGTAGAACCGTTAAAGGCGGACTTTAAAATCATTGACAGAAATTGTAAATATACAATTTTGAACATCCTGGGGTGCCAACACACGCATTATGAGCCCATCAGTTTCAGGTGGAGCACTGAATCTAGCACTCATCAGTATCCTCTATCCAGACTATACAAGTTGGTTTGTCATCTTTGTTATTTCTATCTGTGGTACAATTTTTCGTTAAAGTTCTTCTTACATTTCTTGGTAGAGATCTTCTTTGCATTCGTTTTTTTTTGCTCTATAGGTCTTTGAACGTTATATTCATGTATTTTTCTTCATTAACTTTAATTTTATTTTCTCTTACTTTTTTATTTTTATATGGTGACAAAGTGAGAATTTCACTTTTTTAACGAGTTTTTTTCCTTAGAACCGAATGATTTTTGCACAATTTGATAACTGAGGTGCCTTTACGATAATCTCCACATCTACAATAGTGAGGTTTAAGACTACAGCTAGTGGATGACTAAAATTTAGCTTGTGCTAGTCAATTTCTGTCGGATAGTTATAGTTTTAATGATTTAAATGTTGGCTCAGGAACGAAACTTGTTGAAGTTGCTGGAATCGAGTATTTAGATGAATGAAATTTGGTGGAATCATTTCAGTTGAAGGTAACTTCTTTGCTTAAACATGGTGCATTAACGAAGTCCCTAGTTCTTCTAAAGAGATGTGTGCTATGTCAGCAGACAACTAGTCAAGGTCGGCAAAGACAGTTCAAATAAAAATCATAGTACCATAATTTCTGATCAAGCTATTTTAGTCAATGCTGCATTCATCAAACCAGCAATGTCGTATTCGATTATCATTTCCCGTATATTTCCATTCATCCAAAAATCACATTGTTCATGATAAACTCTTTTAAAAATGCGTTTTTTGTTAGCGAATTTATAAAAGTGGGACTGACAAATTATCAAATTTACAACGTAGTTCTTTTAAAAAACTAGAGATATTGAAGTAGTTAGTATAACTTCATTTGGTTACAATAGCCTCGTAGTGTTAATTTGATACAATAAATAGTATTGCGTGAGGCCTATATGTTTCTTATAATGCTAGAGAAATGGTGAGAATCAGAATAACAAATATCAGTATTGTTTTCAAGGTTAGGGAAGAGGAGCTCTGTCTACGCGATATATATGATCAGTGGAAAACTGATTGTCTAAAAAAATTGGGGTTTACAAAAAAAAGGTAGGCACATTTCATTGCCTACTGTCTGTCACCGTGTTATATTTTATGCTATCTCTCACTGCTGACGATGTATCGCCAAAACTTGAAATGGTAAGGAATATGCCAGCAGTGGAACAAGGAAACAAATAATTTTGTGATTGGCGGTGAGTCACGTTTTGGTGTGTAAACGCACGATGGGGTGCATGGGTCAGAAGATATCATGGAGAAATACACAGTAGACAACTTCTACTGTTTATTCGAGGAAACATGAATGTTTGCCGTTATACTCAGGAAGTGTTAGGACCCCCAATTCCATTTCTGTGGACACAAATTTTTAACATGCATTGAAAATCAAGGTCATTTCGGTGTTAATATCTAGAGTGAAATGACATGCATTTCGTTAAGCTATATTTTTTAATGTATGATTTGAGAAGGCTTATATGGTATCATCACCATGATGGAGCGCCTCCTCACAATACGGCAACCGTTGGGACTTCTTAAATGAACATTTACAAAGAAAGTTGATAGGCCTGCTGTTACAAGGGCACTAAGCTCTCTTGACCTAAGACAACTAGATTTCTATTTATGGGGAACCATAAAAAATATAGTATACAAAACATGTATTTAGAAAAACAAATAACAGAAAATCGTCTCGTTCAGATGGTATTAACTCTGAACATATAGAATATGGTTGGCATATCTATATATAAATAGGCTAAGACAAAATGATTAGGTACCATTTTCTCCTCTGTCTCTCAACCGATTTTCTTCATTTTTATTTTGTTTAGTAGCTACTGACGACCTTCAGTGCAGAATGCTAATATTAATTTATAATAATGGTTCATTCATTAAATAAAATATAATAAAAATTCATTATTTACGTCATAATGTTAACGCCAAACAACTGAATGTGTCGCGTTCCGCCACCGACAGACTCAAAACATTGAGTAATTATATATAGAGGGACCAATGCTGTTTATACTTAGAGCATGTACTACTGGAAGTGGCATGCAAGAGTTGTTATTGTTTAGTTGTAAAGTAATCGTTGTATATTATAATTATACAGGGCGATTTCAGATATGTTCAAAATATTTTTTTCGTGGGTGGCACATAAGCAGTTGTATATATAGGGTGTTTAAAATACAGAGTAGAGTGAATTATAACTAATAAAATAATTATATAGGGAAGCCCATTAGCGGTTGAATTTACAGGGTTCTTGGAATAGAAGGTGCAGTAGAATTACGGTTATACAGGGTGGTGCAAAGAGTATTATACAGAGATGCATATACAGGGTGGCGGAAATGGAAATGCAACATTTTGTAACCCATAAGCAGTTGTATATATAGGGAAGATGAAATATAGGGTGAGAGGAATTATAGATATACAGGATGATGATAAAAAATGTTAGAAACGGAAATGATTTATAGAGTAGCCCACGAAGAGTTCCATATATATATATGATGATTGAAATATAGGTCAGAGTAGAATTATAGTTACAGAAGATAGTTAAAAATTTCATAAACAAAAAGAGTAAATACCGTGGCTCATAGGCAGTGGCATATACAGAATGGTGTACCGGGTGGTTCAAAAATGTTAAAAAATATTATGCGTGGTCCATGAGCAGTTGCATATACAGGGTGGTGGAAATATATAATGAGATGGAATTATTATAATGAGGATTTTAATAAATGTTTGAGAATTGAGTGCAATTATAGCTATACAGACAGGTTAGAAAAAATAAATATGTATGGTAGCCCATTAGCGGTTGCGTTGTTGTCATATTAAATTAAGAATTACGAATTTGAACACAAATAATGTCCTATGAATTATATTTGAAACAGACTTGAATTTCTTTACTTATTCGTAGTAGCGAGATGTAAGACCGACATCTAGGATTTTCGAGGAAACTATCACACAGAGGTTCCTAATCTGGATCCTTTCCCTGTAATTGCTGTTCTCCCTAAAGTCCTAGGATAGAATGTCAAGATAAAATTTTCAGGTTATTTAACCTGCCAGAGATATTGACACAATTGGTCGATTTTCGACCACTGGGCGACAGCTAGTATATATAAATAGGCAAAGACAAAACGATTAGGTACCATTTTCTCCTCTGTCTCTCAACAGATTTTCTTTATTTTTGTTTTGTTTAGTAGCTACAGACGCCCTTCAGTGCAGAATGCTAATATTAATGTATAATATTGTTTCATTCATTAAATAAAATAAATTCATTATTCATGTCCATACTGTCAACGCCAAACAACTGACAGTGCCGCCGCCGCCAGACGGTCAAAACTCAAAGCATTGAGAAATTATATTTGGAGGGAGCGATCGTTAGACGCTGTTCTTAGAGCATGCACTTCTGGAAGTGGCATACAAGCGTTGTTAATGTTTAGTGGTAAAATAGTCAAGACGGTAGATCAGTATTGATTCTTCAGACAAATTGCAGTAACTTTCATATTAAATGTTCTGCTTTTTATGTGAAGGTAATTATTTTATTAATGTATTATTATCACAATCTTCAGAAGGTATTGTGTAAAAAATTGTTAGTCAGCGGACAATAGAGAATATATTAAATATTGAAGTTCTCATAGGGTTGTTGGTCATCTCTTTTCATTAATATTTATGAACTCCAATTATTATATCGAACATTTAACCTGGAGTGGTTCCACCAAAATTTGGGGGACCATGCATTTGTCAAAATTATTTCGAATACCTATAGTTGAATACATTTTTATCTATTTTTTCTTTCAATAGATTTGTCAATATGAGTGGAACAATTTTGGTCATTACACGTACTTCTCCAATTTCTCCTCGACTTTATTTCTTAAAAAATATACTTTTGTCAAAAGAACTCCAATAATGGTTACAATTTGATAATATAGGGTCGAATTTCGACCATTGGGCGACCACTAGTTTAATTTAATACCAAATTTTTTGCAATCGCTTAAAAAAATATCTTTCTACGACAGACAAAAATGAACAGAATTTTAATGTAATGGAAATATTTGGTCACTTCAGCAAAGCATATGAGTATTGTTTTAGTTGTGGATGCTTAAAGATGGGCGCCTACTAAATAAATTTGCTATATTGTAATGAGTTTTTGCTATTAACTTTTATATTACATCGAATAGGAAAAAAATGAATTTAAAGAAAATTATGCAGAAAAACTGCACATTATTTGTTATTTTGGAATGTCTTTATGTGTAAAGTAAGTGACAATCAAATCGAACACATTTACAGGGTGCTGTCATTGAAGATATGTTGTCTCGCTAAAATTCTAGCCTCAAACTCATTAGTATTGTTTCAAAATATAAACCCTTTAAAGGAACCGCAGTTTCTGACAATTCTTACTCTGAAGCAATAAAATAAAAGTAATTCTGCATTCTCGTAAAGCCCGTTTTATATTTACAAAAAGTGACTTCGACAATTTTTGTAAATGTTCATTTGAAGAACGCCTGGTATGAGTAAGTCAAATTTCTACGAGAAAAAAAAGAGCACATCACGGCCCATCTACTAACAAATTAAATGAGATTGGAATGACAGAGGACACTGATAAGTCCACATTTACCAGAAATAATTAAAATCAAACAACACAAAACATACGAGCATTAATTTTGTTCTCTTCACTTCTCGTGATAGATGTAAGAGATTATTTGAATGTTATCGTTGAGGGATGATGGATGAAGATTGATAGGACTTCGATGACCGGTGGAGTGGCTTTCAAGGTTGTCAGACTTTACTGTGTTGCGTTTATTCAATCTCTACAAGGGATAATTCATCAACGAAAAACGTAAACTTGTGCAGCAATTACCACTTAAAGAATACAAAAAGAAACAATTGAAATTAATTTTTTGGTAAGAAATGTTTGGGGGATAAGTTGATTATGTAATTATAATTGCAACATTAGAAGAAATCAGCTTAATGGATCTTATATCAAGGATATATTATGTCATATTGTCAAAAGATTCCTCTTTTTATAACGGTCTCTTTTTTTGACAGTCATTTCACACATCAGTTTTTGAAATCATATTTTTAGGGTTCCGTTTATACAATATACGGATACCCTTATAATATCACCCCGGATTTCTGCCTTTGTCACATAACAGCAATTTTCTCCTAAACTACTGGACGGAAAAGATTGAAATTTGGTATCAATGCATAGTTTGGTGACCCGATAGGGAGTACATATCGTAAAGAAGAAATTTTGATTTTAGGGGTACTTCTGGGGGGAAAACTAAAAAAATCGACCGTTCCCCCCCTGATCTCCGAAACTAGAGAGGCTAAAATTTTGAAAAAAATAGGAAATATAGAACGTTGCCCGAACTTTATAGGACAAACAAGGAGAAACCATTAATATTAATTTTTGGGGGCAAATTATAGAATTAAATGATTTTTTTTTCAAACTCATCATGTAATAGGTACATCAAATGACAGGTCCCATTCTGAGGAACACTAATATATTTTTTTCATATTTAAAAAAAATAGTTAAAAAGAAAAAATTTACACATTCCCCCCCCTATCTCCGAAACCATAAGCTGTAAAATAAGTAGAAACCCCTAATATTAATTTTGGGAGGCATATTATTAAAAAATTACCCATTCCCCCTTTATTCCCCAAACTATTAGACCTAAATTTTTTTGTTTACAGGAAAAATACGATGAAATCCCTAATATTAATATTGGAGGCCAAATTATATAATTAAACGGAAAATAAAAAAATATTTTTTGACGCATCATGCAATACATCAAATGAAAGGGCTCATCATGCGGAATACAAATATATATTTTTCATATTTTTAAAATTAGTTGTTTACAAGATATTAACATAAAGATATAAAAAAATTTCAAATGCATCATGTAATATATTAGATAACAGGCTCATTATGTGAATTACAAATATACCATATTTTTAAATCACTTGTTTAAAAGATATTAACAAAAATATTAAACATCGACTTAATTCCCACTTTAGAAACTACACTATTTAAATTTTGAAAAATATATTATATTTGTATATTTAAATAATTAGAAAACCCCCATAGTAATTTGAGGGACAAATTATACAATTAAATGGAAAATAAAAATTCAATTTTCACCATCTTGGCTCCGCCATTTTGAATTTTGCAAATCTGATTCGTGATCAGAGAACCTAAAAGCCACCCTAAACCAATTTTGGTGAAATTATTTTCAAAATTTTTTTCCGGTTTCTAGATCTAGTCAGTATATAAGCTATGTCGGTTCTGGAACAAAATCGACCAAAAATACATGTAATTTCCCATAAGAGATTCTAAGGTTAAAATTAGCGAAAATTTACCCCGATGACTTCGACGATCGCCAACGTGAGCGAGCCTGATTTTGTGGTTTAGAGGCGAAAAACGGCGTAATTAGCTCCATTTTGGGGTGTAAATGTCATATTTAGGGGTGTTTTCATCATATTTAAGGCCCTTTTGACATTAGGCGGGGGTGAAATTCAATTGAGGGTGTCATTTGTTCCGCGAACGTGGGGGCCGCGTTCTTGGACTATAGCGGACTGCGGGGGGGCTCCGACTACAGGTGTGGGGGCTGAAGGGGGCTCCGACTAGGAGCTGTGGGGGCTGAAGGGGGGCCGCGATTTAGGTTATGCTAGTGACAGCTGTCGAGGGAGGGGACCGCGATTTAGATTATGTTAGTGATGGCTGTCAACAAATGGGGGCCGCGATTTAGGTTATGTTAGTGCCGGCTGTCAACGAAGGGGGCCAGCGATTTAGGTTATGTTAGTAGAGTGACGGTAGTCGGGGGCTGTGATTTAGGTTATGTTAGAGGTTCGCGGGGTGGGCTTGACAGGTTAGACAGCTGAGTGTTAGTTACGGTGTCATCTTGCGGCGTGGGTGTGTTGCGTGTATCGCAGGGGTGCACGCCATCTGTTGGCGGTTGTGGTAGTTAGAAAGAAAAAAAGCTGTGGTAGGGTTTTGAGCCCGGGACTCTCGCATGGGAGTGATCGTTCCGAGCATCTAAGCTATATGGTTATTAATATAAGAGTTTCTTCGGGAGAATAGGTATCTGAGTGTTGAAGGTAAATTTTTAATATGTCAAAATTCAATCAATAGAGTATGCTATTAGGTTGTATGTATGCTTGATATGTGTAGTGATGTTGGCAAAGTGATAGACTTGCGCAGCGATATTATGTAACTAATAGACATGTGTAGTAATGTTGTGTGACTGTAGACATGCACAGTGATGTTGTGGTGTTGTGGGAGTGTAAGACATTTGCAGTGATGTTGTTTGACTGTTAGACATGCGCAGTAATGTTGTGTGACTGTTAGACATGTGCAGTGATGTTGTGTGAGTGATAGACTTGCAAAAGGTTAAATTGTATATGAAAACGTATACAAATAAGCTATCGTCCCATAAATGAACAGAAATTTTGGCGGGAAGCTTAAAAATATGTACGAAAACGGTATTGAGATGTAGGTTATCAGAGTGGTAGTTTAACAGATTCCACTATCGAAAATGATAGTTGATATCTTATAGAAGGAATGCAAGGAACAGTATAGTAGAAATGGGATAGTGGGAAACGAGATTACAGGCAACGAGATTGCTGGAACAGGATAGAGGAAGCAATGGTATATGCTTGAAGTTGGTTGGCAGAACGCCGGAAACGAAAATGGTTGGAACGATATAGCGGAGCAGGATGTTTGAAGTTGGTTGACTGAACGCTGGAAACGGGGATGGTATGAACGACCTAGAGGGAAGAGGAACAAAATAACTGGAACAGGATAGTGGAAAGGAGCGCGCTGAATGGGTGGACCAGAGACGAAACAAATGAGAACGTTAGAAATGGTTGAAGACGCTACAAACGGTTGAAATGATTGGTATAGGAACTTTGCAAATGACTAAAAACGGTACAAATACTATAAATGGATAAATGGTTGGAGGCACTACAAACGGTTGAAACGACTGATACAGAACTGATGCAAAGGGTAGAAATGTAACAAATGGCTGGAAATGACTGTTAGAAATGGTTGGAGCCGCTACAAACATTTGAAATGGTTGGCACAGAACTGATACAAATGATAGAAACTGCAGGAAACGGTTACTAGAAATGGTTGGAACCGCTACAAACGGAATGGCTGGTTGGAGCCGCTACAAAAGCTAGAAATGGCCAGTAGAAACTACTGGGCCAGTAGAAACGACTGGTAGAATGGTTGAAGCCACAGTAGTTAAGATGGGGCGTTCCTGTGACAACTCGATGGCATGTCCCTCAAACTGTCCACCGTAATAGGGGGGTCCCCAGTTCTTGTAGAATGACATCGCCAATGTCCAGAGGGTAGTTTGTCACTTTGTCATCAAGAAATTGTCTCAAACAATGGATTAGGCGACAAAAGGACATCTTAGGTGTGACAAAGTTGACAAAAAGTGACAATTTGGCTAGACGTAGATGGTGAAGAGATCGCCAATAACCAGAAGGGTTTGCTGGGAAAAGCGTATCGCTTATCAGTAGTTTTGATCTCTTCTTCTTCGCTAGCTGTTCGGCTATCCTTGTTTAGCGAAGGCTGTCCTTGTCTGGCTTGTACGAGGGGTGCGCTAACCTAGCGTATCGCTTATCAGTAGTTTTGATCTCTTCTTCTTCGGTAGAATGTATATTTTTGTGGTCTTTGTCTAACACAACAAATTTCATTACGATAAAAAAAATATGAGTAACTTACTCTCTTTGTTTAATACATAGTTACCGTTTTATTAATTAATATACCTAATATATGTATAAATATAAAAAACGTAATTTTTTGTATTGACAAATTTTGCTAAAAAATAAAATTTTTGCTTCCTTTCTATAATAAAATAAATTTCATTATGATAAAGAAAAATGAGCCACTTATTCTCTTTTTAATAGTTACCGTATTATTAATTAGTGTACCTAATACATGTATAAATAAAAAACTTAAACTTTTTATATTGACAAATTTTGCTAAAAAATACCTTATTCGAAAAATAATTTAAACAATTAAAAACAGCTGCATTATTATTTCCAATAACAAGGTCGGGAATGCTTGATAAATTGAATCATTAATTCATTATCATGAAAGAAGACCAAACATGTAAAATTTTATTTACAAACATCTAATTATTTACAAGTGTCTATCGCTGCATTGATAACACTGCAAATTTTAATCATTAATTAATTATTATGAAAGAAGACCAAACATGTGAAATTTTATTTACAAACGTCTGACTTTTTAGTTTATATGCGTGTATCTCTACATTAATAAAATGTTGCAATGTGAAATTCCATTTCGAAATTATGTGATTTTTTCATTTATAATTAGTGCTTAGATAAAATTTTGTAAACCTAAGATGTTGATACAATTGAAAAAATCTCTAGGAAATAATAATTTACTGCCTATAAAAGGTACAGAACTTGCAGTGAAAAACAAGTGAGTTTCAGTCTAAAAAGGTGCAAAAATAACAAAACAACATGTAAGTAAATATGTAATATTTATTATTAAAATATTTCTAATTCAATAAGATTTTTTTATTACATCTATTTAATTCTTGTATACAACTTGTATAGTTCCACTGTAATAAAGCAACATAATGATGTGATATATTTTTACTAAAATCATTAGATGAGGTTGTTGTACACGGTGGAACTCTAAATCTTAGTTCTGCATACTTGGAGGCCCATATATCACTGTCTGCCTTAAATCCTGCACTGAGTGAGAGGCATGCTGCCAAATCTGATCGAACTTCAAGCAGATTTGTTCTTGATTCATTTAGCGATTTTTTTAGAGCAATTAATTCATTTAAAGTAGCCATATGTGTTTCTTCCAACTGTTTAATGGTTGCCTGATACTCTGTTTCAGTTTTCATCATACTAAAGGTTGTGTTCTCGTTTTCAATTAATGATTCAGATACTGCAGTTGCAAAATTATTAGTTTTATTTCTTAATTCTGTTATGTTTCCTTGTCTTGTAGAATATAGCTTAAATTCAGGATACTTTGATAACAGTTTACTAAAACTGATTTGTAAAGAAGTTTGGTTTGCCAATTCATGTGTTATATATAAGCTTCCATTATGTGGTGAGTATTCGGAGAAAAACACTTCATTTCCAATAACAATACATAGTGAACATAAATTAAGAATAATGTTTATAAACATTTTTCTTTATTATTTATTCTTCGTTTAATAACCACAATGTGCACTGTAGACAAATACTACAATATTTGTATTTTGATCTTCTTAGTGTATTTTGAGTGAAACTTCTTGTTGTATTTCTTGCACACTGTAAAGTTACAATAGTAAAGAGTAAACTTTCAGTGTTTTTAAAACAATTTGTACAAGTATAAGAAATGGATACGTTCATACTGTTAATTTAATAGACTGTATTTGATATTTATTTAAGATTCTCCCCTCTTTTAGTTTAAGATATAGAGTTGCGCTGTTACAAAAAATTGTAATGGTTCTAAATAAACAATTTATAATATTTTTTATTTATATTACATAATATTTTTACATTGTTCTTACAACATTAGTTAAAGGATTATATTTTACAAGGCGATCATGAAGAATGAGACAATATGCAGTAGTTTTTTCTGGTATATTCTTGCTTGTTTCGAATTCTAATCTGACATCAACAGCTCCACCTTGAAGGGTATCTATTTGTCGGCTACAGTCAATTACATATAATGTGGTTTGTTTAGAAAAGTCTTCTGGAGTTAGAGAAACTTGAATGAACTCTCTGTTATAATATACCGCTTGGAAGTTAGCAAACATTTCATAAAGTGTTGCAAAATTCTTTTGATCAAAATTGAGATTTAAATTATCATATGGGTAAACTTCAGAATTTAAATACAATTTCATATTTATGATGTTACAATGATCAAATTCTGACATAGTCTTGTGAATATTATTTTTTCGATCAGTATGGAATGCTACAATAACAAAACGAGGTTTTTCCAGTTGACTTGTCGTTTTCACTGCCCAGGTATGTTTTTGACTTTGCTGTAAAAGTGGATACTCTAATAACTCCCAGGAACGAAAACCGATAGGTAAATCTTTTCCACGTTCTATATATTGCAAAAATTGGATTTTGTGAGCATCAGATAATGACACATGAGGTACTTTCCAAACAACTTTATTTAGGTGAACTTTTGGTTTTTCTGTAGCTACAGAACTGACTGCAGCGTTGGTGTCTGTATTGGCACGTACCAGAATTAAATTTTGACTTGCTGAAATCACTAGGCGACGAAAATCCTCACAAAAGCCAAGTAGTAATTTTAGAGGAATGCATACTGCAAAATTTCCGTTGGCGTCACACATATTTGGGGTGCCTTCAAGATTCCATCCTGCATTATACCATCGAATTATTTCGTTTTTGGAATATGATAGATAGGTCTTAATCGTTGATGTGATTCCAGGATTTCTTGTTCGATCGACTACTGTTCCACCAAGTTCATAACGAATTTCTTCAAAGAGGAATGCAAAACCATTATTAATGAATCTTAATGTTGGACTGTACTTATTTTCTGAGTTTCCTTCTAGGTACAGAAAACTTTGAGAAGGTAGAGTGTACACGTCTTGGGTTTGTATAGGGATTCTTATCTCATCATTATTGAAAAATGTAGTATTTGCATAAGTTGTGTATGAATGATATTCAAAATTGGTTATAGCATTATCCACAAGAACATTATCAGCCACTCGTAGTATGTTAAGCGTCATTTTTTTGTTTAAACACACACCGGAACAAACAGAAAAGTTTTTTAAGTCTTAAACTTATACTTAATTTTATTCTGCAAATGAATGCTTTGAATTGTCCTCTCTCTATAGTTTTCTTCTTTTTCTTCTTATTTTTTTCTTCTTTATGTTTAGCCGTTGTTAAGTTCGTACCTTGAATCCCAAAGATACTAAAAATTGCTTATTGATAGGTGTTAACTGTTTCACTTGTTGCTTGATACTGGCGTTTTTATAGATTGGCTGTAGATATTTTATAGGTTGTTCCTGTTGTGATAAATAATTAGATGGATTATCATATATGAAAACCATGTCAATTAAGTCGTTTTAAATGCAATCTTATCGTAACAACTTCACTTTTAAAATTAACCAAATTTCCATTTTGGTCTGTTATTTTAATAATAATCTCATTTATATATCTTGTATTGATTGGTAGATAAATAACGTTGGTGGGGTTTTCAACAATTTTGTAACCAGGCAGAACGTTGGGGTAAAACATATGGATTATATGTACGGGTACATCATTGTTGAAAGAATTCTGAATTAAATTGCATTCAATGCAAATAGCATTTACTTTTGAAATGCTGATTGGATAATCTGAATAGTGCCATTTCTTAGGTTTTAATTTTCTATTTTCAAATCCTAATAAAGGACCAATGGTGTTAGATTTCTCAAAATCAATTTCTTTGTTACATTTTATTTCACATTTAAATGTGTTATGATTAGCTCTCAATATTAATACAGGTTTTTCTGTTTTTTTATTTTTCTTATTATCATCTTTTTCCACAGGTTTCAAATTCTTCTGTATAGGTTGTGACGATAATACAGATGGTACAGCTGTCTCCTTTTGTTGTTCTTCATGATCAGTTAGCAAAGTGTGAAGCGTTTTTTCAATATCCTGTATTTCATAGGTGCCCACCGGTAATTCTAATTTCATACCGTTAATATAAAACTTGTTGTTGGTTTCATCGATATTTGAGATGGTATTAAAGGTCATAAAATCAATTAACCCCATGACATACGTAGCATCATCTTCTAGAATAATTGGTGGGTAAATCTTGTTACTGAGAATAGAAGCACGTTCAGAGAACGTAAATGTATATGAAGACATCTTAATCTGTCAAAGGTTACCAAATAACTAAAACTATTTGTATGGTTTTATTAAATATATTCACTTAATTATTTTTACTATTTACAATTTTTCAACTAAATTATTATTACGTAGTTATTAACAAGTTTCAACTCGCATTAATACTAATGTTTCCTTTCGGCACCTGGTACAATATGAGACCCTTTGAATTCCATAATCTGTACATATACCAGACTTGTAAACTTGAAAACTTGCACCACAATCATCACATTTAAAAGTTAGTGTTATACCTCTTCTATTGTCTGCCATTTTGTTTTTTAATTACCTCTTGAAGCACAACACACAGAGCAGCTTGTATTTAGTAATTTTCTTTGCATGGGTGTTCCACAATATAGACAATAAACAGTAGAGCTAGAGCTCCGTTTTTCACTAATTATTCTTTTAGTTCCACACTTGTTACACCAGCAATCCATAAGAACTGTACACTGATAATGTTTATCGGTAGGAACAGGCATTTATAAAAAAAATATGAATGTATATTGTTCAAAGGTTTTCAAAGTAATGAGACAAATTTGATTTGTTTACGAATTTTATTGAGATAAAAAATATAAACATAAGTGTCCACAATTAAAACTGTTATAGTTCTGAAACTTATTATAGTTATATACAATTTTACATAGTTCAGTGGAATTAAAATATTTTATAACTTCAAATGGAGGCCTAAGGTTTCCAAAGCTATCAAAATAGTTCACTGTTGAACCGTTTTTCTTATATGCTGTCCAATGAGTTCCAGGACCAATTGTAGAATCTAAGTTGATAATTCCTCTTTCAATTTTATGAATTTTTTTAGGTAAATTGTCTCTCATGAACACTCCTCGGAAATTTGGAATTTTCCAGATTTTTGCATATTTATCTATATCAATATTTGTTAGCGGACGTTGTGGTAGTTTTTTGGAGGGTGTAAAAAAAGACCGAAGCCTTTTTTGTAAGGACGTAAGTATAGTCCTTTTCCTCCTACAGCAATAGACTCCATTTGTCTATTATGTCGTTTAGCTTCCTCTAATTTTTGTTTTGCCATCTTAGCATCATTTATTACTTTTGCAACAGCTGATCCTCCTGCGGCGATCGATCCCAACGCAGAAAGTCCTGCAAAAATGGGAATAAGGGGTAAAATACCACCCTTCTTAGGTACTTGTATGATACGAGGTGGAGTAGACTTGATATGTTTCTTAATTGATTTAGCAGATTTCAATGCAACTTTTATGGCAGCACCTAAAGTACGAGGTTTATGTTTAAGCACATGTTTCCTTATTTGACTTATAGCTCTTGTAAACCCTAGACATTTTCTGCTCGGTTTTTTCTTCAACACTCCACTTTTTCTTAACTTTTTTGTTTTACACCTTGACTTTATTTTAACCATACTTCTCTCTTGATTATAGTACGTTTTATATGAATGTTCAGTAAATACTGATAAAATTTTAAGAGAAACTATTTTTTATACTAATTGATTCTGTTCGCTTTTGACACTGGGGTAGTGTCATCTTCAAAACCACCATCACTATCATCTAGTTTTCTTTTTCGATTTTGTTGATTGTCAAAAATAAGAGGTTCATCTAAATCAAGTTTTAACATTTTAGGAATTACTTCTTCATCATTAAGTTGTAATTTTCTTTTACCCACTCGAAATTTACGAGTTTGAGGAGATATTAGACGACGTTTTATATTTTCAGAATTATAAATGTCATCATCACTGGTATCCCTTTTACGTTTTCGGTTATATTCAATTTCCATATTCATATCAATTTCTTGAGGTTCATTTACAGGTTTTTCTTTTTTGTTTATTTTTTTTATTTGAACCTTTGGTTTTCTTCGTCTCCTTTGTGATGGTATTTTTTTAATGGATTCCACATCATTACCATTCAAAATTGTTATGCCGTCTTGTATATTCTTGAGAGTATTTTCAATCATAAGTTTAGTTTTTTCCATTAACTTTATACACTTTCGAATCGTTTGTTTATTAGTAGGTCTTTTCAAGCCCATACCTAATTTCACTTTAGTTTTCATTGCTCCTGCAATACCGAGAGCTGCTATTCGTTCACCTACAGATGCGTCTTTAGAATGAAATCTCTGAAGAGCTTCTTCAGCTAATATTTTATCTGCCTTATGACGTAACTTTGTATCACTTTCACTTTCATAAAATTTATCGTGTTTTAAACAGCTAGCATCTAGTGGATTTGTTGGTAGACTTCCTTGTAATAGACGTTGTTTGAGTTTTGTTCCAGGCCCACAATAATTATAACCTGGTATATGCATTTCAAACGGTAAATTATTTATAGCTGAATTTAATAAACCTTGACCTGAATATAACTTCATGATGTTATTTCATTAACTATCACCTTAAAACTAACATATATTATTTGTTTTATGAATATTTATCTCATTTTATAGTAATGTGTCAAAGAATGAGGGTGGTAAAACAAAAAACTTCTTTAGCTATTGAAAATGATAATTTCAATAGTATACCTGAAAATAAAAAGCATTGTCCCTTGTTTCCGTCAACTGTGAGGTGTATTCTGGTGGGGCCAAGCAATTGCGGTAAAACCAATGTTATGGTTAATCTAATTGAACACTTGAACGGGCTGAGATTTGAGAATGTTTATGTTTATTCAAAGTCGTTGTATCAACCGAAATATGTTTATCTGGAGAAGTTACTAAAGCCAATACAAGGCATCGGTTATTACTCGTTCAATGCTAGCGAAAATATTCTACATCCTTCAGAAGCAAAAAAAATTCAATATTTATATTTGATGATGTGGCTTGTGACAATCAAGATGTTATACGTCAATATTTCTCTATGGGAAGGCACAGTCTAGTGGACTCGTTTTATCTGTCTCAGACGTATGCGAAGGTTCCAAAACATCTCATTCGAGATAACGCAAATTTTTTGGTTCTTTTCAAACAAGATGATTTGAATTTGAAACATGTTTATAATGATCATATTGGTAGTGACATGTCGTTTGAACAGTTTAAAAGCTTATGCGCCATGTGTTGGTACAGACCATATGGATTTTTATGTATCTCTAAAGACAGCAACATCAATGAGGGACGTTACAGAAGAGGTTTTGATCACTATATATGTTTCGAATAAGACAATTAATTTCAGTACAATCATTAACATCATAAGTGTAAGATATATCAGAAACTGATTGAACCAGATCAATAGCGGATAATAGCAGATAAAAGCGGATCAAAAGTGGATCGAAAGCGGATTAAAAGCGGATCAAAAGCTCATGACAACCAGATACTAACTGTCTAATTAGCAACATGAATCTATCAGAGAAGGAACTAAAAAAACGTCTTGTACAGAAACGTAGAATTGTAAAAGAAAAATTACAGCTTCTCAAACATGGTGAAATTGTTAAGGAAAAGTTATTTTCTCCCATAACAAAACATCTAAAGGACATTGAAAGTAAACTGAGTCACAAGGAACATAAAATGGATGGAGCTAATAAGATGGAAGAAGAGAAAACTTTTTTTAAAACTGAGGATCCTAGTCATGTTGATGAGGAAAAAGATTTTATTTTTAACGATGAATTATACCCATCAATACTATCACATCAAGCTGAATCACTGTATCAGGAAACACCGAAGATTCCTCGTAAACTTTCAACGAGTTTATCCACACCTACAGGTCAGTTACGATTATTGCAAGATGAAAATGAAGATCCGAGTGAAAATAAAATGACAATTCTTCAAGAAATCACATCTGATGATGAGATAGGATCATTACATTCTCCTGCAACACCTGGACGGTTTGCTGATATGCTGAAAAATCCTATGTTGACTATTTAGACCAGTATGATCCATTACCCAGAAAATATATAAATGACATGTATTATGATGATGATAATAAGGAATTTAATCATAAGTATGGTGTCAGATTAGATACCGATACTGAGAAACTTATGATTGGTGACTCAAGATTAGATATTGATGGATCTGATATTATCGTTAAGAAGAAACGATATCGAGGTAGTATGGGGTTATATGAATTATTGTTCAAAAAACGACCGAAAGGCTACTCTAAAGAAGATGAAGATAATTATAAACAAATTGTAGCAAAAACTAATGCTCATAGACGTTATTATAAACCTAACAAACAAATAGATGGTAGCAAAATGAAAAAATATAAAAAAATTATTGCTCCTATGGTGGCAGGGAAAGGAATTTTTATGGAAGTGGATAACAATAAAATTGATTACGTTCATTGGGATGATCCAAATGAACTTGTTGATAGGTTACGATTACTACTCGCTTCACAAACAGCAGGACATACAGGCCACACAAACGAAATAACATCAATTATTGAGGAATTGAGAGAGGCTGGTATAATTATTTAAAAATGAACTCTAATAGTAGTGTGAAGCGGCAAATAGTTGAAGAAATCCATAAAGCAGCCAGGATAAATTTTAAAAGACGAAAAGTCATTATTAAATCTTTAGATGATCTCTTTCAAGCTGATTTAGTGGAAATGATACCATACGCTAGAGAAAATAAAGGCTATAAATACATATTGGTTGTAATCAATTGTTTTTCAAAATTTGTTTGGGCCTATCCCATAAAGTCAAAAAATAAGTCTGAGGTTTGCTCAGCCATGGAGAAAGTTTTAAAACAGCAAATACCTAAGAATCTGCAGACTGATGCTGGTACAGAATTTTTCAATAAAGATTTTAAGAAGTTAATGAACAAATATAAGGTGAATCATTATACGGTGTTTAGCGAGAAAAAAGCGTCAATTGTGGAACGAGTAAATCGAACTTTGAAAAACATGATGTGGAAAGAATTCAGTTTACAGGGTCATTACAAATGGCTGAATATTCTACCGGAAATCGTGAGAAAATATAATAATACCAAACATCGAACCATAGGTATGAAACCATTTGAGGTTACAAAAAGAGATGAAAAACATTTATTGAAAACAGTCTATAGCAGAATAAAAGTAGCATCAAAGAAACGGAAATTTCTAGTTGGTGATTATGTTCGTATATCAAAATTACGAGGAGTTTTTGATAAAAAATACCAACCAAATTGGTCCACAGAGATATTCAAGATAAGGAAAGTTCAGCTTACAAATCCAACAACATACCTGCTGGTTGATGAAAACAATCATAACATTTTGGGTGGTTTCTATGAAGAACAATTGTTAAAAGTTAAATATCCCAATGCATTTCTAATTGAACGGATCTTGAAACGAAAGAAACCCAATAAAATTTTTGTAAAGTGGTTAGGTTTTGATGATAAACATAACAGTTGGATACAGGCAGATGACCTTGAAAATTGATATAAAACTGTTAAATAATTATCACTTTCTTTAATATTGTATTATTGTTCAACTTAATCAGTTCGAGTCGTCAAGTATTTGTGCAGTTACAATGTTTATCGTGGATTTGCAGTACTTTCAGTATGGAGATGCTATTTTGTGTAAGGAAATTGCAATCATTAATGTAGAAAATGGTTGGTACTCACAAAAATTTGTTACAATGCCTGTCAGTTTTAATCATTTGACTGATACCATTCAACAACACATGGTGTATACAAAAAAAGAGCATCATGGATTAGAATGGAATAATAATGATTGTTTAAGGTATGAACAAATATCTGAATACATAAAAAATTGTATTAAGTGTGATAAGACTCTGGTATTAGTCAAAGGATTAGAGAAGAAACGTTGGCTGGAGAAACTGATTCCTAATAAGGTTGTGGACTTATTAGAAGAAAGCTGCCCTTCCATAGAGAAATTAAAGCTGTTTTTAAAGTCACATCATTGTAATCAACATGTATATAGTAATAAATTAAACTGTGCAGTAGAAAATGTAAATTTGTTAAGAAATTGGTATGTGTATTGTAGGAAATAAAACTCTTAGAACTAGATATATGTTTTATTTTTTTATATTTACTTAAATTAGTAAGTAAGTAAAACTAATTTTCTATAAAAAAATCTTGTCCACTTTGAAATATTTGAGACTCTTGGAATTCGTCTTCGTCTATTTCCTTCAAGTTGGAACACTTTAACTTTTTAGCAGCTGAAGGTGCACTTGTTTCATTTTCTTCTCCTTCATCTTCCTCTAAATTAAAACTGTACCGTTTTACAGCCTTTTCAAAAAGACTTATTTCCTCTTCATTCTCAACATTCATTCTTATATATTTTAGAGGAAGATTCCCAAATTTGCGCCTTAACGTAACTTCTTTTGGAGAATATGATAGGGATACTAGCACTACATTTTTTTTAATTTTCACTTCCCTCACACCATAACTATAAATATAAACAAGAAATAAAATAAATAACAATTCAACAAAAAAATACGTATTCACAAAAATACTTACCGAAAAATTTGTTTCATTACTGTATATAGCATTTTTAAAGGAAAATTAATTTCATCTTTGGTGGAAATTAAAAGGGTACTTGGAATTGTTGCCATTTTGATCTAATAAGTAGACTTGAGTATATAACAGATGAATTAATGTTTTGAACTAACATTCCTTATTATTCAACTTGCTTTTATATTAAAGGCTAAGAGAAAAAATAGAACATGCTCATGAAACTTGAATTTCTACAAATCATCAACATTTAAGATATTTTCCATTTGTATATAAAAATTCTTATTTGTTATTATATTATACTTTATATTTTAATCTAAATATAGAATTGCTACCATAATTCTCATGGGTGGAGTTACATCTTTACAAAAAAAAAATTATATTATTGCAACCATTTTGTATATAAAATCCTACCCTTTAAGATAGAAAACATAAATAAACAAACTTGTATAATTTAGATTAGTCTTGTGAATCACCAATCAAAATATTATATGGGAGGAGCTGTAATTTGTTTATTGACGCTTACAAATAGAAAACCACTTTTAATAACTTAGTAGGAGGAGTAGTAATTTGTTTATTTATGCAAACAAATAGAAAACTACATTTGCTGACCAACTACATGCCTTGTATGAATAAATCACATATAATTGTGATAAACAATTTACGTCAGCAATATGGAAACATTAATTTTACCTCGCTTATCTGTAAAAAAATTGATGATCGGCGCCAGTTAGTCGTTAAAAATGCAATTAACATAAACATAAGACGCCAGCCTGTCTGTAAAAATCGTTATCTCTCGAAAAATGATGTTTTTGTTAACCTTTAGGATAAATCAAAATCACATGATGTTTGTTACATTAATTAAATTTATTAGTTTCCATGAATTACGTATGCACTTTATTTATCTGCTAGTAATTCACTGTATTGCAATAGTCATTGAGAAGATGTTGTACTGTACCATTTGTTTTAATGTAAATAATTTACGTAGTGGCTTTCAAAGTAGAAATGTTTATTGTTTTGATTGCCAGCGTATCACATTCCATGAGGGTGATGATGACCGCAGAGAAGCTAACAAAGAAAATAAAAGGCCGCGTACCTAATAGTGAAGCACAGATCTTAAATTGTTGTTAACCTATAATTTCTTTCGTGTAAGATGGAGTGTATTGTTGCTAATGTAGTTAAGAAAATTGAAACTGTTGGTAAGTTAGTTAAAACAAAAACAGAATATTTTCAGTGGGTTCATTTTTTGAAAAAAATTATACTTCTACTTAAAAAATACTTAAAAAATAAAGAGGGACCGATAAAAAATTATTCGAAATTAGAAGCTAATTTAACTTTTCTTAAATATTATTATTTGCAATTAAAAAATAAATTAAGGCTTAAAAAATCGAAATCTTGTAAATATGTTAGAAACTTAGTTTGGCAAGATACAGAGTCATGTTTTAAAAATAGGATAAAATCAGGAATCATTGTCAATTTTACAATAAAGGAACCACATGAATTCCTTAAAAAAGCTTTCAAAAGTTTTTCAGCAAAAATTAAAAAGAAATTAAAGAAGTCTTTGTTAAAAGTTAATTGTATATTTTCTGCAAACTTTATAAAAACATCTAACGGAGAAACGGATATTAAACATTTTTCAAACAAAAATGAAGTTATAGACGTTAATACTAACTTAAAAGAGTGGTTTATGGAAAATGTTCAAAATAGAATTTTAAGTAAATTGGAAAATTTTCAGGAACGTGATTCTGGATGGGCTTTGTATGAAATATTGCATTTAAAAGTAAATATAAATCATTATAGACCAATAAATGTTGGTATGTCAACTTTTGTGGACGTACCGGCATTTATTAAGAAAACAAAAGCAGTTTTAAATATAAATATAATGATGAGTATTGTTTTTTGTGGTCAATTGTTGCAGCATTGCATCCATGTGATGCTAACAAAAACCCATGTAGAGTCAATTCTTATCAGCATTTTAGTAGAGTTTTAAAATATGATAATATTCAATTTCCTATATCTTTGAAAGACATCCCAAAATTTGAAAAAAATAACAAATTGTCTATTAACTTATTTATGGTTAATAAAAAGAGTATAGTTCCTGTGAGTTTAAGCAAAAATAATTATTCACCTCGCATAAATTTACTCATGTTGTCAACTTTCGACCATTCTGTTAATTCAAATTCAGATGATGACAATGAAAATAATTCTGAAAAAAATAGAATTTTTCATTTTGCTCTTATAAAAGACTTATCCAAACTCTTAAACAGACAAATGGGAAATTTTTCTCATAAAAAATGGTTGTGTGAAAGATGTTTAAATCATTTTAAAACAAAGGAAAATTTAGATAAACATTTCATAAAATGTCAAGTTATGAATACTACCAAAATTGTCACTCCTTCAGAGACAGATAAAAATTTAAAATTTAAAAATCATAAAAATAAAGAACTTGTCCCTTTTTACTATATATGCTGATCTAGAAAGTATTCTAGAGAGGTATGAAGATAAAAAATCAACAAGTTCTACACAAAAATATCAGAAACACACACCATTTAGCATAGCTTTTTATGTAAAATGTGCTTATAATGATTCACTTTCTGAATTCTATCAATATACTGGTAGGGATTGTGATATATGGTTTGTTAAAAAACTTCAAGAAATAGCTTATAAACTTGATAATATTTTTAACAATCCCTTGCCAATGAAAGCACTATCAGCTCAACAACATAGCTTTTATGCTAATTCAGAACATTGTCATATTTGTTGTAAAAAATTTCAAGATGGTGACATTAAAGTGCACGATCACTGTCACCTTACAGGTGAATTTAGAGGGGCTGCTCATAATTCCTGCAATATTAATTATAAGGATGATTATAACGTTCCTGTATTTTTTCACAATTTATCAGGATATGACAGTCATTTCTTTATAAAAGCGTTAAGTACTGCTATTAATGGAACTGTCAGTTTACTGCCAATTAATAAAGAACGTTACATTTCCTTTACCAAACAAATTGCCAATACCAAAATTTCCTTTAGATTTTTAGATTCATTTCGATTCATGGCCAGTAAGTTAAGTAACTTAGCATCATATTTAGAACCTAGTCAAAAGTTGATCACACGAAAATACTGTAGTACTGATCATGAATTTAATTTACTTCAACGTAAAGGTGTTTTTCCTTATGATTATATTGATAGTTGGGAAAAATTACAGGAAACTCATCTACCAGATATAAAATGTTTTGATAACAAGTTAGAAGAAACTAGTATCTCTAGAGATGATTATAATCATGCGAAAAATGTTTGGCAAAATTTTAATATTAGGAACATACAAGAATATTCTGAATTATACCTGAAAACTGATGTATTGTTGTTGGCTGATATATTCGAGAATTTTAGAAAGACTTGTCTAAAAACTTATGAATTAGACCCAGCACATTATTACACAGCTCCAGGGCTAGCTTTCGATGCCATGTTAAAGGTAACGGAAATTGAATTAGAACTTCTAACAGACATTGA
The DNA here is from genome assembly GCA_034190945.1 of Octodonta nipae. Taxonomy (NCBI): domain Eukaryota; kingdom Metazoa; phylum Arthropoda; class Insecta; order Coleoptera; family Chrysomelidae; genus Octodonta; species Octodonta nipae. Next base: position 97,041,047 of record CM067216.1, on the reverse strand, counting down.
TATGATTATGTTCATTGAATCTGGAATTAGAGGTGGCATATCACAATGCTCAAACCGGTATGGAAGGGCTAACAATCCCTACATGAAGGAAGAGTTCAACCCTAGTGAACCAACTTCCTATTTAATGTATTATGATATTAACAACATGTATGGGACAGCAATGTGTGAGCCCTTACCTTACGGACATTTTGAATGGGTAGACCCTTATTCAGTGAACATTCAAAATATTTCAGATGACTCTGAATTTGGCTACATTTTTGAAGTTGATATAGATTATCCAAAGGAACTACATGAAAGTCATAAAGATCTCCCTTTCTGTCCGGAACGTATGGTACCACCAACTTCACGTTCTAAAAATAAAAAATTATTAGCAACACTTTACAATAAACAAAAGTATGTGATTCATTATAAAAATTTGAAACAGGCTCTTGAAGCCGGGTTGAAAATATCTAAAATACATAACATTCTAAAATTTAAGCAGTCACGATGGATGAAAAAATATATAGAACTGAATACACAGTGTAGAATGCAAAGCACTAATAATTTTGAAAAAAACTTTTACAAACTAATGAACAACAGTGTGTTCGGTAAAACAATGGAGAACGTAAGAAAATATAAAAACGTAAAGTTGGTTAACAGATGGAAAGGGCGATTCGGTGCAAACTACTATATATCTCAACCAAATTTTCATAGTAGTCATATCTTTGAAGAGAATATGGTGATTATAGAAATGAACAAAACGGAAATTATTTTCAATAAACCTATATATATTGGATTTTCCATTCTAGATATTTCAAAAACATACTTATATGACTTTCACTATAACTATATTCTAAAAACTTTTGGAAAAAAAGCAAAACTTTTATATATGGACACAGATTCTTTAATTTATCACTTCTTTGTAGACAATATTTACGAAGAAATGAAAAAAGAACTCCATAGGTTTGGTACGTCAGACTATCCTCCAGATAATATATATCAAATTCCTCAAATTAATAAAAAAGTCTTAGGTAAAATGAAAGATGAAATTAATGGTAAAATTTTGCTCGAGTTTATTGATTTGAGATCAAAAATGTATGCCTTAAGAATTTTAAATGCAATTATTAAGAAAGTTAAAGGTATAAAAAAATCTGCTTTGAGAAAAATTACTTTTGAAGATGAATGTCTGTTTTATAACTCTGTAAAGGAGGCATCACATAACCTAATAAGATCAAATAAACATGAGGTCTATTCAGTAGAACAAAAAAAAAATCGCATTGAGTCCATTCGATGATAAGCGTATTATTAACTATATTTCACCTGATACAATACCTTGGGGATACATATAATTTTAGAACCCACTGGATATTCTTTTTTTGTTGAGACTAACTATAACAGTTACTTTTTCAGAAATTAGTAAAAAATGCATTTCATTTAAGCACTGATTGAAGTATATAAAGATGGTAGAACCCTTTCAAAGTGTTTACAGTATCAGATCTGCTTTCAACAAGAAAAAAAGAGCTCTACCCATTTGGAAGAAAAATTGATACATGATTCTCAACAGACCTATCAATTAACCATCCAAAGAAGACTGCTTCATAATGGCATCGAGGTTTGAAATGATCACAATAAAACACAGATTATGCACAAACAAAAATCAGTTTACAAAATGCCTTACAAGGTAACAGTTCTAATTACATGTCTAAAGTGTAAAAGTTATTCTGACAAAGATGTGATCAAAGATGAATACTACCCGTTTGGAAGACATATTGCTCTACAGTGCAGTCATTGTTCTTCTTTTAACATGCATGAAATCAGAGATTTGTATGGTAAATGGATATCAGAACCAATGTCAATTTCAGAAAAACAAAATTTGAAGCAAAATTGGAATCAAGACGTCTTTGAGAATCGAAAAAGATTTCATAACCTAGCAAAAATTTCTTCAAAGCGCATTACTCCTATACAAATAAATCAAGATGTTAACAATGCAACACATTAGTTTGTCTCAAGATTTAGCCATGAACAGTCTTATTGTCTATTGTCAGCCTTGTGATGAAGTTTCAGAATTTCCTTGGTGTTTTAACAATGATGTGATATTACAGTCATCAAAATGTAAAAAGTGTTCTGATAGTTTCAAACTGGTGTCACCTACTCAAAAAAGTGAAAACATTATAACGAATGCAGACTTTTTACCATGTGGAAATTCAAAATATTATGATGCTTTCTACTATCTATCAGAGGACAAATTTGCCTACTATCATCTACCTAAAGATGAAGTTTCATTACCAATTCTCTTTCTCGAGATGTCAGTAAACTACCGCTTGGGGTATGGACGACGATTTGAAAAATGTGAAGAAGGACTTGTAAACCTATGTGAAATTGAAAATTTTGTTAATGAATATTCTAATGTATTTTTCTGAGAATAAATTTTTGTTGTTTATATCTAAATAAATTGAATTAAAAATCATCATTTTTTATTTCATGTAGAATAATACTTTAAAGAAAAATAAATGACTCATTAGCTCAGTTGGTTAAAGTGCCATGCTAATCATTAATCACAGGTTCAAATCTTACATGGGTCATTTTTTTTTCTTTTATCTGGTAATTATAAGCTTATTTCAAACTAAAATAACAAAGTAAAGAAATGTCTAAAAAGTGAAAAACTATTAAACAATGAAAGTTAAGTAGTGTACGTGATAAACAAAGACAGCAAAAATATACATTCTACCGAAGAAGAAGAGATCAAAACTACTGATAAGCGATACGCTAGGTTAGCGCACCCCTCGTACAAGCCAGACAAGGACAGCCTTCGCTAAACAAGGATAGCCGAACAGCTAGCGAAGAAGAAGAGATCAAAACTACTGATAAGCGATACGCTTTTCCCAGCAAACCCTTCTGGTTATTGGCGATCTCTTCACCATCTACGTCTAGCCAAATTGTCACTTTTTGTCAACTTTGTCACACCTAAGATGTCCTTTTGTCGCCTAATCCATTGTTTGAGACAATTTCTTGATGACAAAGTGACAAACTACCCTCTGGACATTGGCGATGTCATTCTACAAGAACTGGGGACCCCCCTATTACGGTGGACAGTTTGAGGGACATGCCATCGAGTTGTCACAGGAACGCCCCATCTTAACTACTAGCCACTACAAAAACTAGAAATTTTCCATAGAAACGACTAGAACCATAGAAACGGCTGGTTGAAGCCACTACAAAAGCTAGAAATGTCCCGTAGAAACGACTGGTACAGTAGAAACGGCTGGTAGAAATGGTTGAAGCCACTACAAAAACTAGAAATGACCCGTAGAAACGACTACAAACAAATGAACCATAGAAACGACTGGTTGGAGCCGCTACAAAAGCTATTAACGGCCCGTAGAATCGATTGGGCCAGTAGAAACGACTGGTTGGAGCCGCTACAAAAACTAGAAATCGAAGAAACGACTAGAAACTTAGAAACGGATGGTTGGAACCTCTACAAAAGCTAGAAACGTGCCGTGGAAACTACTGGGCCCGTAGAAACGGCTGGTTGGAGCCGCTACAAAAACTAGAAATCGTAGAAACTACTAGAAACTTAGAAATGGCTGGTTGGAGCCACTACAATAGCTAGAAATGGCCCGTAGAAAATACTAGGCCAGTAGAAACGACTGGTAGAATAATGAAGCCACTACAAAAACTAGAAATGACCCGTAGAAACGACTAGAACCATAGAAATGGCTGGTTGGAGCCGCTACAAAAGCTATTAACGGCCCGTAGAATCGATTGGGCCAGTAGAAACGACTGGTTGGATCCGCTACAAAAACTAGAAATCGAAGAAACGACTAGAAACTTAGAAATGGCTGGTTGGTGCCGCTACAAAAGCTAGAAATGGCCCGTAGAAACTACTGGACCAGTAGAAACGACTGGTGGAATAGTTGAAGCCACTACAAAAACTAGAAACGGCTCGTAAAAACGACTAGAAACTTAGAAATGGCTGGTTGGAACCACTACAAAAGCTATTAACGGCCCGTAGAAACGACTAGAAACTTAGAAATGGCTGGTTGGAACCTCTACAAATGCTAGAAACGTCCCGTAGAAACGACTGCGTCAGTAGAAACGGCTGGTTGAAACCGTACAAAAGCTAGAAACGTCCCGTAGAAACGACTGCGTCAGTAGAAACGGCTGGTATAATGGTTTGAGCCACTACAAAAACTAGGAATCGTAGAAACGACTAGAAACTTAGAAATGGCTGGTTTGAGCCGCTACAAAAACTAGAAATCGTAGAAACGACTGAAAACGTAGAAACGTTTAGAACGATCCATAGAAACGCAAGGAAATATACATAAATACCTTGATGTTGATATATCATATGCTGCTCTGAAATAAAATTGTAAATACAAGACACTGTTTTGCTACCAAAAGTACTTCTGTTTAGAACATTATTATTTCTCTCTCTAGCTTCATTTATTAAAGAAAGAGATCGGAAATCTGATAAGAACGCCCTGTAAACAGGGCCTTCCGGTCATGACGTCATAAGCTACACTCTCATTGGCTGACTACCTGCTAACCAGCAGTTTGTTTATCTTATATGCTTATAAAGAATAGATATGTCCCGATTTAAAAGTTTCCAAAGTAGGATTCCGTTTCATATTTGAGGAGTGTCTTTATGCCACTAGAAATACTAGAAATGGTGGGAGCCGCTACAAAGGGTAGAAATGTTTGAAACCGTTACAAAGGCTAGGGCCATAGAAACGACAGGAACCGTAGAAGTAACTGGTGAGGTTAAACAAAGTCACTACAAATGCTAGAAACTGTTGCTATAAATGGTTTGAAACAAATCCGTTGCAAAAAGTAGAGCCCAGGAATGTTGGAAATGGGATAGTGGGAATAAATATATAACTTTTTGTAAGCCAGAGGTAGGAATAAACAAATCTTTTCTAAGACAGGTATTCAAAGCTTATTCAGTGGTACATAAAAACTTTTTTCTACGGGCACAAAAATTTAGACATCAAAAAGAAAACATCAGTCTACTACAAACAAATGTTTCTATTACATGTAACTTTTTCTAAGGTCAGTACAAACAAATGTTTTCTAGGTACACAAAATGTATGTTTCTCCCAACGAATTGTTGATATGAGAGTAAAATGAACAAAGTATTTGAAAAATTTCACAGGTGTTTTACCTATATGTCTCTAACAGGACCTTATAAATGCTAGAAAACTGATAGTAGAAACGTTATAACAGAAGCAAGAATGATGGAAATGATTGGTACAGGAACGCTACAAATGTTAGAAATGGGACCTCTGCAAATACTAGAAATGACAGGTACAGGGACGTTACAAGTGATAGAAAAGATATGAATGCTAAGAACAATCCCGGTGCAAATAACTGCGATAGACTGCTGTATTTAATTAGTATCCGCAATAAGGATGATGACGTAAGATGTATATGAAGCAACAAGATGTACAACTGCCTATCGAAAAATTAGGCTTTGTTAAAGAATCTTTGTCATCAGCAAGTCGACACGGACAATTGTTACCAAATTCTTAAAATAATATTGATTGTTGTACTGTTTTTTATCGATTTAAGTGCTTCAACAGCGTCTTAATATTATAATATTATTAGTATTCGCTTTTATAACGAACCAAAGCAGATAAAAGGAACTTGTGTGTGTGTTTTCAGAGATCTAAGGAAATATGGCAATGTTGCTCCATCACTTTAATCATATGACTAAAATGACGCATTTCCGAGATCTAGGGAAATATGGAAATCTGGCGTCACTGGCCCCCCTTACCGGACCCCCTTCCCTTTCTCTGTGACGTCACTAATTTCTAGAGGTACGTTGTAGCAAACAACCTCAAAACGGAGATAACAAAACTATCGTCTCATCAAAAGTTTCTCTTAAAAAAATGCAACTCAACAAACAAGGTAATTTAACGCGCATATGAAACGTAGGAACAATTTGCTTGATTTATGAATTACTAATAAATTAAAAATATTCTTGACTGCTAATTTAATTTAAATAATAAACATAAGAAAGGTCATTTGACAAAGTTATTATAGAACAAAGATGAAGCTCATACTTACAGACCTGCCAGACCCCTAGAAGGCTTTCATGCAGGATTATGGCATGCTAGCTTTCGACATGTTGAAAGACAAAGTAACGAACCACCACACGCAGCCGAAACTGAGAATTTATCACTGGAGAACGCTACTAGACCCAGTCACAACCAAAACAACTCCGCTAGCAGAAAAAAGACAAGTTCAATTCATCATTCCACATGCTTTTAACCCTGCTTTGATATACACAATGAAGATAAAACGGCCAAAGCATTCAAAAGTTTGTAAACGGAGCCACAACAAAATTCGTAGCATCAAATTAATATGTTTTCAGATAATTATATGCGTATTAAATAATCTATTGCAAGACTTAATGGTTGAGATTATTTCATTATTTATCATAGCTGAATATTTAGTTCAAAAGGTAGCCATTCAACATTGCACACAGACAACAACACACCACCGAAAAGGAAAATTATTTAAAAGAAATGTAAAATACTGAGTAGAAATTCTTGTTAAATTGAAATTAATCATACAAATATTCTAAAGATATACGATGTTTATGCTTTATTTGATATATGCATCAATTATTGCGGTTTTTTAACCTTGGTGAAGATGTTAGCGAAGGTTATAATTTGTCAAAACAGAAGTATCCATTAGAAATGAATTTATTCGTATCTTAGAGTATCAATCAATCATTTGAAATACTATAAGGGTGTTTGATGTAACAATATTGTTCTTCCAATAACACTTTGCTTTGAATTAAATTACTGTTGGTGGAAAGAGTTGTCAATCTAAACTGTGATATAAAAGTCATATGGTTTAAATATTTTTTTGTTTTAAATCATGTAGATACAGAGTTGAACATGGAGGGTCTGTCACATTCAACAGGCCAGAAAATCTTGGTCAAGAATGGATCAAGCTAGGATCGACCGAACCTAACCTACCCTAACCTCAACTCCCTCAATCGATCTTAACCTAACCTCAGTTGATACCTTCTAACCGCCCTGTTTGAAGGGCCTCCCTAACCTAACCTAACCGCCCTGTTTGAAGGGCCTCCCTGCTCTTTTACTATGACGTCATAAGCTACTGATGTTCATCATTGGTTGGTTACTCATTACTAAGAGCTAACAGAACCATACATCTCTGTTTTTCGCGTTTGATGGACTTGGGAGCTACACGATGACCTACTTCGTTCCTCAAGCGTCTCACTACCTGAGACTGTATTCTGTGAGAAACAATGTTCAGAACCTCATGATGACGTTCCGATGCCTTGACAGATTCTTCTTCTAATCGAACTCTATGCATTTCGGCTTTGGCTCGTGCTTCCTCAGCTTGAATACGTTCTTTTTCAGCATTAACTCGTTCCTCATCAGTTCGCATACGATAACGATCTGCTTTGTTTCTCTCTTCTTCCGCCAGAAACATCAATATATCTTTATGCGATTTGTTAGTTTTGATCCCAGTTCGAACAAGTTTTTGAAATCGTGAAACAATGTCATCCCTTTGAAGTCTATTAGAAAGAATGTTTATTATTTAAGCCCAATCAATTTTTTTACTGTTTCAGCAAAGTCCGAAAACGCTTTAAATAACCAACCATGTTTTGTAATTTTTCATGCTTAACTTTCTGCAAGGGAATTATTATAATAACTATCATTGCTGGTTTTGTAAGCGTTATAGAAAGACTTCATTAGTTTACTCATTTAATGTAAGAGTGGCGTTCGTGTAGTGGAAATATTTTCACTACATGAAAGTTGGATTGAAAGCTTTTATAATGTAGTTCCAGTGCTGAATGTTTTTGTCTTATATATTTCTCTTTGTCCTAAATCATTTTGAGAAAGTCCATCAAAGAGAGTAAGTGACTTTTCCATACATTGTATTCATTATATGGATTATTTTACCAATCATGAGTTTATCACATTACAGAAAATTTTTATTCATATGTTATTGCTAAAGTATGCAATATACTAGCATCATGAAGGTAGCCGCTCATTTTTAAAGCAATATACTAGCATATATATATATATATATATATATATATATATATATATATATATATGTTATATGAGAAGTGCACTAACTTACAATTTACACGTTAAAGTTACCATAGGTGCTTGAACCGTAATTGACTTCACACAAGTATCATATTACAACTTCCTAGAATTCTTAGAAATCACGTAGACGCTTTGTTCACATGAAAACTGATGACATAGCGTCAGCATTTTTACGTTATAAATGTAACCGAAAACAATTCTCAGTGTTCATTATCTTCATATAACTTCATACCTATAATATTGTCTTTGTAACTTAAACATATGAATTTTTTGTAATAAATATTTTTTTTAAAAAGTGAATTTAGTGAAACCAAATCTAAAAGTGGCGCAGTCAGTAGGATATTCCAGACGTAATTAGAACAAGAAACATTCTAACTAATTACGGTGGTTTCCTAACCTTCGTGGATACAAAGAACCTACTTGGACACCAACTACCGAGCTCAACAAGGGAACAAGCAGGGGCTAACCAGTGTTCAGTGACGGATAGAACAAGTCCTATGATAGGAATAATCACGTAAGCGTGTAAAAAGTTATAATATTTAATAATTGTTGAACAACCAGTTCTACCATTTTTCCTATTTTAAATGAACCATCCTAAATATTTACCCAAGAACGAATTTTGAAATTTTATTTTGATAGTTTAAGATTTGCTAAATATTTATTTATGTTTATACTTTTATTTAACTTATACTTATTTTAGAACCAGTAACAAAAATTTATTTCTCATATTTTCTTCATTTTAATTACAATCGCAATTATTTACTTCGCTTTTCCCAAGCTTTGTATTTTCCTAATATTGCACAATCTTGAGTAAAATTACAAAATGCCAGAAACTAGAGCTGTAGCACAAAATGTAGAGCCCTACAAGCCCGAATACGATGGGAACCCAATATTTTTAAACACATTTATCTGTTCTTGCAATACCGCATGTAATATGGCATCTGATAATCAACAAGTTCTGTTAATTCTCCACATTAAGAATAAGCTCCGTGGACGAGCGGCTGAACTAGTTAATTCACGTGACCCCAGCCATTTAGCAGATATTCAAAGTCTATTAGAAAACTATTTTGGAGATCCAAGGGATCTCTCCGCCCTTATTCAAGACCTACAAAGAATGAGGCAATTACCCAACGAATCTCCATTGACATTTTCAGCTAGGCTTCAAACACATCAAGCAAAAATGTTATCAGCTGTCAATAAACAAAATTTAACTGTAAAGGAGAAACAGGCCCAGATTGACTTAATTGAGTCAATGGCTCTAACTAGCCTACTTACGGGTCTAGAGCTGAAAATTGGCCAAATTGTGCGAGCCAGTGATCCCAGAGATATCCTGACCGCCATTTCCCGTATTAAAAGAGAATTACAGCTGTCCAATCTGGAAACTCAAAAATTCTCAGTCAACCGAAATGCACCCCAACAGACTCGTAAACCGAATAATGGTCCACCCCCAAAACAATGTTCGTTTTGCAAAAGAATAGGACATTTCTGCAGCGAATGCCTCATCAGAATGAGACAATCCCAGACTAACCAAAATTCTCAACCAAATTACTCGGGCCATCGCCCATATTATGCGAATCAGTCTGCTAATCAACCTACGAATTTTAATAATAGGCCTCAGTTTTCTCACCAACAACAACAACCCTCAACAAGTAGACCAACCCCAACTTCTAGTAATTTTAGGCCAAATCCGAGTTTTTTCAAACAACAACAGAAAACTCATCACTAAACAACGAACAATTCGATCCGTATGAACATAACTATGATTTTTCTTACAATGAGCAACAGAACTTTCAAAGACCAACTGAATACAAAACCGTATCAGACTATTATTACCCTGATACACAAAAACACGACAAATTCGAACATCATTCCAGCGAAAATGTTTGTAATGATAATTATAACCAACAATATGATGAATATTACGATAGCGAACAGTTTTCTTCCCCACAAAATTTTCAGACTACCCCGGTAGAAACAAAACCTCCCGATCACGAGATCTCCGATATTCAAACACAAATTCAAACGATGAACTTGTACGATTTCAATCCAAACCTAAACTTTCCCGAACAGAATTTTCTGTAAGGCCACTTCTTTCGGTCAATTCGAAAAACCTTTACTACATCACCGACTCTTCCAATACATACAAACTCCTTATTGACACCGGAGCAGGACTGTCAATATTTAAGCCCGAAACTTGCCAACGATTTAAACTACGATTTCCCGAAAACGTAGTCATCCAAGGAATCACTGATCAAAAAATCTTAATAAACGAATCCACCCTTGTACCTTTCAACGTCGCCGACCCACACAAGGTATATATTTGCAACATCGACATTGAATTCGACGGATTACTGGGTTCAGATTTCCTTGAACATTATAACTGCGTTATAGACTTTAACAACAAACAACTTGTGACTAATTTTAAAACTTTACCTCTCTACAAAGTTACGGATGATACGGTCATGCGTACTCAGAACCCTTCAACTTTCAATAACTGCATCCCTTTTAATACAATCTCTATAGAACCCCGAACAGAACAAATATGTAAATTAAAATGTAACCTCACTAATACGGAGGCTTTCCTATCATCCGCCGAAATAGAAAAAGTTTATCTTCCCCGTGCCCTTGTTAAAATTAATGAAAAAGGCGAATTTCTTACTTCAGTTTTAAATGCAAATGCTATTCCCAAAACTGTTAATTTCGACAATTTGGAACTCGAACCGATAACCAATTTTTCCGTAAACATTCTTTCCGAAAATTACTCACAAAACCTAACCCAGCCTGATAGACAAACTACAATTATGGAACAACTTCGTTTAGAACATCTGAACGATGAGGAAGCCAAACTTATTTCTCAACTTTGCCTCGAATATTCCGACATATTCTATTTAGAAGGTGACCAACTGACCTTCACAAATGAAATTAAACATTCAATAGACACTAATAACGCGAAACCCTCTTTCACAAAGTCATATCGGTACCCACAAATACACAAACAAGAGGTAAAAAGTCAGATATCGAAGATGCTTGACCAAGGCATTATACGTCCGTCTAATTCGCCATGGTCATCCCCAGTTTGGGTAGTTCCCAAAAAACTAGACGCATCTGGTACCCAAAAATGGCGTATCGTCGTCGATTATCGTAAACTAAATGAACTTACTGTTGACGACAAATACCCCCTACCGAACATTTCGAATTTACTGGACCAACTTGGCAAATGCCAATACTTCACCACTCTCGACTTAGCTTCAGGGTTTCACCAAATCGAAATCGATATAAAAGACATCCAAAAAACAGCATTCACAGTTGATAATGGTCATTTTGAATTCGTTAGAATGCCCTTCGGTCTTAAAAACGCCCCATCCACCTTCCAAAGGGTAATGGATAATATTCTTTTAGGTGTACAAAACGAGAGATGTTTAGTCTATATGGACGACATAATCGTTTATTCTCCGACTATACATGAGCACATAGCCCGACTTTCTGAAGTTTTCAAACGATTGCGAAAAGCTAATCTAAAGATCCAACCCGACAAATGCGAGTTTCTTCGCAAAGAGGTCGCGTATCTTGGCCACCTTATAACTCCCGAAGGCGTGAAGCCTAACCCCTCAAAGGTAGATTGTATCTTAAATTTTCCCCAACCAAAAAACCCAAAAGATATCAAGTCCTTCTTAGGGTTAGCTGGTTATTACAGGCGATTCATCCCCAATTTCGCCAAGATTTCGAAACCTTTGACAAAATTACTTCAAAAAGACATACCTTTCCAGTTCGATTCAGAATGCGTCAAATCTTTTGACGAATTAAAAAGAGCACTTACTTCTACCCCCATACTCATATACCCTAATTTTGAAGAGCCATTTATTCTTACAACCGACGCCAGTTCATTTGCTATCGGCGCAGTGCTCTCTCAAGGCCCCGCAGGTAAAGATTTACCCATAGCTTATGCCTCCAGAACTCTCTGCAATGCTGAAACTAAGTATTCAACCATAGAACGACAACTCCTTGCAATAGTGTGGGCGGTTAAACACTTTCGTCCGATAATTTTTGGCCGTAAGTTTTTACTTCTGACCGATCACCGCCCGTTAACTTGGCTGTTTTCTATAAAGGATCCTGGAAGTAGACTTGCAAGATGGCGCCTTAAGCTCGAGGAGTACGACTATCAAATAATTTACAAACCCGGCAAAGTAAATAAAAATGTCGACGCTCTCTCTCGCATTAAAGTTAACAACTTTAATGAATACATATCATTTCAAGCAAACAATCACCTAACACCATTTACAGTACTCCCAACAAACGAAACTGACGATGACTCACAAGAACCCCAGACAAGAAGTCCCATTAATCTCCAACAAATCTCTGAAGAATTTAGAACTTTTGTCGAGCGATATCAAACCGTCTCGCTCATAGATTATGACAAAATTCAATTTTCTAATTGCCAACTCTTAGACCGAGAAAACAAAAACATCCTAGTATTTCCCCAAGGCTCTCTCATGAAAGATTTTCACCATGACATCATCGAAGACATTTTCGAGGAAAATGCTGATTTCCGTACCCCTAGAGTAAATGTCTTTGCTAGCAAAAGTGTCAGAAAAAGACGTTATTACATCGTCCCTCTCCCTTCTGACCCAGAAGTAGTCAACGAAATTCTTTTCGCATCTTTGTATAATAGTAGAGATGTGTTCACTGAAAACCAAGTATTCTGTGTTGAGAATAACATTGAACTGCCCATTTTGGAAATGCTTTCTTTTATCTTTTCCGAAATCGATATCAAATGGAAAGTTTGCCAAAATATCGTCCAAACGGTTGAGAAAGACCAAATACCTATCATTCTCGACCAATTCCATAACGGCAAAAATAATATACACCGAGGTATCAATGAAACTATTCGCAGAATAAAAGAAAAATACAATTGGCAAGGACTGACTAAGGACGTTGACAATTTTATCAAAAACTGTCAAACTTGCCAGAGAGCAAAAGTTTACCGGAAACTTAGACGCGGATGACGGTAAATATTTTACTGATAGTATCACTAGGCTCAATCAAGGTCAATTACAAATAGAAAATTTAGTCAAAAACCAAATCAGTGTAACTACCTCTGTCATTAAAAACTTCAACGAGACCGTCTAAAAACTGCAAATTGACGAAAAACTCTTTAACATCAATATGAAAAAACTAGAAACCACAATCGGAAAAATTAACGATGAAGTCGGCTACATCGAAACGAAACTTATGTTGCTCGAATTATGCGAGAAACTAATGGAGAATTACCTTTACTTGGAAGATAGCCTAAATGATGTGCTAAATTCAATTACTTTCGCGCGTCTTAAAATCGTACATACATCTATCTTAACGCCCGAACATCTCATTACGGCATTGCAAGAAATATCACAAAACCTAATAAAAAACAATCTTCCACTACCAATAAAATACTCAAGCATTGGACAATACTTGGAAATTATCGAGTTAGAAGCTTTCCAAACAAACTCTGATCTTATTTTTGTCTTAAGAATTCCATTAGTAGAACAACAACCATACACCCTTTTCCGGTTATACCCTATCCCAATTTACGATGACAGAACTGGATTACATCACCTTTTGTCTTTTACTCAAAAGTACCTCGCGAAAAACGCAGACTCTTTAATGTTTATTTCAATCAAGGACTTGAGCGCGTGTAAACCGCTTGCTATCGGAAGAAAATTGTGTTTCGACCTATACGCCTATCCTATAGACTCTAACGCACCGTGCGAGGTGCAACTTCTGAACTTAGATCATTTACCATCTAGATATAGCCTGTCAAGCATAAAATCGTGGCAACGCTAGAAAGAGAGGGCAATAGAGATAGTAAGAGGCTATTTCACTTAGTGGGTGGATGGTCGGTCGACGCAGCCAATGAACAACATGCTTTATTGGAAGCAGCTCCCAACCGAGTGAAATAGCCTGTTGCACTCTCTATTGCCCTCTCTCTCTCCTTAGTCTTACCACGATATTTGTGCACTGCAGGCTATCTCTAGAAAGTAAATGCTCTAAGCTTCTGAAAAGTATTCAAAATGTGCCGGACAATTGCAGGAGTGCAGTAATTTTTAGTCAGGGTTACAGTGTCCAAAAACTTGAACAAAATATGTGGCTTGTCGTGACCTCCGAACCTTTACGTGTTGTGGTGAGTTGCAATGAAAAGAACTCAACTACTTTAACTCTAGTGCGCAACTCCATTCTAAAACTTCAATCGGAGTGTAGTGCCTTTGTAGGTGTTACTAAGGTCCAGGCTGAGTCTGGAAAAGAAACAGCCCTTTCCGAAGTCTATCACACAGTTACAGTACCTTACAACTGTTGCGATACAGTTCCAGAAAAGGTACAAATTCCCGAGCTGAAACCCTTCGACATAAGCAACATCAACGTGGAGGAACTGGACGTTGCGAACCATAAGTTAGAACAGTACTCCAGAGACCTAGATGGTCTTATAAGTCAGCCTTTCCTAACCAAGAACATCTCTTGGTTTACGTATACGACAATAGCTGTCGTCATGATCATTTCAGCGATCATGATTTTCAACATCATCAAAAAGAAAATAGAAGAGCGCCCAAAAGCCCAAGAAAATACCGACCAACCGACGACGCCTTTATCGTCTCTAAGAATGCTGCCTAAACTAAGGCCAATATTAAAACCAAACCCGATCACAGAGACAACTTTATAAACATTTCATTTATAACAATGTATTTTTTTTGTATGTTTTTATTTTATTTACTAACCATTTATCGTTGTTATATTATATAAATTTGATTTTTGACTTAGTATTGACACTAACATATTTTATACTAACAATTTTAATTTCATTTTCGAATTACCTTTGTAATGATAATACTACCATTTGATATTCCTAGCGATATTTTGTTATTTACAGATGTTTCATTCTTATTAAAAAGTTGATGTAAAGCATCAACTTTTCATGTATAAGGGGAGTTGTTATATGAGAAGTACACTAACTTACAATTTACACGTTAAAGTTACCATAGGTGCTTGAACCGTAATTGACTTCACACAAGTATCATATTACAACTTCCTAGAATTCTTAGAAATCACGTAGACGCTTTGTTCACATGAATAACGTAACACGTACTCAATATCGCCTTTTTAAAAATCAATTTATTGAATAAGTACAATTTAAATCAGTAAAACATTATTAAGATAAAAATATAAAAAGATATATATGACTCGACGTTCCGATGCTGACTGGCTGCTCCCGCTGTCGTTTCTATTATATATGATCTTGAGAGTGCTGTGTCAGCTCCATCTGCCTGGCCTATTGTTTATATGGTTTATTTGGAAGATGGTGATATAATTCCTCCCTACGCAGATTCGACTTCCGATGTTAACAAGGAGGAAGGCGAACATTATCGATTTCCAGTTCTTCTACAGGTTGTGCTTTGGTCACTCTGGTCCTTGGTTTTGGACGTGAAAACCATGTTACCATTTTCATGTAGCCAAAATATCCAAGTATGGCCACAAGTACAATATATGTGAGTATAGTCCAGATGCTGATACTGGAATGAGGAGAGGTAAACTCTAATGCTGGTTGGTTCTGGATGAATCAAGTTCAATATGTTCCAAGTGGATGCTGAAGTTGGTCGGGATAGGAGGCGTATCCGTATCGAACTCTGGAAACATGATTGGTTGACTGGAGCTCTCCGGGTACTTCTCGTTGATCAGTGTTTCGATGTTGGTAGAAATTTGGCAGCTGATTGGTAGGTCTATGAGGAATGTCCCTTTAAGTTTGGTTACTTCTTGTTGTAGATGACATTGCAAACTCACGGTTTCTTCTTTAGGGAAGATTGCGATCCATTGCCTGTTGTTTTCTAACTTTTTGAAGGTCGTCTCAGATACAGCAATTAGAACCTGGCGGCAAGTAGAACTATTTTGGATGTTCAATAATTGGATTTCGCAAGGATTTTTGTCTCTTATGTCCATGAGATCAACTTTGTTACAGAGAAAGTCTTGTGGTCTCAGCTCAACGCAGGGTTCGCCATTAAATGAATAGTGCAATTTATTTGTTAGCAAATATTTATTTTTTGTAATTATTCCCTTAAACTGACTCTTATAAGGAACAGGAATAGAGTAAAGGTGGTACAAATCAAATGTTTGTGAGTAAATAATAGGTACGTGTAATATGTATGAAATTCTGTTATTGAGAATGAAACAATCTACTGTTATGGTTTTTTCCAAGAGAAATGTATTTTCTAAAGAAATTTTGACTGGAAATTGAATATTAAATTTCGTTTGCAATGATTCCAATTCTTTGAACAGATCAGACGTTCTTATAATACTAGGATGCATTGTACCTAGCTTTGCAAATATTAGTGAATTTTCAATGTCCTGTAAGATCAATAATATAATTTCGTAAATGTTTGAAATTTGATTTAGAACATCGATTATTACCATACTGTTTATATTATAATGAGCACCCTCGACTATAGCGGCAATGTGCCCAATCTTTTCTTCCAAAAGTTCTTCATTATGACTTATCTGCTTAATTGTGTTATTAAATTTATTTATTAACGCAATAGTTAAAGAATTTTGATTTTTTATGTTGCTGCCAATTTATTTTCATTATTTTGTAGTTCTTGAATTAATTTATCATAACGTTTACCGTCTTCTTCATCAAGTACTCCTGCCACTGCTTTAAAAATTGAACCGACTGCATTAATTAAACCTCTTTTTAATCTACGAGGATGTGGAATTATTTCTAATAATTTAGTTTCTACCCTTTCATCTAAAAATGCTAGAATTTTGAGCCAGTTAGAAGCACTCATTTTATATGTTGGATTAGTTTCAATGAACTTAATTATTTTTGCTGATTTGTCTTGAAGTTTATTTACTTCAGTAACAATTAAATTCAAGTCGTAATAATGAATAAGAGTATGTGAATATTTTGTTAGTTTTGCTGAGCCAAGTCGTAGTGGTATAATGCCAGGGTTATCGTCAAGATTTCTTAGCAGAATTTTATCTTGGGAGCCGCAAACGCCGGTTAGTCTGAAAAACAATTAAAACTATCTTAGTCTCTAAAAGTATAAGGTTTCTTAAGAGGTCGTTTTACATTGTCCATGTGAACTTTCTGTTGTTTTTCTGTGGAAAGAGTCTTTTTGTTTTCATTTACACTTACAAGGTTGCAAGATTTGTCAAACTTATTCGCGTGTTTCTGGCGTATATGCTTTTTTATAAAGATCTTTTGGTTCGGTTGAAATATCTCCGGTTTGTCACGAACTCGGTTTAAGTTTTCAATTGCTTGTTCTTTATGCGCTATCATCTGGGAATTTAATTTTTCATATAAAACTTTTGCTTTGTCTTTGTGTTGGTTAACATAGTCGTTTAATATTACACGGTCTATTTCTAAGTTAAAGGGGTCATTACTACTGATATGTCCGTTGATTATGTCGATGGGTTTTAATTTAGTAACAGAATGCAAAGAATTGTTGTAAGCTAATATAGCATATATCATTTTCATTTTAACAGGGGTTTTCAAAAATCCGCGTGTATTTAAAATGCGCAAGTGTTCAATAATTGTCGAATGAAACCTTTCAATAATTCCATTCGATTGGGGATGATTTGGGGAACAAAAATGAATTTTTATTTTATGAAGATTCAATAGTTCTGATATGACAGAATTTTTAAATTCAGTTCCATTGTCAACAATAAATAATTTTGGAATACTGTGATGAGAGAAAAATCGTAGAAGGTTATCAGCAATTTCAGTTGCATTTGCGCTAACGAGAGGATATGCTTGAGCATATTTTGAAAAGCTATCAACAATTGTTAAAAATTTTGATTGTTCAAATGTAAAAGTATCGAGATGAACTATTTCAAATGGTTTTGCAGCTGTTGGTGTAATATTAAGTTGCATTTTAACCGGGTTTCGATCGTATTTACTTTGTTGGCAAATTTCACATTCGTTGATAAAGGTTTGTATTGATTTTTTCATAAGTGGCCAGTAATATTTTTCTTTGATTTTTGATAGTGTCTCGTCGATACCTCGATGGTTTGACTTTCCTTCGTGGTAGTTTTTAATGACTCTTTCTATTTCTTCATTTTCTTCCACATCTATTAATTTTTTCTTGCATCTCTTAAATCTTAATGAGGGCCAAATGAAGTGTCGTTGCAAGGCAACAGAAAATGGTTCATAAATTTGTGGGTTTTCAAAATACAAATAATATTGTACACCTGGTGCAATATATTCCTTTACAAATTTAACAACATCTTTTTCAAAGTTGTTTTCCGATATTTGAATGGTTATTCGTTGTTTATTGTCAAACAGAGTTGTTATTTTTGGGCTTGCTGGTGAATGATGTACAGATTGTATTAAAATTTGATTTTGTCCATAATTGACTGCGGTGTCTAAAATAGGTATATCAACTATCGGGTGATGTTCTGCGTTTGAATGTACAGTGCCATCGTCTGTCGGGTCAGGATTTTGAATTGGTGCCGGATCTTCTTGTTCTTGGGGAATTTCGGGTTCACCAATGTTGACGATCATAGATGAATTATCGTTGAATTCAATTTCGGTGGGATTTTGGCTCGGGCCTTGACCATTCTCAATATTCCTTTCAGGTTGATAGTTGAAAGTTACGCGATTGTCGGGGTCGACACCTAAAATATCGTCGAACTGGTTCCAAAATGTGTCGGATTCTTTGGCATGGATTTCGATCCGGGATAACGCATCCGCGTTTAAATTTAACTTGCCCTTCTTG
Source organism: Octodonta nipae (assembly GCA_034190945.1). Lineage (NCBI taxonomy): Eukaryota > Metazoa > Arthropoda > Insecta > Coleoptera > Chrysomelidae > Octodonta > Octodonta nipae. The sequence continues at coordinate 97,022,236 of CM067216.1, read as the reverse complement.
TAGATAATCTTATAATCGAATTCCTCGAGCTTTATTCTCCATCTCATAAGTTTGGAAGTAGGGTTTTTCAATGAAAATAGCCATTGCAAAGGTTTATGATCACAAATTAAATTAATTTTATTGCCATAGAGATAATTTCTCCAGGTCTTGGTAGCCCATACGATTGCCAAAAGTTCTCTCTCTATTACTGAATAATTCTGTTCCGTTTCGTTAAGAGTCCTTGAAGCATAAGCTATTGGTAGGTCGTTTCCAATTGGTCCTTGGGAAAGTACTGCTCCAAGAGCGACGTTCGAAGCATCAGTTGTTACATTGAACTCTTTCGTAAAGTCTGGATATTGAAGGATAGGTTCATTCGAGAGAATATTTTTGCAGGTTTCAAAGCATGTCATGAATTCTTCGTTATGCTCGATCTTTGCACCTTTCTTGAGACACTTTGTAAGAGGTTTGGTCAATTTGGCGAAATCTTTGATAAATCGGCGATAGTATCCCAGAAGTCCTAGAAATCCTTTGATTTGTTTCGTAGTTTTGGGTATCGGAAACTTCTTGATTGCACTGATTTTGTCAGGATTGGGTTTCACGCCTTCGGGGGTGACTATGTGCCCTAGGTAGGCAACTTCTTTTCTCAAAAATTCCGATTTATCTAACTGAATCTTAAAATTTGATTCTCTTAGTCTTTTGAATACGGCTTTTAATCGTTCGATATGTTCTTGTAGAGATGATGAAAAAACAATGATGTCGTCCAAATATGTTAGTGCCTTTTCGTTTTGTATGCCACGCAGGATATTATCCATGACCCGTTGGAAGGTCGCTGGAGCGTTCTTCAGTCCAAAGGGCATACGAAGAAATTCGTAATGTCCCTGTTCAGTACTGAATGCGGTTTTTTCGATGTCGTTGTTATCCATTTCGATTTGATGAAAACCGCTGGCTAAGTCCAAGGTGGTAAAATATTGGCACTTTCCAAGCTTATCTAGCAAGTCTGTAATGTTGGGGAGTGGGTATTTATCATCAATCGTTTTCTCGTTCAGTTTTCGAAAATCGATTACGACTCTCCACTTTTGCTTTCCAGATGCATCAGCCTTTTTTGGCACTATCCAAATCGGCGATGACCATGGTGAATTGCTATGACGTATAATGTTTGAATCCAACATTTTTGTGATTTGGTTTTGGACTTCTGCTCTATGAATATAAGGATAGCTATAAGATTTGCTGTAAACCGGAATTTCGTCTGATGTGCGAATTTGATGTTTGATTTTATTCGTAAAGGTCAGTGGGGTATCTTCTTGATAAAATACATCAGAATATTCTTTACATAATTTTAAGATCTGAGACTTTTCTTCATTATTCATATGACTTGTTCTAATTTTTGAAATGTCAATCTTTTCGTTAGGCTTTGAGAGATTAAAATTATTTAAGTTTATATGCTGAAAATCTGACATTTTAAATTGTTCTACTTCAATAGGTTTTGAAAAATCTAGAGTAACGTATTTAGTTGTATTGTTTAATATGGTTGTTAAAGCATAACCATCTTTGGCTTTTGTTAAACTTGAAGGAATTTCGCAATTTTGAAATTTTTGATGAGGTATTACTATGTCACCATTCGCAATTGATGTTTTAATTTTAATAACTTGTTCACATCGTGGCGAGACTTTTATTGAATGACAATTATTATGGTTTATTTGATGATATTTCAATTTGATATTTGTATAAGGGTTATTTAAATATCCTGTCTCAAAATTTATAACAGCTTGCAAAAGTTTTAAGTTGTCTATACCGATAAGGCCATTAAAAACGTCATGAAATTTGAAAAGGTAAAATTTTAAATCTGTAGGTTTCTTTAATTTAACTATATCGAAAGCTGGAATAGATACACTATGTTTGTGCGTTGATTTCTGGAATACGGTAGAAACAATAAATGGATCATTTTTTATTGCATATGGGAACAATTTGAAAGCAATGTCAGGATCTAAGAATGATTTCGTTGATCCGGAATCTATTAATAATTTTAAATTATATTTTGGTATAGTAATGTATGGTAACTCGCTTGAATTTGAGGAAATCGTGTTAAAAGTTATGACAGGTGTTGTTATTGTAAAATTTTGTCGGGAGGTGAAATCGGAAAATTTTCATTTTCGTCATCAACATTTGATTGAAAATCATAATTGTTATTTGTAGGATTATCGCATTCTCCGTCAAAGTAATATTGATCTTGCACTGAACCTAAGTTGTCTTCTTGGGGACGTCGTCTGTTTCGGTGTTGAAAAGTTGTTCAGGTCTCCTTTTGGGATAGGGAAATGGTTGTTGTCGTATTTGAGATGTATTATGTGAAATACCACTCATTGGAGTTGGTTCTGGAATTTGCCTATTTGGATTAGGTCTCCAGACATTTGATGGTTGAAGTGGTTTAAAAATTTTTGAACCTGATGGTAATTTCGGGGGTACATAATTTTTATCGGGTTGAATATTAATTGGTTGCGACGGGAATTGGTTCCTTTGAAAGTTTGGGGTCGGAATTGGTTGTGTTGAAAGATTTCTTTGAAAATTTTGTTGTCTGAAAGGTTGTTGTGAATAACTTGCGTTTGAGAAAGTTTGTTGATTTGATGGTCGTTGTAAATTAGGCACTGGATTTGGTTTAGATGAATTTCTGTTTGAAAAGTTTTGGAAATAATGTACATTTTCTTCCTGCAGGACAAATTGTAGAGCTTCGTTAAGTGTCGATGGTTTCATGCATCTTATATTTGTGCCAAGAGGATCTTTAAGACCAGAAAGAAATGTTTTTAAAGTCAAATTTTGGTAAAGGTCTCGTTTAAGTCGTTTAGCTTCTTCGGTAGTCTCGTGTACATTTACATAACTACAGAGTAAATTGAGAATGTTTAAACATCTATCATAGAAATTTTGTGCATTTTCGTTAAGCGTTTGTCGAAGCATAACTAAATCACGAATTAGGCATACTTCGTCTCTTTGATCAGAAAAGTTTCTCGTTAAAAGTGATTTTAAATCTAACCATGTGGTTGCACCTTGTATATTTACTAAAGTTTTTGCATTTCCTGTTAGTTTTGAAATTATACTATTAAACAGATAAGCATTAATAAAGCTATCAATATTGGTTCTATCATAAAACTGGGTAATGATCGATTCACTTACACTTAAAAATCTGTTCTATTCGTTAGGATCACCGTTGAATTCGGGGATGCAGTGTAAATATTCGGGTTTAAATTGAGCCATTGTATTACTAGTTTGAGACAGTAAAGGGGGTCTTAAAATATTTCTATTAGAAAAATATGAATTATCAATACGTTCAATAGTTTCTTGAGGATCTAGTGAGTCAGCTAAAGGTAAAGTATCTTCTAAATTCTCAAGTATTGTGGACAAATTATTCCAAGACATTAATTATTGCACTTACATTAAAATTGCGACAAAGAGCATTTTATAAGGGTGAGCTTTCAGGTCGGCGATTTTTGTCCTTGCCAAAAGACACTCCTTGCGAATTTGGGCGATGCTTGTCCCAAATCCCTGTGTTGTGGAACTATCTATAAGGGCGACGATTGGTTTGGCGATGCTTGTCCTCTCCAAAGGCTGCTCCTTGCAAATTTGGGCGATGCTTGTCCCAAATCCCTGTGATGACAATGATAGGTTGAAGTGTGGAACCGCGTAATCAAAAAATTGGCACTTCACTCCGGAACTCACACCTACACTGATCGATCACAAACTTAACGGTTTCGGTGTCCGACAAATCGTAAACACGAACTTGAACCGATCGATTCGATACAATTCGGACTATCCTACTGACTGCGCCAATAACGTAACACGTACTCAATATCGCCTTTTTAAAAATCAATTTATTGAATAAGTACAATTTAAATCAGTAAAACATTATTAAGATAAAATTATAAAAAGATATATATGACTCGACGTTCCGATGCTGACTGGCTGCTCCCGCTATCGTTTCTATTATATATGATCTTGAGAGTGCTGTGTCAGCTCCATCTGCCTGGCCTATTGTTTATATGGTTTATTTGGAAGATGGTGATATAATTCATGAAAACTGATGACATAGCGTCAGCATTTTTACGTTATAAATGTAACCGAAAACAATTCTCAGTGTTCATTATCTTCATATAACTTCATACCTATAATATTGTCTTTGTAACTTAAACATATGAATTTTTTGTAATAAATATTTTATTTAAAATGTGAATTTAGTGAAACCAAATCTAATATATATATATATATATATATATATATATATATATATATATATATATGGTTGAAGTAAACTTTTTAATTTCATACAATATGCTTATAAACTTATGGATTATGTTTCCGTTATTTGTTGTGATGGAAATCGATGCTGACCGATAATTATAATTGGATAACACGAGGGCTGGTCACAGCTTTCTTTTGTCTTATATTGCTTCTAGTGTGTTCACAATTGTAACCCTGTGAATTGCTAGTTTTAAATTTGTATGTGTGTAGTCTAATAGGTTGGTTACGTTTTCTTAAATGTTATTCATTATGTATACACTCGTGCATAGGAATATGTTTTCTATTATCTCACCCTCGTACATCTTACAAATAAATTCGTGTTATTCACATTGATATTGAAGGATGACATGCCAACACATGGTTTAAGGGTTTTTGTTTGTTGCACAACGAAGTCCACCCATTCTTGACCAAGATTTTCTGGCCTGTTGAATGTGACAGACCCTCCATGTTCAACTCTGTATCTACATGATTCAAAACAAAAAATATTTAAACCATATGACTTTTATTTCACAGTTTAGATTGACAACTCTTTCCACCAACAGTAATTTAATTCAGAGCAAAGTGTTATTGGAAGAACAATATTGTTACATCAAACACCCTTACAGTATTTCAAATGATTGATTGATACTCTAAGATACGAATAAATTCATTTGTAATGGATACTTCTGTTTTGACAAAGTATAACCTTCGCTAACATCTTCACCAAGGTTAAAAAACCGCAATAATTGATAGTGATGCATATATCAAATAAAGCATAAACATCGTATATCTTTAGAATATTTGTATGATTAATTTCAATTTAACAAGAATTTCTACTCAGTATTTTACATTTCTTTTAAATAATTTGCCTTTTCGGTGGTGTGTTGTTGTCTGTGTGCAATGTTGAATGGTTGCCTTTTGAACTAAATATTCAGCTATGATAAATAATGAAATAATCGCAACCATTAAGTCTTGCAATAGATTATTTAATACGCATATAATTATCTGAAAACATATTAATTTGATGCTACGAATTTTTTTGTGGCTCCGTTTACAAACTTTTGAATGCTTTGGCTGTTTTATCTTCATTGTGTATATCAAAGCAGGGTTAAAAGCATGTGGAATGATGAATTGAACTTGTCTTTTTTCTGCTACCGGATTTGTTTTGGTTGTGACTGGGTCTAGTAGCGTTCTCCAGTGATAAATTCTCAGTTTCGGCTGCGTGTGGTGGTTCGTTGCTTTGTCTTTCAACATGTCGAAAGCTAGCATGCCATAATCCTGCATGAAAGCCTTCTAGGGGTCTGGCAGGTCTGTAAGTATGAGCTTCATCTTTGTTCTATAATAACTTTGTCAAATGACCTTTCTTATGTTTATTATTTAAATTAAATTAGCAGTCAAGAATATTTTTAATTTATTAGTAATTCATAAATCAAGCAAATTGTTCCTACGTTTCATATGCGCGTTAAATTACCTTGTTTGTTGAGTTGCATTTTTTTAAGAGAAACTTTTGATGAGACTATAGTTTTGTTATCTCCGTTTTGAGGTTGTTTGCTACAACGTACCTCTAGAAATTAGTTGTGACGTCACAGAGAAAGGGAAGGGGGCCCGGTAAGGGGGGCCAGTGACGCCAGATTTCCATATTTCCCTAGATCTCGGAAATGCGTCATTTTAGTCATATGATTAGAGTGATGGAGCAACATTGCCATATTTCCTTAGATCTCTGAAAACACACACACACAAGTTCCTTTTATCTGCTTTGGTTCGTTATAAAAGCGAATACTAATAATATTATAATATTAAGACACTGTTGAAGCACTTAAATCGATAAAAAAACAGTACAACAATCAATATTATTTTAAGAATTTGGTAACAATTGTCCGTGTCGACTTGCTGATGACAAAGATTCTTTAACAAAGCCTAAATTTTCGATAGGCAGTTGTACATCTTGTTGCTTCATATACATCTTACGTCATCATCCTTATTGCGGATACTAATTAAATACAGCAGTCTATCGCAGTTATTTGCACCGGGATTGTTCTTAGCATTCATATCTTTTCTATCATTTGTAACGTCCCTGTACCTGTCATTTCTAGTATTTGCAGGGGTCCCATTTCTAACATTTGTAGCGTTCCTGTACCAATCATTTCCATCATTCTTGCTTCTGTTATAACGTTTCTACTATCAGTTTTCTAGCATTTATAAGGTCCTGTTAGATACATATAGGTAAAACACCTGTGAAATTTTTCAAATACTTTGTTCATTTTACTCTCATATCAACAATTCGTTGGGAGAAACATACATTTTGTGTACCTAGAAAACATTTGTTTGTACTGACCTTAGAAAAAGTTACATGTAATAGAAACATTTGTTTGTAGTAGACTGATGTTTTCTTTTTGATGTCTAAATTTTTGTGCACGTAGAAAAAAGTTTTTATGTACCACTGAATAAGCTTTGAATACCTGTCTTAGAAAAGATTTGTTTATTCCTACCTCTGGCTTACAAAAAGTTATATATTTATTCCCACTATCCCATTTCCAACATTCCTGGGCTCTACTTTTTGCAAGGGATTTGTTTCAAACCATTTATAGCAACAGTTTCTAGCATTTGTAGTGACTTTGTTTAACCTCACCAGTTACTTCTACGGTTCCTGTCGTTTCTAGGGCCCTAGCCTTTGTAACGGTTTCAAACATTTCTGCCCTTTGTAGCGGCTCCCACCATTTCTAGTATTTCTAGTGGCATAAAGACACTCCTCAAATATGAAACGGAATCCTACTTTGGAAACTTTTAAATCGGGACATATCTATTCTTTATAAGCATATAAGATAAACAAACTTCTGGTAAGCAGGTAGTCAGCCAATGAGAGTGTAGCTTATGACGTCATGACCGGAAGGCCCTGTTTACAGGGCGTTCTTATCAGATTTCCGATCTCTTTCTTTAATAAATGAAGCTAGAGAGAGAAATAATAATGTTCTAAACAGAAGTACTTTTGGTAGCAAAACAGTGTCTTGTATTTACAATTTTATTTCAGAGCAGCATATGATATATCAACATCAAGGTATTTATGTATATTTCCTTGCGTTTCTTTGGATCGTTCTAAACGTTTCTACGTTTTCAGTCGTTTCTACGATTTCTAGTTTTTGTAGCGGCTCAAACCAGCCATTTCTAAGTTTCTAGTCGTTTCTACGATTCCTAGTTTTTGTAGTGGCTCAAACCATTATACCAGCCGTTTCTACTGACGCAGTCGTTTCTACGGGACGTTTCTAGCTTTTGTACGGTTTCAACCAGCCGTTTCTACTGACGCAGTCGTTTCTACGGGACGTTTCTAGCATTTGTAGAGGTTCCAACCAGCCATTTCTAAGTTTCTAGTCGTTTCTACGGGCCGTTAATAGCTTTTGTAGTGGTTCCAACCAGCCATTTCTACTATTCCAGTCGTTTCTACGGAACGTTTCTAGCATTTGTAGCGGCTCTAACCAGCTGTTTCTACTATCCCAATCGATTCTACGGGCCGTTAATAGCTTTTGTAGTGGTTCCAACCAGCCATTTCTAAGTTTCTAGTCGTTTTTACGAGCCGTTTCTAGTTTTTGTAGTGGCTTCAACTATTCCACCAGTCGTTTCTACTGGTCCAGTAGTTTCTACGGGCCATTTCTAGCTTTTGTAGCGGCTCCAACCAGCCATTTCTAAGTTTATAGTCGTTTCTTCGATTTCTAGTTATTGTAGCGGCTCCACCCAGTCGTTTCTAGTGGCCCAATCGATTCTACGGGCCGTTAATAGGTTTTGTAGCGGCTCCAACCAGCCATTTCTATGGTTCTAGTCGTTTCTACGGGTCATTTCTAGTTTTTGTAATGGCTTCATTATTCTACCAGTCGTTTCTACTGGCCTAGTATTTTCTACGGGCCATTTCTAGCTTTTGTAGTGGCTCCAACCAGCCATTTCTAAGTTTCTAATAGTTTCTATGATTTCTAGTTTTTGTAGCGGCTCCAACCAGCCGTTTCTACGGGCCCAGTAGTTTCCACGGCACGTTTCTAGCTTTTGTAGAGGTTCCAACCATCCGTTTCTAAGTTTCTAGTCGTTTCTTCGATTTATAGTTTTTGTAGCGGCTCCAACCAGTCGTTTCTACTGGCCCAATCGATTCTACAGGCCGTTAATAGCTTTTGTAGCGGCTCCAACCAGTCGTTTCTATGGTTCATTTGTTTGTAGTCGTTTCTACGGGTCATTTCTAGTTTTTGTAGTGGCTTCAACCATTCTACCAGTCGTTTCTACTGGCCCAGTAGTTTTTATGAGACGTTTCTAGTTTTTGTAGTGGCTTCAACCATTTCTACTTGCCGTTTCTACTGTACCAGTTGTTTCTACGGGACATTTCTAGCTTTTGTAGTGGCTTCAACCAGCCGTTTCTATGGTTCTAGTCGTTTCTATGGGTAATTTCTAGTTTTTGTAGTGGCTTCAACCATTCTACCAGTCGTTTCTACTGGCCCAGTAGTTTCTACTGGCCATTTCTAGCTTTTGTAGCGGCTCCAACCAGCCATTCCGTTTGTAGCGGTTCCAACCATTTCTAGTAACCGTTTCCTGCAGTTTCTATCATTTGTATCAGTTCTGTGCCAACCATTTCAAATGTTTGTAGCGGCTCCAACCATTTCTAACAGTCATTTCCAGCCATTTGTTACATTTCTACCCTTTGCATCAGTTCTGTATCAGTCGTTTCAACCGTTTGTAGTGCCTCCAACCATTTATCCATTTATAGTGTTTGTACCGTTTTTAGTCATTTGCAAAGTTCCTATACCAATCATTTCAACCGTTTGTAGCGTCTTCAACCATTTCTAACGTTCTCATTTGTTTCGTCCCTGGTCCATCCATTCAGCGCGCTCCTTTCCACTATCCTGTTCCAGTTATTTTGTTCCTCTTCCCTCTAGGTCGTTCATACCATCCCCGTTTCCAGCGTTCAGTCAACCAACTTCAAACATCCTGCTCCGCTATATCGTTCCAACCATTTTCGTTTCCGGCGTTCTGCCAACCAACTTCAAGCATATACCATTGCTTCCTCTATCCTGTTCCAGCAATTTCGTTGCCTGTAATCTCGTTTCCCACTATCCCATTTCTACTATACTGTTCCTTGCATTCCTTCTATAAGATATCAACTATCATTTTCGATAGTTGAATCTGTTAAACTACCACTCTGATAACCTACATCTAAATACCGTTTTCGTACATATTTTTAAGCTTCCCGCCAAAATTTCTGTTCATTTATGGGACGATAGCTTATTTGTATAGGTTTTCATATACAATTTAACCTTTTGCAAGTCTATCACTCACACAACATCACTGCACATGTCTAACAGTCACACAACATTACTGCGCAGTTATAACAGTCACATACCATCACTGCGCATGTCTAACACTCACCCATTATCACTGCGCATGTCTAACAGACACACAACATAACTGCGCATGTCTAACAGTCACACAACATTACTACACATGTCTATTAGTTACATAATATCGCTGCGCAAGTCTATCACTTTGCCAACATCACTACACATATCAAGCATACATACAACCTAATAGCATACTCTATTGATTGAATTTTGACATATTAAAAATTTACCTTCAACACTCAGATACCTATTCTCCCGAAGAAACTCTTATATTAATAACCATATAGCTTAGATGCTCGGAACGATCACTCCCATGCGAGAGTCCCGGGCTCAAAACCCTACCACAGCTTTTTTTCTTTCTAACTACCACAACCGCCAACAGATGGCGTGCACCCCTGCGATACACGCAACACACCCACGCCGCAAGATGACACCGTAACTAACACTCAGCTGTCTAACCTGTCAAGCCCACCCCGCGAACCTCTAACATAACGTAAATCACAGCCCCCGACCACCGTCACTCTACTAACATAACCTAATCGCGGGCCCCCCTTCGTTGACAGCCGGCACTAACATAACCTAAATCGCGGCTCCCTCCCTCGACAGCTGTCACTAGCATAACCTAAATCGTGGCCCCCCTTCAGCCCCCACAGCTCCTAGTCGGAGCCCCCTTCAGCCCCCACACCTGTAGTCGGAGCCCCCCCGCAGTCCGCTATAGTCCAAGAACGCGGCCCCCACGTTCGCGGAACAAATGACACCCTCAATTGAATTTCACCCCCGCCTAATGTCAAAAGGGCCTTAAATATGATGAAAACACCCCTAAATATGACATTTACACCCCAAAATGGAGCTAATTACGCCGTTTTTCGCCTCTAAACCACAAAATCAGGCTCGCTCACGTTGGCGATCGTCGAAGTCATCGGGGTAAATTTTCGCTAATTTTAACCTTAGAATCTCTTATGGGAAATTACATGTATTTTTGGTCGATTTTGTTCCAGAACCGACATAGCTTATATACTCTAGTCTATGTAAAAAATAATCTGATTTAAAAAAAATGATCTGTCAACAGATTGGCAAAAAGAGACCTTTAAAAAGAGGTATCACATGACACCCCTTTGTATTTAAACTTTAGAAGTGATATTCACCCCCGCTTAGGGGTTGAAACTCCAGGATACGTGTAAAATGTGTCCTCCCATAAATATAAACAGTTTTTTTTGGCTTTTTCTTTTTAAAGATATATTGAGTGGCTAGTTTTGAAATGTCCTGTATAATTAGGTAAACGATCATAACGTCTTTTAAAATGGAAACGACCTTTTTCGATTCCGGAATTCAAAAGAAGAGAAAATTTCTCATTTATATTTGACGTTGAATATGACCTTGACCAATGACCTTCAGATTCAATTTAATGGTCAATAATAATAATAATAATGGGAATGCCTACTGTTGACAATTTGGAAAAGTTATTCCTAACAAAATAAGTCGAAAAATCCACTTGTTTAAGCCAAAATGTAACGAAAAAGATTATTAAGTAGTATACCAATAAAAATTCTGGAATTAAAAACTGGTCAACATCATGTTCAACGACATATATCTAAATGTAAAATCTACCACTATTTTCATTACTGAGATCGACATTGGAGTTCCCATTTAAAAAAAATATGGGAACTTAAAATGTTCTTCTAGGTCATGTTTACTGTTATGCTTATTTACCCCATTTGATAGGCGGGGTTAAGTCCTATCTGTTTTGAGCCTTTGATGATTCTACAAGAGAATTGCTTTAATCACAATGTATAACTGAAAATGGGGCTTTTAAGATAATATAAGTATATCTACGCATCCACCTCAAAACACGAAGAGCAAGAATTCGAAATATTTTGTGAGCAATTGATAGAAGCAGTCGACATAAATCATCTTCCTATACGATGACAATAGCTGACTTCAACGCTAAATTAGACAAACGCAAAGATGAACACATATAACCTTGGAGGAAGGAATGTATTACTGGTAAACTTTTTGGAAACGAACCAACTATGGATCATGAACAGTTTCTTTTAAAAACGGCAAGACTAAAAATGAACATGTAAAATTTCAAATACCTACAGAATTGAACTAGACTGTATAGAATCCAGTCCTTTAATGGTCCAAGATGTATCAGTGATAAATAAAGTTAACACTAGTATTGAAACCAAAATGCTGGTGTAACAATTCACAACGAAATGTAAGAAGAGTATGCCACGGGATTACTGTGTCTCTGCAATAGTTTGTAGCAGCTACTGAAAGCGTCTTCAGATAAAAGGATTAATTAAACAAGTGTGAAAACCAACGGTGAATATTTAAACCATTTGAGATTCACCGAAGATATTCTCTTAATTAGCCTAGATAATAGAGAACGCTACATATGCTTTGAATCTAAAATCGCCACAAGCGAAAACTTCCTAAATGAACAAATCTCATTGCGAATCATTTCTCAGACTAAATGATACTTTTAATATCACAAATACCGATAGATTGATAGATTCTATGTGTTACTATATGTTAGATAAATCACAAAAATATAAATTATAGAAGGATTTTGTAAACCCGTGGACAGATATACAAAACAGGTAGAATTGAAATTGAAAAACTGACATTCATAGTTCATGGGTGTCTACCACACAACCACTTCTTTCAGTGGGGTGGAAATACTTAATTACGAGTTTTTTATGTTTAGGTGATACATAAATCTCCAAGTTTCGGAATTTTATCTTAAATACGTCCATAAGCCCTAAAAGTTGAAACCTCCTTACCCGGAAATACGTAGAAATAAAAAAAAACGTTCTGAGGCGAATGGGATCAATATATTACTAGTAAAAAACCGTACCCCTTACAAAAATTTCTATGCTCATTTGGAATCCTGTTAATTATTTTAACATACAAAAAGTTAATTTTTGTTAATTAGTTATATATTTCATTAATTTATTTAGAATTGTTATTTAAGTCAGCCAAAAATTTACTTTTATATAAGTGACAAGTTATATAATATTTTTAAGTTTTAGTTATAGACTAATTTAACGAGAGCTATTCAGTTACTTTATATTAAATGCTATTTATCATTTTTCTTAAAAATAACAAATCTGACAGTAAACAATTTAAATTGCATTCTCTGTAAACAGATTCTGATATTGTGTTGGTAGGCGTCATTTACCAAGCAATTATCATCATTCATCGTCATCATTTAATCGATGTAGAATGCTCATCACTGACCACTCAAGTCTTAAAGATAGCAATTTAATTCCGTAGTTACTTCGTTTCTCGTACTAATGCCAGCATGTCTCGGTTCCTTGTTTGCATAAACGACAACAACTAAAGTTCTTTTCCGCTTCTTCAATCTTCGCTTCTGAAAATGGCATCGCAAACAAAAGCCCATGGCTTAGTTTACGAGAATGGAGGATTAGAGGTCTTAGCATTGGTATGCGTTATTCCATGCCTTAGTACGACATACATATGAGAGTTTTGAATATATCTATCTATACATGGTGTGTTTTGAGTAGCTTAGTATCAGTGTTAATAAAGTTCGAGATGAGAGAGCTTTGTTAAATATCTTAATGCATATTATCAGTGAAAAAATGTCTTTCGAATTATTTATAGGAACTGTAAATCCAAGTGAATAGAGGTGTACACTTGAGTGCAGGAATTGAAAACTAGGGTATGTTATATATATATATATATATATATATATATATATATATATATATATATATTAGTGCCGAAAATAAAAACATTGTTTTACTTTGTATATCATCTCTTTTCTGATGATACTATTTTTGGTTTTTGACTTTTTACAGTGATTTAACTTTCTCTTTGTTCACTGTCCACGGACTTTCATTGAGTAAGTATTTGTTGACTGCAAAATGCAAAAATAGTTGCTTTTAAATGAAGCAATATCAAAGACAATAATAAGTTTTACTAAATGGTTTTCAATAAAAAATTATATTTAAGCATGAATAAAAACCGTTAAACAGGCACATTAAAATGGTTATGTCTACAAAAAATCCATCCTTACTTTTATTAATCACATGATCAGCTTATACAGATGCTTATATTATTCATTCCTTTATAGAAATAGTGGAAATTCTTTCCGGTCTCAAAAAACATTTCATATCAAAACTTCGAGTTAAAGAGTGAATGGACAATAAGCATCAATCCTATTGTACTGTATAAACAATTTGCTGACAATTCTTCACACAGTTTAATATACTAACTCAAGTACAATATAACATACAATATTACGAATGAACCAAAAATGCACGTAATACTCAGTACCACTGAAGGGGCGCTCATCTATATCATAATCCAAACTCAGTATTTATTCCTAAATGTGCCCTTACATCTAAACTACAATCGCACCTAAAACCTCCTCGAAAATTATCTATAGTTGATAACCTATTATATCTTTAAGGTTAACCCACTTTACTGGAAAGGCATCATATTGTTACGAGAATTCATCCGACAGCTGGTGCAATCGGCCATCAACCAGTTCATGGAAAGAACATTATTCCGATAAATTCTGGGAACCCGAAATGTTTGTCTCTCAACCGGCGGACCGCTGCCGTTACTGGGAATTCCCTTAAAGCTTCCAGAACATGATGGAATTTCCCGATGGTTCGTGGACGTACCAGACAATTCCAAGATAAATGTATAAATAAGAAACAGCTGGCGATAGGAGGCATTCAGTTTTCGTCTTTCGTATTGTACAGTTAAGATAAAATGTAAATAGTAGTTTCTGTTAATATAAATTTGTGTTAAAGTAGTGGAAATAAATTTGAGTGAGTTGGACTGTGTTTTTAAATAAATCCAAGAACTGAACAGAACCCGTGTGTGAAAATAAAAACATTACAGTGGTGTCAGGTGTGAAGTGAATTTGTGGAACTTTTTGAAGTGAAAAATAAATTGACAATGTTTAAAAACGTGAATTTGGACCAATTGAAAGTGAAGGACTTAAAAAAAGAACTTGAGGAAAGGGATTTAGAAATTAGTGGGAAGAAAAGTGAATTAATACAACGGTTACGAGATGCTCTAATAAATGAAGGTAACGATCCCGATACTTATTTGTTTGAAGTTTCTGGCAATGGTGACATGAGTATGCTATTAAAGCAAATGGAAAATTTAAATGAAACCTTACAAGACAATTCTAAGTCTTTAGAAGATAAATTGCTAGAAAATTCTAAGGCCTTAGAGGTTAAGATACAAGGTAATTCTAAGATCTTGAAGGAGGCGTTAGAAGATAAACTAGCAGAAAATTCTAAAACCCTGGAAGACAAGTTAGTAGAAAATTCTAAGACATTAGAAGACAAATTACTAGAAAATTCTAAAGTCTTTGAAGAAAATTTGAAAAGCATGGTACGGGTGAATTCAGAAATGCTGGAAGTGAAAATAGTCGAGAATGAAGCTCGGATAGAAGAGCTAAAGCGGACAATGGTCGAAGAACTAAAGCAGACGACAGTCAAAAATGAAACGCAGGTAGAAGAGCTAAAGCACACAATAGTCGAAAATGAAACGCATATAGAAGAGCTAAAACAGATAATGGAGGGTGAGATTAGCAAAATACGATAACAGGTAGTCACAATACAAAGGGGAGAAACTCCATCAAAGATGGAAAGCAGAAACTGTACAGAGGTAGTGGATTCAAAAACTGGCCTCGAGGGCACAAGACACAAAATTAAACCTCCCCAATTTGATGGAAAATCATCATGGACCAATTATCGTCGCCAGTTCGAGGCTGCAGCTAAGCTAAACGGATGGTCAGCAGAGGAGAAGGCAATCGCATTAACCCTAGCCTTAAGAGGGGATGCTACAGATGTCCTACAAACATTGAATACCTCGGAGCAAGAAGACTACGAACAACTGGTCAAACATCTAGAACTGAGGTATGGTCAGATCCATTTGGAGCACGTTTATCACTCCCAACTGAAAAATCGCCACCAGAAAACGAATGAATCCCTACAAGAGTTTGAAGCGGATATTGCCCGTCTGGTTCGCCTTGTCTATCCAGCCACGCCGGAAAATGTAATAGAAAGGTTAGCAGTACAAGCATTTTTGGACGGACTGCGGGACAACGAAGCCAGACAAGCTTTAACACTAGCTCGACCGACTCAATTAGTGAATGCACTTGCTCGAGCGCTAGAATTCGAGGCTGCGAAAAATACCTGCAGAGGACAAGTCAGAGTCCGAATCGTTGACGGAGAATCCGAAGATGGCGGAAACGATGAAGCATCTGTAAGAAAGATAATAGAGAAAGTTCTTACCGAGAAAAGACAACTAAGATGTTGGAAATGTGGTAAGGTAGGACACATAAGGAGTCGTAGCAAGGAGAGCAACGGAGGCCCGACTTCCTCCTCGGAAAACTAAAGAGGGTCGATGTGAAGGGGCCATCGTCGACCTGTAGCCAACAAGCCCCAACTATCTACGCATATCTCGCTTCGCTACGCAACCAAGTTAACAGTGTCTTTGTAGATGGCTTTATCAATCAGAAGCAATGTGCAATGCTGCTGGATACAGGTGCGACAAAAACAGTTATAAGGCCCAACATCGTTTTAGAGGCGATGATAAAACCAACAAAATGGCAACTGCGAACAGCGACAGGAGAAGCAGCGAAAGTCCATGGGGAAATAGAGGTTGAAATGACCTTGGGAAACACAACCTTCCTACATCGGGCATTAGTGGCAGACATCGAAGACGAAGTAATCATTGGAATGGATGTCATGAGCTCCAAGGGATTCCAGTTAAACTTCAAAGATGGAATTCTGCAAGTGAATGACGAAGAAGTGGTGCTTCACGGAAAAGATGACATAATGCTGCGAGCCGTCTTAGCAGAGGATGTCAATGTTCCGGAAAGAGCTGAAATCGTTATAGATGCTTGCTTAGATGGGAAAGCTAAAGCTGGAACATTAATGATGTTTGATCTCGAACTTAACGACGGAAATGTAGGCTGAGGAGTCGCTCTGGGGAAGACTCTGTTTCGGGTCAAGGAGATTGTGCCAGTAAGAGTAATGAACCTGAATCATTACTCGGTTGTGCTAAAGAAAGGAACAACTTTGGGCCGTTGTTCAACAGTTTCCTCTGTAGTCAGAAGCACACTATCTGAGGAACTGGAAAGACTCATCACCGATTCATCTAAGAATTTGAAACCAAACCAGAAAGCAAAATTGAGGGACATCGTTAGAAACTACCAGGATATCTTCGATGTAGGGAATGGCAAAAGAGGACGAACTGATCTGGTGAAACATAAAATTCATACTGGGGACGCTCAAACTATTTGACAGTCGGCGAGAAGACTTCCCCTAGCTAAAAGAGAAGAAGCCGACAGGATAGCCCGGGAGATGGAGGAAGAAGGTATTATTGAACTATCCAATAGCCCTTGGGCTTCTCCAGTTGTTAGGTTAAAAAGAAAGATGGTTCGACTCGATTTTGCGTGAACTATCGGCAATTAAACCACGCTACAAAGAAAGACAGCTATCCCCTTCCAAGAATAGACGATACCCTAGATACGTTGGCTGGATCGAAGATGTTTTCCACCCTGGACTTGAAGAGCGGTTATTGGTAGGTGGAACTTGCTAAAGAAGACCGAGAAAAGACTGCTTTTACCATCGGCTCAGGACTTTATCAATTCACGGTGATGCCGTTTGGATTGTGTAATGCTCCAGCAACGTTTGAAAGATTGATGGAAACAGTGTTAAAAGGGCTTTCATGGAAAACGTGCCTGGTGTATCTTGACGACATTATCGTGGTTGGAAAATCTTTTGAAGACCACGTGAGGAACCTGCAGGAGGTATTTTGGCAACTCCGAAGTTCCGGACTAAAGTTAAGCCCGAAGAAGTGTCAGCTGTTCCAAGAAGAGGTGCAATATCTTGGACATGTAGTTTCCGCACAGGGAGTAGCTGTTGACAAACAGAAAATCAAAGCTGTCCATGAATGGCCGATACCTAAAGATATCCACCAGTTAAGAAGCTTCCTGGGGTTATGCACATACTATCGTCGGTACGTAGCCGGATTTGCCAACATCGCCAAGCCACTTACTAGACTGACAGAAGGGAAGGTGCAGTACCAATGGGACGAGGAATGTCAGCGATCATTCGAGACATTGAAGAGAGCTTTGACGAGTGCTCCCATATTAAGTTATCCTTTGCCAGATGGAAACTTCGTATTGGATACCGACGCAAGCAATGTCGGAATTGGTGCTGTGCTTTCGCAGATCCAGGAGGGCCAGGAGAGAGCAAGCCTGAACGGAATTACTGTGTTACTCGCAGGGAACTCCTGGCTGTGGTAAAGGGGGTAGAACATTTCTACAAGTACCTCTATGGTAAAAGATTTCTCCTGAGGACTGATCATGCAGCACTGAAGTGGCTCCTGCAGTTTAAAAATCCTGAAGGACAGGTGGCAAGGTGGATTGAGCGGTTGCAAGAATTCGACTTCGAGACTGAACATCGAGCTGGAACAAGCCATAAGAATGCTGATGCTCTATCGAGAAGACCATGCCCTGATGATTGCAAACATTGTCAGCGAGCAGAAGAAAAAGGGGCTGTTCTCTGCAGAACTACTGCCATCGATGACCATTGGCAATCTGCGGAGATCCAAAAAGACCAGAAATTAAATCCAGATTTACACCCGCAATCCGATGGAATGGTAGAACGGATGAATAGAACCATTAACCGCCATTTGTCAAAGGTAGTCTCTGACCACCAAAGAGACTGGGACCAGTATCTGCACTTGTTTCTAATGACATATCGTTCGTCTGTGCACCAGTCCACGGGTCAGACTCCGGCCAGTATTATCATGGGACGAGAATTAAGACTACCATGCGGTTTGAAGTTTGGATGTCCTCCAGGAGAAGAGACCGCAGGTGAAGACTATGTCAGCCAGCTACGTCAAAAGATGAACGACATCCATGAACGAGTCCGGTTAAACATCGAGAATGCCAGTGCCCGAATGAAGGAAGCCTACAACATCAAAGCCGAGAGCGGAGAATTCCAAGTTGATGATCTTGTTTGGTTGTATAACCCGCAACGTCGTCGTGGATATTCGCCCAAGCTACAGAGATCTTGGGAGGGGCCGTACCAAATTGTGAAGAAAATCAACGATGTCGTCTACAGAATAAAGAAGCTACTCGAGGAAAACCAAAGGTCGTACATTTCAACAGGTTAGCCCCTTATGCCGGAAATGTTGACGGCGAAGATGACCAAGCCCAAGTCCGCAGCATCCAACCACCCGATGACGAAATGACCTTCGAACAGTTTATGGCACTGTACTCTAATGGGCAGAAAGTGCTGCACGACGTGACAACAGAGGAACCCCGAGACCTGTTTGAGGTGCCCATAGAATATGCCCTGGCTCATTGTGTAGCTCGAGATCTTCGGATGTCCAGAGGAATAGCCCAGGTGTTTGCCAAAAAGTACGGCCAGTTCCAGAAGCTACGGGAGCAAGATACAGCGGTAGGGAAGGTCCTTCATCTCGACAATAAACAACCAGTGGGTACCAGAGACATCTTTTATTTGGTAACCAAAACATTCTCGCAAGACAAGCCAACATATAGCGATCTTTGGAAGACTCTGGTAGAATTGAGGAATGTGATGATGGAGAAGAATCTGACGAAATTGGCGGTCCCAAAGATAGCCTGCGGCTTGGATGGACTGAATTGGAGGGTGGTGAGAAGTATGATGGAAACAATCTTTCGATTCAGTGGCATCAACATCCTGGTATGCTTTCTCAATATTCGCAGCCCAGGTTCGAAGACCGTTGACTGCTACTTCCACCAAACTTCCCGTTGTCGAAATGGAGAGTCCTGCAAATATCGTCACAGCAGGAAGGATTCTAGGACATTCCGGGACGAAATGATCTTTAGGAGGGGGCAATGTAACGAGAATTCATCCGATAGCTGGTGCAATCGGCCATCAAGCAGTTCATGGAAAGGACATTATTCCGATAAATTCTGGGAACCCGAAATGTTTGTCTCTCAACCGGCGGACCGCTGCCGTTACTGGGAATTCCCTTAAAGCTTCCAGAACATAATGGAATTTTCCGATGGTTCGTGGACGTACCAGACAATTCCAAGATAAATGTATAAATAAGAAACAGCTGGCGATAGGAGGCATTCAGTTTTCGTCTTTCGTATTGTACAGTTAAGATAAAATGTAAATAGTAGTTTCTGTGAATATAAATTTGTGTTAAAGTAGTGGAAATAAATTATAGTGAGTAGGACTGTGTTTTTAAATAAATCCAAGAACTGAACAGAACCCGAGTGTGAAAATAAAAACATTACAATGTGGACAAATCTATAGTAATCAAAGAAATATCTTCCTTTTCTCCGGAAAACAATAGCACTAAATAGCAGGTAGGAATTCTCCAATATAAACCTCTATCTTATTTTTTTAAATTAAAACGACTAATTTATTACTGAAAATTTTTATTATATATTTTATATTTTCAAAACTATTTTTTTTTCTAAGAACTATAAATTTTACACTAAGGGTGACTCGTAATTGTATTACATTGATTGATTAAAATTTATGTTTTGAAAAATGCAAATATAATTCCAAAATATTTTCAATAGTTCGAAAAAAATATTTTAATTTAATTTCTTTAATTCCAGATAATAAAAAAAAAGAATATTATTCCAAATCTTGAACGAAATAGATTAATTAAATCATCTTGATTATTAACTTTTACTTGAAGTGCCAAAAGTATAATTTACAAATAATGCACTAATTGAAAGAATTAATTAATTATTTTGAGCAATCTTGATAAGATTGGATTTTTTTTCTCTTACCAAATTTTGCCGCCCTGGGTACTAGGACCCAACTGCTCCTAGTGTAAATCCACCGCTGAGTATCTCCTAAATTACATTAAATATAGTTGATCTGAGGTTTAATCCTATAAAAGTTTAATCCTATAAGATTTCCTTGATTTAGTTTAATACTCACTTGAAAGCTGTCTAGCAATTACCCGTTTTCAAATCCTCCCTTGGGTGCTCAATATTCATGTTCACCAAAAACAGAAGCTAAATACAAATATAAATAAAATTATAATATAAAAAGCATAATCATATACAATTTACCTGAGACATGTGCCTACGAAAATTCAAAAATACATAACTAAATCTTGATCAGTATATGAGATATCCTGCTACATACCATACCAGGTCAAGAAATGATATAAATACGTTATTTCATCACTTTAGGTGTTAAACACGCTTTATAATTCTATCTTTATATCGTGGTAATTTGAAATAAATAATAAATATCACAGAACTGAATGTTTCTGTTATCTAGGTAATATGGTTTTACCTTAGGCGAAGAACAATAATCTTCACGGGTTTCAGTCAACATTCACCTTAGATAGTCATGAGTACATTGTTCCTTCGATGAAGTCGTGAGCACCTCCCATATTAAATTTGAGATAATGCCTAGCAAATAGAGCTCAAATAAAGGTGTGTTTAAACTCAATTAATTCGAATGGTTTCAATTCACCCAACAAACCGTACGATGAAGTCAGGTACATAGCTGAACAGCAGAAAATTTATATGACCTGAAGATAACCGTGATTTCAGTTGTGTAATTTTGTCGTCTTTCTATTCAATTTCTTCAATTCTATGATATTTCCGATAACTGTTTGGTAAGCAAATTCGAATACGTTCGTAAAAAATAGCAGGCACGATATAAATAAACAGTTGTTCGACGATGATTGAATGTTCCGTGTAATTTTCGAGGTTTCGAATAAAAAACTGATAATATGGGCCTCTTAAAAAAATACATTTTTTTGTATTTTATATTTTTTGTTCGCATTTTTCGTATTTACATTTATTACATTTCAGGTAAACTTCAAATTTATAAATACGTCTCCATTTTGTTAATAGTCTGATCAAAATTTATTTAGTGACCAGTGTGCCCCGTAGGACGTTCAGTGCATGTAGCATTTATGGTATATATTTGATCTGAGTATCAATATCCATCTCTGCGACCATTTGTAATGCATATCTAAGTTCATAATGTGATTAATTAATGCCTAGTTTTGGTCAAATTTAGAAGGTTCTAATCGCACATGATAATTATTTCTAACAAACGTTGCAGAATACATAAGGTGGCATATCTATTCGCCCCAAAATCACGTGTTTTGGCAGGATACCTAGTTCTTAAGCAGCTCAATAATACGAATGGAATGTAAGGGTTATACGAAGTGAAATATAATACACCAACGCATTGTATCACATAATTTAGTTTATAAACTGGAGCTCAATGTCAAGTGGTGTACAAATGTACCCCGTTAAATGTGACCCACTTCACGAGGTTCCACCGAGATGAAATTTTGTATACGTATGTAAACCTGATGAATATGCAATATTGTGATATTATTCACGTTCACATGTTGTATCAATTCTTGCGATTACTAGCAAAAATATACCGAAACGAAGTTTATTAATTTTTTGGAAATTTAATAAAGTTCTTAAAAAGGAGGAAATTTCCAATAAAATAATTCTATTTCCGTAACTCTATATCTGAGTAAAACTCTTTTATTTTCTAAACGCCTTATTGTGAAGTAAGGTTTTTAATATTTTAATGCGAAATTAATCCCCAAAAAGTCGCGCTATAATTCCTAGGATAGAAATCACCTGGAAGATCTAAAACCAAACAATCATGATACTGTCTTCGAGATTTTACAGTGCATTGAAGGCAAGATAATATATTGTTTCTAGTGGAGAACCTTTATCAGCGTCGCTTCTCTTGATTTACGAATCCGGAAGATAGTCTACACCTACAATTTCTTTAACCTCCAGCTAAAACACACAGTTATTGGGTGCATTCAGGGAATTGTAGCGTTAAAGCGCTGAAGGACCACAGAACTTTACTTTCGTTGAATGAAGTTTTATGGTACTAGTTCGTCGTATAGTTGACAGCTGATATTTGATATTTGTCGTGCATTTTGATGTCTAATGTGTTTACCATTTATTCTTAAAGAATTTACAGCTTGCCAAAAGTATTAGCATATAACTCGGAAAGACACTGATAATTTTATAGATTTTTTTCTGAGGATGACGATTTAAATTTTGTTTTATTTAATGTACAAAATAATCGTCTTCTCCTGCAGAAAATTTTGCACTACCAGTTGAGGCACCAGCAATTTATCACCAGGAACCCGGAAGAAATGAATATCATCTGAATAATATTTGTATCTTTACTCTGAGAACATGTATTTATAGCATAAATAAAATAAAATCTATAAAAATATATATTTATTTTATTTCTCTTAAAGTTTTGTTAACATTTTTTTCAAAAATTTCATTTCTCTTTTTCTGCATGTCTACCATTTCCTTCAAAAGATCATTACTTCTATTGACAAAATCTGTTAGTGCATCAATTGCTTTAATTTTCTCCTGGTCAACTTTTAGTTGATCTTGATAGTTCAGCAAGTTTTTCTTTTTGTAATTTGAGAATCCTTAATTCTCATAAATGTTTCAAATTTCTAATTTTTTTTTGTCAAGCACATCTTCATGTACCTTGTATCTATGACAAGTGAACTCTTGTACAATTTTTTTCTTTGAGTTAGGATTTCGAAACATCTCTTCTTTTCCGGTATTCTTCGAGAACGAGCAGTGTTTTCTTAAATTAAGATTAGGTTATCCTGACAATAATATCAAAATAGTCAACCAACCTTCATGTTCACCTGACAAAAGTTCTGTTTCGTTTACTTCTGTAGCGGGGTTTAATGTTCTGTGGTGGTTAAAAACCTCAAAAGCATATGCATAAACTGAAACACTAATATTTTTACTAAGTAGACATGTTAAATGTATATTATTTTGATTATAAACTAGTAAACATAAAAATTATTAATTCAAACTTAACAAGTAATATTTGCTGCTTTTCTTCATCTATTACTAATAACAGAAACAATTTCGTCGCCGTATTGTATACTTACAAAATTTCTGTTATCCTCCATCTCCAGTTTGTGAATCAAAACAAACAAAATACAACTTACAACTCAAATTCTTAGGTTAGAGCAATCGGAAAGTGACAGTTTAATTATAAAGCGTTAGAGCGAAATATCTATATGCTTTATTAAAGCGCTGCAGCAAAATCAGACAGAATAGAAAAATGAAATCATTGTTCTATGGCAGACACTATTCAGTAGACCGGTTTAAGAAAGCGCTTCATCGCTACAATTCCCTGAATGCACCCATTGATACCGTCTCCAGACCCAGATAAGTATCACACAAAATACTAACCACTACTACAGGAATACTGGTTAATCATACTGTAGACATCTGTTTGTCTCAATACCTGTGAGGAAGAATTTCTGTCCAGATAACCAGTAATCCGAGCAATTTTTTGAAATTGCATTACTAAAGTTTCTACCCTATCAACTATTTTTAAATACTTATCTGTTGCAGGAAAAAACTGAGGAGAGAAAACCCTAATGAACAGGCAAATTAAACAATATAAGTGTTAACAATTTAACTAAAGGTCTTTTCTTATGTGAACTAGCAAAATTAAAAATACTACAAACAATACGAGTATTAAAAATAACATTTTTTATGTCCCGTTTTCTCTATATTTTTTTATTATGTGAGACTCTAGTCATCAACGTTTTTGAATAAATTTAAATTATAACATTTCAGTATGTAACTTTTACAAATAAACGTTTTTTAAATTTAGTTCGAGTTTCGTAACTAAATTTTATCTAAGTTTATATATAATTGTTAGGCCTAGGGGATTAATAATTTGACTATCAACTTAGCATATTTATTTATAATATCTGCGGTTAATATACTTTGTAGAAAGCAAAGCTATTTGAATGTGATTTAATTAATATTTTTAAAACACATTTGGAATAATTGATAAGTAAATATTTTA
The DNA here is from genome assembly GCA_034190945.1 of Octodonta nipae. Lineage (NCBI taxonomy): Eukaryota > Metazoa > Arthropoda > Insecta > Coleoptera > Chrysomelidae > Octodonta > Octodonta nipae. The sequence goes on along the minus strand of CM067216.1, from coordinate 96,997,746 downwards.
TTCAGTAGTTTAAGATTAAACTCTTCAGTTATTAAGAAAGTATTAACGTTCCTGTGCCATATTTCCAGTGACCTTATTCTTACATAACTTTTCAGTTGAAATAAAAGCAACATAATTCCAACCTGTTCATACTCCACCTAAACTCGGATTGTTTAACACTTTACGTAACCTTCACTAGTCGCGAGATGATTGAACTGTTGGGTAAAATTTATGTCAACGCAATACAATAATTTTGTAGGTGACTAGATCATTGAAAAAAAATTGTCATGAAATTCAGCAAGGTGTGAAATATTACCATCGTTCTTGAATGAATTGTTACGTTACTAATTACATTCGTTCTCATAAAACGTGGTTTTGAATGCTGAACCATTTGTAGCGATTTCTTATAATTTTTTAGATATTTCTAGTGTTTTTTCTTCATCACCTTGAATTTAAGGTTTCTAATATTAGAACACCAAATTAGCACATAAAAATAAATTCTACAACTATTCGGCCGATTTTTTGTTTTTTTTTACATTGTACCATTTAAGAACTGAGACTTCAGCGATATTAAAAGATTATAACAACCTCAAACAGAGGATTCACTTGGTAGAGTTGTGGATTTATCTGATTTTTTATCTACAGGGGCTGCGGGAGGTTCAAATCGAAGGTGTACTTCATTTTTTGCAATAGTTACATACTAACTAAATGTAATCAGTATTAATTGTTATCTTATTTCCCTAAGTAAATATGTTAAGTTTTTAAAAATCTGTTTTGTTTAGAATGTCAAATAACTGACGTTATGTAAACGTTATGTAATTCTTCGTTTACATCAGAATAGTTTGAAATTTTAATCTATGATTAAAAAAAATAATTCATGCGTTACACGACAAATTCGGTTTCATGTTTTAGTAAAGTTTTGTGATTTTTTTAGATTGAAAGAATTGAAGAATTTCTATTTCGTTGACCCATATATCTCTCTATATATATATTTATTTATAGCATTTGTTGAAACATGGATTGCATATAGAATATACATACCTTTTGTAATTATGGACATAATAATATAACATATAACATTGGATTGAGGGTCGTACATCTACTTCACCCTATAGTGCAACCGTCCTGTTTAGTTATCAACCAATATAACATTTTTTAAACACCTTAAGTATCTATAACTCTAGTCCACCCTATGTTTCAGCTATGCAACTGGTTATGGTCTACGCTATATAAAAATTATTTCTAATAATTTTTGAACCGCCTTGTAAAGTATAATTTCTCTCCACCCTAAATTTTAAACAACGTGCATATGCAACTTTTTCTAACACTGTGTTAAACACAATTTATAACTATTTTGCCGCATATTTTAGGTATTCCAGCTGTTCATGTTCTACCCTACATAACAAATTTTTATCCACCCTGTAAATCTATAATTCTACTCCGCCCTCGATTTCAACCACCTTGTTTATACAACTACTTATGAGCCACCCAATATAACGTGGTTTGGACTATAAATCCACCAATCTCAGACATATTTCATCCAAATTACAACTGCTTATAGGCCACCCTATATACTAATTTTATTCAACTTTTTTGACTATAACTCTACTCCACTCTTTATTTCAACTATCTTATCTATGCAACTGATAATGGAATTCGGTAATTAACAATTTTTCTGATATTTTTTTAACCACCCTGGAAAATATAATTTGTCTCCACCTTATATTTCAACCACCCCTTACATGCAATGTTAATCACACTCTATAACTATAATTTTACTTCGCCTCATGTTTCAGAAATTGCATGTATGTAAAGCTCATGTCTATCCTACAAATTTTTTTTAAACATTTTTTTATGCACCCTTTTTAACTATAATTCTACTCCATCCTAAATTTCACCTTTTCTATGCGACTACTTTTCTGCCATCCAGAATAACATTTTTTATACCACCATAAGTTTTATAATCCAGCAATTCTCAATATATTTCTCCAAAACTGCAACTGTTTATCGGGCACCCTATTTAACAATTTTGTTTAACTTTTTTTTTAATCATTCTGTATATTTACCTCTACTTCAACCTATATTATAAACATCCTCCATATGCAGCTGCTTATTGCTGTAGGATGCAACTGTTCATGCCCTATATAATAATTTTGTTAAACTTCTCGATCGACCCTAATGGAAATGCCTGTGGAACCCTTGGTGTGTCACAACTGTAAAAACACAGTTTGGCACCCTAACACCAAATCTTTCTTTAAACGCTCACCCAAACTGCAGCTGCTTTTTGGCCATCCTATATAACAGTTTTAATATTTTCTTTTGAACTGCCTTGTTTAACTATAACTCTACTTCAGTCTACATTAAAACTGTCCTATATATATTCCTGCCAATCAGTCACACATTATAACTTATTTTTGAACCATCCTGTATATCCATAATTTTACCTTACAAAATACTTCAACCACCTTGTATGTTCATCTGCTTAGGAACCACCAATATTACATTTAATAAACACTTAACTATAACTCTGCTCCACTCACTGCCTTATCTACGCAACTGCTTATGAACCACTATATAACCATTTTTTAACTACCCTGGAAGTATAATTTGTCTCCACCTTTTATTTCAACCACCCGTATATGCAACTTTTTCTTGCATTGTTTTAATCACACTGTATAACTATAATTTTACTTCGATCCACGTTTCAGATATTGCATATATACAACAGCTATTGTTTTATCCTACATTTTTTTATCCAACCTGTTTAACTGTAATTCTACTCCACCCTATATTTCAACAACCTTGTATGTGCAACTGCTTATTTGCTATTCAATATAACATTTTTATACCACCCTGTATCCTTAAAATTCTACTCCACTCTATATTTCAACCACCCGGCAAATGAAACAGCTTATAGATCATAACATTTCTTTATAATATTTTTTAAACCCACCTGTATAGCTGTAATTATTATTTCAAACATCCTATATATGTAAGTACTTGTAGATATAAAATAATTTTCTAACATTTTTTTCAACCCATTTCATAACTATAATAACTCAAGAAATGATTCAAAGATCCTATCTGCTTACATAACACATTTTTTTGTAAAATAAATTTATCTTCCTTGTATAAATATTCTACCCATCTTTCAACCATATTGTATATGCCACTACTTATGAGTCAAACAATATATCATTTTGTTTTCCAGCCTATATAAATATAATTCTACTCAGCCCGTTTACTACCTGGTATATGCTACTATTTATGGCCCACTCAATATAACTTTTTTGAACAACCCCGTGTAATTAATTCCAGTTCCCCTTATTTCAACCACAGTGTATACATGCAGCTGCTTACATAATATAACTTTTTTTAGTTTTTTTAAATCCATGTCATTCTACTCCGCACTAAGTTTCCCATATATAGAACACCCTGTACAATTAAGATTGATATATCAGTTGATTTTATTTAAATCGAAACATGTTACATTGGTATATTCCGAATTTTGAAAAAAGCTAGCTGATTCAAGTATCTAATATTTGGTGCTTGCGGTGGAACCAATAGAGTAATTGTGTTCTCCAACATGGTAGAAGTTTTTTCGCTATATCTACCGTTTCTGTCAATTTAGAGAGATACAATGTCTACCAGATTTTAAGTCAAACTATAGGCTTTGCAACAAACAAAGATTCCGCAAAATCAGTTCAGTAGTTCTTACGTGATGTCCGCCCGAACAAAGAAAGAAACAAACAAACAAACTTGCAATTTTATAATAGTATAGATAGATTTTGAGAGGCATTATCAAAAGACAAAATGAGAGCTCTTTCAGATTCTATATTGAAATCGGAGTCGCTATCTGCCTACTCCACATTGTCACTAGGTAAATGAACTAAGTGTATATCTTCTTTGCTTCTTTTGTTTAAAGTTATCGGTAGATTAGAAGAGGTTTGTTTAGTCTAGCTATTACAGACCTCCATGTGTAGACAGAGGGCTAGTTTCTCTATTTCTATAGCATCGCGTATTTTTTATTTTAAATTATTTATTCAACAAACATTAGGTATAAACAATCGTCTAAATCAATTTTTTTTCAAAATGAAATAATCAAACACGTTATATATAAAAACCACAAAAAAGGCTAAAAATAAAAACATACTAATATTAAAATATAATTTCACATTTTTATCTATGCATTTACTTTACTATATAAATAAATAATTATTTCGGGCTGATTATCATAAGCCACATAACAGGCCTCTTAGTTTTGACTATGGAACGAACAAGCATATATAAAGCTGCAATATATTTTTGATAATGTGCTATCATTAGACATTAATTCCCTGTGAACCGGACGCAATTTATGTACAATTTTATAATGAGACGGAACATCACAACAACATTCCTGGCCACTAAAATACATGATCCATTACTATTAATAAAAGCATACCGTTCTGCGGGAATGAACTGTTGTAGAAATAATGCCATGTATTAATACATTGTATAGGTCAGTTTCTTATCCATTGATTGGAAACAAAAAAAAATCAAGATAATGGTCACCGATATCGTAGGAATAGTGCAACCTCTCTCGCATTCCTTCTATTACCGTCTGACATATTTATATGTATGTAAATCTATTAGTTTTTCACTGTTAGTTTATAACAAAAACGACAACGTAATTTCTACAGATAACCATACGCCTGACACTTGGTAATAGCATCTTTAACTCTGGCATAAGTCGCTGCATTCGATAAAACTCCCAACTAACTTACTATGGACGGACGCAGATAAGGCCCAATGAGAAATAACGCGTTCATTGGTTTTGCTGGGTTACCAGCCCATACCCAAGATCCGTTATCTATTAATTCTCTTTCGAGGAACACGCATAATGCACCTTTTATCCATTCAATTGGTTATATTGCCAGACAAAATCGAATCGCTTTATTTCACGTAGTAATTTATCTATAAACTTCGAGCGTATACGGTTTGTGAACTATAGATAACATTCTCATGGATATTCTCATATAGTTGAACGTTTATTTTTCTTGTCTTCTGTTATCACATCATTTACTCTGCCACTTCGTATTTGTTCGATACCTTAGAAAAACATTTTTATTAAGTAGGTGTAACATCACATTTTTTTGTATTTTACCCTAAGATTTGTAGGATTTATAAAATAGAAACGTATATTTTTATGTATCGCAGAATACTAAAAAATGGTTCATAAAAAACATCTATATATAAATAGGCAAAGACAAAACGGTTAGATACCATTTTCTCCTCTGTCCTTCAACCGATTTACTTTATTTTTGTTTTGTTTAATAGTTACTGACGACCTTCAGTGCAGACTGTTAAACTAAATTTACATAATTGGTTCATCCATTAAATAAAATATAATAAAAAATTCTTATTTACGTCCTTACTGTCAATGTCCAACAAATAATACTGATAGTTCCGCCAGATTGCTTGAAGAGAAAATCATAAGATGTATTGACTCGTATATGAAAGACTAAATTAATCGAAAAAGTAGCATCGTCATATTATTGAAATAGAACCCAGAAAAAAATATATTAATAATTGCAAGTTTGCAACTTTCATTGCATTGTAAATAAGGTTTGTCAACTAAAATCAGAATTATGTTATTTATTGCTGAAAATATTTTATTAATTTTAATATTACTAGCGGTCGCCCAGTGGTCGAAATTCGACCAAAATCATTTAAAAAATGTTTAATAATATACTTACATGCATTTGCATATTTGCACTTTTTGTGTACCTATGTTAAATAGTTCACTACCATTAATTATAATTAAGTAAAAAATTATTTCGCCAAGGATAACAATGTAGATGTAGGACGCTGAGACATATTTAATAAGCAAAATCAAATAACGTTCTGTTCTTGAATAAAAAATTATATACAAATTTTCATGCCATCATACTATTATTGGATAAATTTACCATACAAATACTCTTCGTGAATTGAAAACGTCAATAAAAATCAAGAATTTATAAATAAACTTTGATTTGAATTATTAGAAAATATATGAAATAATTTTGTCCTCTAGCGGTGGAAGGTTTAATGGTGCTAGTTCAGCTATTATGGAGTAGGGGCAATAACTGTTATTAACATAAAATGTTGGTCGTTTGATCCATTTTTTTTTTATTAATAACACTAAAGCCCGTCAATTAGCAATTAAAAAATTGGTTCACAAACAGCATGAAATAGAACCGAACTCTTTTACATTTGTGTATTTACATATAGTTTTTTAATAAAATACACATATTTACAATGACAATATGTTCATTTTAGGCAAGTCATTTACCCTGTATTAAGAGGCAGAATTTTGCAGGCATGGTAAATCAAATTATAAATTAATATTAAACATAAGTAATATTTTTAAACTTTAGTATTCCAAAATGTTTTACGATTATTCAGATATTTCACAATTACGATTACAGTTTCTAAGAAGAAAATGCAAGAAACGAACTCATAAGTAACTATGAAGATGCAGTATAAATAAATAGATACATAAGTACTTACATATTAGTACACTTTAAACTACACTGTATTTATATTCCCAATAACTTCAATTTAATACACAAAGTTAACGATGACTTTTCTGTATTATATCAAAAAAAAAAAAAAGAAATACAATGCACTTGCTGATAACTTATGTTAAATAATACTTTTTATTTTGACAATTATTGTAAGTGCATTGAAATTGAAAATTTTCAACTAATATATTGATAATTTTCACATTGACTTGAAAAGGTACATTAACCTAACGGCCAACAATGTTATGATATGTCAAATTGATGATGATGCCATGATATTGCAGATATAACTATTTATCTTTATTATTAGCCTTTAAAATAGAAACAATATAAATTAAAAGCGTAATATCAAAATAATAAAATATTATCGGAAACACATTGATCAATTGCCACACAATACACAATTCTAATTTTAGTTGAGAAACCATACTTAGAAACAAATTAAAGTTTCAAACTTGCGAGTACCAAATAAATAATTATTATCATATAATAATAATTTTTTATGCGTGAAATGTGAATAGCGTGATAATGTGGAATACATTTGGGAACCGATAAAAATTTGTAATTTTTTTGTTTAACTTAGTTTGGTTTTCGAGTCAATTCATCTTACGATTTTCTATCCAAGCAATCTGGCGGCACTGTTTGGCATTGACAGTGTGGACTTAAATTATGAATTTTTTATTTTATTTTATTTAATGAATGAAGCAATTATAAAATACGTAAGCATTCTGCACTGATGCTTGTTAATAGCTACTAAACAAAACAAAAATAAGTAACTTGGTTGAGGGACAGAGGAGAAAATGGTACCTAAACGTTTTGTCTTTGACTATTTATATATAGATACTTTTAGTTAAGATTCTTTATATATATACATATATATATATATATATATATATATATATATATATATATATATATATATGTGCATTTCTATCTTCTTCGCCTCCGTACGACTCTAAGGCACCCGCTCATCCATAAGAAGGAAAGGTTGTATTGTCGTGAAATTCGCTACAAGTGATGCTTTTTAACTCATAATTAACAGCAACTCAAGAGGGGAACAAAAAATTTGGTATTTATTTATACAAGTTTTACCATTGAGTTAGCCCTTAATAAACTCCATATAAGAATACTGCGCCTTAGTCACAATTGTATATAAAAATGTTATATGGTACGGTAGCATACACCTCCAGGTACGTTGCCAGATCTGATATCTTACAAGCTTAACCCAATGATTGTAATGTAATTTGTGCAGAGTATTACTGAAATACAGACGTGCCGTGCGAAAGAATTAGAGGTTATTTTAAATGAAAATAATGAACATATTTACAAATTCGAGGTAAGTGCTTGAAATATTTTGTAGAATAATGTCAGCTATACAAATATCATTAATTTGCAAATTCAGTTTCATAAATATTATTATTAAAGTAAATTTACCCGTATTCAACAGCATGTGATCGGTTGGGGATTCCCAGGTCAATGTTTCCTTTGTAAATCAGTAGGAGGTAAATAATGAATTCTCCATTATTAGTTTGGTTTTTACTGAGATAATACTATGAATAACTATTTTCACTATTATAATTCAATCAGTGATTTTTATACAGGGTGGGCCAATAGTTCGTGGACGGAAGATTGTGACTATACTGATATATATTTTAAAAATCTGCCGCCGTGGTAGGGTGAGGGGTAGTGAGAGATACAAACTAAAAATACTTTTACTGGAATTCCGGAACATACACAGGGTGATCAATACTGAAGTTACATTTTATAAAATTAGTGTTGGATAAAACTCTATAATATTATGGAATTGGGGATTAAAAGGAAAGTATTTGAAATAGATATACATAATGTATTATAACGTTGGAAACGTAATAAAATTTCACTTTAGATGGCATGGAAATTAAACTCCATGACCTTCTAAGGTCAAAAATATTTTATGAATAATAATAAATCACAGAAAAAGCATAAATATATTTGATTTCTTGATTTCCGAAGAAACTGTTCGAAACAGATATACATATACTGATATCGGATGAAAGGAAATTAAATGAGTTACCAAATAAAGTAAACAAAAATTGGGGGTTCCATTTTAAAAAATCAAGTTATCCATGGTTAGACTTTTCAGAATTAGAGTGAGGATATCTGGCACAATTAAAAGAGTTCATCTTTGTCATTCTGACTCTTGGGGGTATGGAGGGTATAGTTTCCCCGAATTAAAGCCTTCTATTATACGAGACAGCTCTAATATTCACCTGTATCTAGATGTCAACATTTCGACAAAATATCAAATAACCCTCAAAATGTTGCATTTTAGGTAACATGTATGATGAATAAAGTCTTAGTCAAATTGACAGAGGAATCCAAATATGTAAAAATAAACAGGGTGTTCCATTTAAAAAAATTTAACTTCAGTATTGATCACCCTGCAGATGTCTCGGAATTCCAGTGAAAGTATATTTAGTTTGTATCTCTCACTAGCCCCCACCCTCCCACTCCGCCAGATTTTTAAAATATATATCACTATAGCCACAACCTTCCGTCCACACACTATTGGCTCATTCTGTACACAAGGTGGCCGGTAGAAGACAGCCCAACAGAATACAAAAATAAGAAAAAAAAACATTTTCAAATAGACATATTAATTGTATCGCTATAATTTCAAACTTTTAATGTGTGTGGGGGAACCCTAGTGTTATTTTTTCTAATAATATTTTCAAATCACATTAAAATATAAAATTTTAAATAATGTAATTTACCTGATAAATATAACTTATTATGATGTTTTAAAAACTCTCTATATAGTAATCCGCAAAAAATCCAGCTACGTTCTGGTTGTAAATGTAGGATTCATTACAATTTAGTCCAGAACAGCTACTTCTAATACTTTATTTCTCAACAGATTTTGATTATACCACAGAACCAGTTGTCGGGAATTTTGCCACTAAATCTGGAATGTAACCATGATGTACGTGTCCATTTGAATACCTGTCATTAAACAAAGTTTCCGTTACTCTAGTTTACTGACTATAATTCTCCTCAATAGAATAAATCATTTATTCATTGCTGAACATAAAGTGGAATTGTAAACTGAAATTTGTTACTTTAAAAACTTTTTTTTTCCTCACAAGCCTATTTTTGTTCGAGGTCCAGTTAAAAGTTTCAATGCGCAACTCAAATTTAACAAACGAAAAGCCATTTTTAACTGGAAATAATACTTTTCGAAAAATTATATTTCAACATAACCTTCTCATTTAAAAAGGGTTGAACTGACGTCGATAAAATTAATAGGCATACATGCCCCCCTGAAAACATAGTTTCTTTTTATTTTTATTTTAACACACAAAGGCGTAAACTTGCTGGACTGTTTTCGATGGGCCACTCTGTGTAATACTAATGTTGTGTTATGCCCTTGAATAGTTATTTCTCATTAGCTTCGATAATAAAACTTTAAGTGTCCAAACTGGTCACCTATTTTGAAATAGTGAAAGTAGTAATAAAGCAAATTGTATTTAATTCTATCACAAAAATGTTGATTGGGAGTTACTCGTTTTTTTTTTTCGAAAGAAACGAGAATTCGAAGAGAATATCTAAAATAAAAATGTTTAAGAAAGCCTCAAATGGATTTAAAAGAAACTTACATTTATTTCGATTAAAGGTGCTGAAACAATTACATGTATTCTTGGAAATCCATAAATTGTTTTTCAGAAATCTTGAGCAGCTTAGTAAGTCTATAAGGTCTATAATACAAAAAAACAAGACCAATTTACTTCCTCACAGCTCATTTTATATAAAATGAACTGAATTATCCGCAAATTTTATAATTCTTTTACAGAGCTGCAAAATTGGTGACACTCGCAATGGAGAATAATAAGCAGATTGCGGAACATGAACTTGAGGTTAAAGGTTTGTATTAATAATTTCTACCCTCTCATATGTAAAAAGGATTGTTATAAAAAAACAAAATTTTTTTGTTCAAATGAATTTCATTTTTCTTGAAACACTGCCGAAAGGAAAAAAAGTTTCAAATAAACTTCAGACTGCCTATAAATAGGTTAGTTTCAGAACAAAACAGAAACCTTTAATTAGTAGGAAATCTTACTTATGTGAATATCCAATGCGGTTAGATTGTGGGCAAAATGTAAAGTATAAGGTAAAAGAGGTAAAGTAAAAGAAAATGTGAATTTTTTCAAATTTTACGAACATTTTGGCAGAAATTTAAAAGAAAATAAGAAAACACCTTTTTTATTTATTTTTATTACTTTTCTATCTACCCTAATTATGTAACAGAATTTCTTCCCTGCATTAAAAAATATTTGCTGGACAAAAGAAAATTACAAAAAATAATTTTTGTTAAATAAAAAGAAATTAAAAATTTTTTAATTGACTTTTAAGATATTAATAATTAATAGTCTGAAATATTGGTATGTGTGGGGTCCTTACCATCATAATAATAGGAAATCAATTGTGGGTTTTGGGACCCTTTGATTTCCTATTATCATATTAATAATTAATTGGATTTTGAAGATATGACTTTATCATCGAAATTGGGACAAAACAATTGGGAGACCACAAAGCTAAGCCTAAGTTTTACCTCTTTGAACATACAATTTTTTAATTTTAATTGATTTTATTTATTCATAACGGTTTTCAAGTTTAAAGAATTATAAACCAACAACAATATGAATTATTGTTAACAGAAATATATTATCATAACATCAAGTCAACATACATTATAATCGATTGATTTTTAATTTTGGCCAACATTCTAGTTGCTTGCCCATTCATTGTTACCAACGAAATATAGTTAAAAGATCCCTAAGAAACCTATTTCCCAGATAATTAATTGAACAGAATTGTGCTTGTTTAATTCCGTAAAGTATAATATTATGGTGGTAAAACTTCAAGAATATTTTATGAAATTTCACTTATTACTCTAAAAATTTGCTATTCTTTCGGATCTAAAATATGAAATCAAGATTTTTGATGATAAATAAATAAATGAATCATATCAAACGGTTTGCAAGAAACTCTTGCATACTGCATGTTTTCGTAGTTCCTGCATTTCTTCCTTTAACTCATTAACCTCACAGCATAAAATATTTCTCAAATATTTCATGTTGGATTTGAAATATTTTAAAATATTTCACTGTAATATTTCTGAAATTTTCTTATATCGACGACAAAAAATCTTTTGAAATATTTCCTGAAATATTCCTGTAATATTTCTAAATAATTGCCATGAAATTTTTATTCAAAATTTCTAAAATATTTCATATTGCATCTGAAGTATTTTAGTCTTTTGAAATATTACATGACATATTCTTGTAATATTTCACAAAATATTTTTCCCGATATATGATTATTTCAGAATACCTTTCGAAATATATCATGCAGTGTGGGAACCGATTACTGAATTTATTTTTCTTACTTACAGAAGACATAAGCTACAAAGGGTTAGGATCATGCCATAACTTCTTCAAAACTAAGCTAACAGACCACACTGCAAGTAGTAGTGAAATCAAAGTTATTGAATGGCTGATGGATGAGAAAAATGATCAAGCTGTACAAACAAAGTTGTTGCAAATTCCCAAAACTCTGACAAGCCAATCACATATTTTACATTCGCAAGTTAATGAGACAGAAAATTTGGTGTTGGATAATGAAAATGATTTACAAATAAGCAAAAAATTAACATATATTAGCGAAAATTTGACTATAAGTTATAAAAGAGTTGTAGCGAGTGGAAAAGGTAGCAGAGCAGTGGTTATTCTATTTCCACCTAATCTTCAGGAGTACATAAATTTATTGCTCGAAATCAGATCTTTAAACGATATTGTACCTGTACAAAATCGATACCTTTTTGCATATCCTGGAATAACTAAACAATGGATACTCTCTTCGAGGTGTCATTCCTTTGTACGCAAGACAATATATATTATATATAAATATAATATATATTGTTTCTGGTCGGGAACCTTCATCAGTTAAGGGAGAACAGTAATTACACGGAACGGCTCCAGATTCGGAACCTCTGTGTACTGATTCTCTTGAAAATCCTAGATGTCGGTCTTACATCTCGCATCTTCAAACTAAACAATGGATTAGAGGAGACGTGGTACTGAAAAAGTTTGCAATAAAATCTAGAATAAAACATCCTGAGGCAATGACGTCAAATCGTTTGCGCAAACAAATTGCTACGTTAATGCAAATTATGAATATAGACCAACATGATTACACGCAATTTGCTAAATTCGTGGGTCATACTGTAAAAACTCATCAAGAGTTTTATGAGATTACACAGGATGCCTATCAAACAGCGAAAATTGCGAAGTTGTTGACTTTATTTGACCAAGGAAAGGGATCAGAATATAAAGATCAAAATTTGGAAAACGTTGATATCGATGTTGTTACTGCTCAGGTGGAATACGACAACGAAAAGCACGAAAAGGAACAGGAAGAAGTGGATGATAGCCTTACGCCTAACTTTCAAGATTCGACAAATACCAAGATGAAATGTGATGATCAATCAATAAAAAAGCCTTCACGAATACGATGGACTGCCGAAAAAAAAAATTGTAAAACAGCACTTCCAACAACATATTAGGAAAAGAAAGCTCCGAAGAAAGAAGAATGTATGAGTTTTATAAATGATAACAGAGCTATTATTCGTAACTTAGACTGGGTAAGGGTGAAAACCTTCGTTTATAACTGCTATGAATAACTGTATGAAGAACCCACAACTTGTTTCCGTTTTTGTACTTAGACACAAGTGTTGATTTTGTTATATGCATTTGTAACTATCAGTTATATTAATAAAACATTTTCTGTATCTTCTTATTTAATTTCTACATCTACTTCAATATGAAAAATTAAAAATTGATTTTGTGTGAATTCAAATTTAAATTACATGATACATATATCACTACATTTTCAAACATCTATTTAATTTTTTAATGTTATTAAATGTCAGTTTCAAAAGGTTTGACAAGAAAGCATAAAGTCAAAACTAGTGTAAATAACATAATCAGGATTTTTTTTATTTCCTTAGATATTAGTTATTACTTCATTTCATTTTTCCAGTCCATTGAAATTTAAAAATCATCAATAAGCAAAATATTAAATCGCCTGTGAATTAAATTATTACATTATTAACGTCAACTTAGTTGTCATATGAAAAATGCAGACATTTTTTTATAAATCTGCAAATAAATTACTAAACATTGTTATGTAATTTTTGCAGTTTATTATCAAACTTCGTTCAGTAGCCTGTTATATTTAAAAAAGAAACACTTGTTTTAGTACTACAGAAGAAATTTTCTTAATGCCCTTACTTTATAGAAAAGAAAAAAAATCAATTTGAAGGTTTTGTCACAACCAGGTTTTCGTCCTACATACTAGAGAACATTAATCAGAATGTAATAATAGCCTAGATATAGAGGGAAACTAGCTGAAAAATCCATAGTAATTTTTTCTTTCAGTTAATTGGGCAAGAGGATCTTTCTATAAGAAAGCAAATAGTTCTCAGGGTAATTTCCCCAAGTTGCACTTAATACACTTGCAAATAAAATGTTTACCTTATCTGTTTTTTCAGAACTCATTGTGAATAGAGAAAACCCAGATGAACACTCAAAATAGATTTTTGGTATTTTGAACATTACTAATATTTCGAGAATTCCGCCAAATTTGATATTTTTGACATTTCCATGATTTCTGAGAAGTCTGCCATCTTAAGCAATTTGTCAATTGTCAATTTGTAATTTGTGCAGATACCATTTTTGTAATATTTACTTATTCTGCCATTTTTTACATTCCCCTACTAGTAACATTTTGGCATGTCATTTTTGCACATTTGCCATTCTTGTATTTTTTTTAAAACACTGTAATTTTTACATTTCTGTCATTTTTTACATCTTCGTCAATTTTTACATTTTGGTTACTTTTCCAGCTTGATCCTTTTAATACTTTTGTAATTTCTGACATCCCAGTAATTTTTAAATTTCGGCCAAGTTTGACATCATTTTAAACATTTTCGTCAGTTTTTATAATTCTATAAGTTTTAAAAATTCGGTCCGTTTTGATGTTTTTGGCATTTCTAACATTTCTATAAATTCTGGTATTTCTATCATCGTTGGCATTTTCGTTAAAATCCTTTTTTACATACTATTACATACCTCATGCATAACACTTTAACCCTAACTTCAATTTAACTATTTTTTTCGTTTAATTCTTATTCATATTACTAAAAAACTATTTATGGCAATATTACAATGAGATCATTTACGATGTACATGATTGAGAGTCCCGAAGTCGCCATCCTGAATTTCTGAATATTTATTCAAAAATCGCATTTGCATCCCTGAAAATCCGTTATCACTTATAGCCAAATAAAATAATATATGAAAAAATTGATTCGTTACTATGGCTCCACTATCTCGAATTTTGACAACGTGCGTATGTACAATATAGTAAAACTGGTAAGGTACTAACACAGAAAGTTAAGTAAAGACTTGTATATTTTTATTTTTCTCAAAAAAATCATAAAAGAATTTTCATCATATAATGATTATTGTGCTCCGTTCTATATGTCACTTCTTCATGAGCTAGGGCAACTCTTAAACCATCACCGAAAAATTCATTAATTACCTAAAATTCAATACCAATTACAGATTTTACGGAAATATTTATAGTTACAATAAAAATTCCAAAAGTGACTGCAATAAATCTGGCTTTCATTATAGGGAGTTTCTCCGGTTATATATGGTTCAGTTCTATTAACTCAACAAAATATCGCAACATCACCTCTAGAAAAGTGTATGATGAAGGATTTTCGCAAATTTGATATAAATTTCAAAAAAATGTTTTTTTAATTTTAAGATATTACTATAAAAAAAATAACTTTTGTTCGAATCTAATTCAACCCCATCTAAAATTAAATATATAATCGATTCCATAATCCCTGACTGTTGAAATATATGCTCATCACTAAGATCTTATATTCAATTTTAATTGCATACAACTCTTACATACAAGGAAACAGTGATTTTATAGGTTTTCGTTTACGGAACCCTGAACACTACATGATATTAAATGTTACTTAAATTCTTTTCAATATGAAGTTGGTTAAAACCTACAAAAAAACGAAACACCAGGATGATCTAGTTCAGTTGTCCAAAAGTGGAAAGTAATTCAGTAAATAAATAATTCTGAAACATATTGAAACAATGTATCGCCTTCGCCTCCGACAGCGTTGTCAAGTTTGTGAGTCCAACGCGCACTTGTAGTATGAGGAGGGATATAATAACCATACACCTCTAATATTATATATATATAAAACAGTAACGCCAACTAGTGTGAGGTTGGTTGAAGTATGCTGTATATAAGTATATGTGTATTGTCATTTTCACCTCCGGAAAAAATTTCGGTAAAACGTGTTTGGAGACCTATAGAACATATTTCTGTTGAAATCACAGCGAAACGTTTACGCCTCCAAAATCGGAGGCGAATTCGTAAAATCGGAGGCGAGCGCTACTCAAACCTATGACGTTCGGAGGCGTATAGGTACTAAATGCACATATATATATATATATATATATATATATATATATATATATATATATATATATATATATGTATTAGATGGTTTCCGGAAATTCATCCGCGTAGTTGATAACTGATCCCTGCCGGGATCGATGGTAAAATGACGACGTTTCAGGTCGGCTCGCGTAACTCTCGCAGCCCTCCGAATACTCGAGTATTCGAGTAACTAGAAGCGAAGGCGGAGAGCTGCGAGAGTTATGCGAGCCGACCTGAGGAGGGCAGATGTGACTCTGCCGAAACGTCGTCATCATCCCGGCAGGGATCAGTTATCAACTACGCGGATGAATTCCCGGAAACCATCTAATACATTTAGTGCCCGCGAAAACTTAAAAACAAATATATATATATATATATATATATATATATATATATATATATATTCTTATAATTTGACGAAGATTACAAAAATCGTGAATTTGAACACAGACCATAAGATTTAAGATAAGCAGTTAGATTTGGCAGCCGTGATACCATGGCCATCTTTGTTGTAGGGACTTTTGATTATATTTTGATATTTCATAATGTTGTTAGCCGTTAGGTTATTATAATACTGTGGTAAAAGGTAGAGGTAAGTTTTTAATTCAATGAATAAAGTTCAAGATTTGAATTTCATTCCCTGAGAAAAGTTTCCAACAAAAATAGGTAATATTTAACACGAATTAACTGCAGGTTCATTGTATTTCTTTATATTTTTTATACCAAATAGAACTACTCATTTGCTTAGTATGTGTGTTTCATTAAAATTAATAAAAATTATATTGAATCTTAAGATATCTGGTTAATGAATATTTTCTTATGTTTTGTAGTTGTTTTGTAATATTAACACTAACTATTGAGTTGGTTGCTTGAATTTTTTGCTTACGTGTTGAAGAAACCCTTAATTAAAATGTTAGAATAATGATTATAATTGGTTTTATTACTCAATTTAAGGCTATTATAACTTTTCAGTCTCATATCCCATTAATTTCTTATAAAGCGCATCTGTCATGTATCACGAGAAGGATCGGCATAAAAATACAGGGCCTACCAAAAGTTAAAGTTAAATCGAACTGTAATTTTGAGGGGCCGAATTAGAAAATCAAATAAATGTGTTTATCATGTAGCAGATCAAATGGAGAGCTCGTTGTGAGGAATTAAAGTGCATATTTTTGTAAAATTTAATACAGTATTAAGGAAAATATATAAATATATATGCTCTGCATGTCTGAAACTGAAATATTCAAAATATATATAAAGTTTATCCAGTATAAAGTTACATACGCGTTTATGATATGCTATGAAAATAAATGTTTAATATTCAATATGTAGAAGAGAAAGACTATGCTTTCGAAGTAATTCGTTAAATTGACAAATACCAATTGAATGCTTTTCATTTTTACGAGTTGTACCATTGTCTGTCAGTGAAGTCATCGATGACGTGCATGTAACTTTATACTGGTTAAACTGTATGTATTATGATTTACCCAAATTGTAATAAATCTCAAAGGTTGTACGGATCCCTTAATATGCGAGACCAACTCGCACTTGCCCAGATTATTAGGTATTGATATTCTATTTTACATTACTAATGTAAAAACTGGATTATTATTAATGCCATGGGAAATAAAACCGCATTTGCTTCAAAGATGACGCACCGTATTAAATTGCGTCAGGGGCATTCAACCATCGTTATTCAACATATAAAGCTAAATAATGTACGTAACGATAACTGTATAGCTAATTGGTTTCCATTTACACTATTGTTAACACTGAAATAATATTGTTTTCGATATAAAGAGAATATCCAAATATAAAGTCAATTGTGCGTTACAGGACAAATATGGCCTCGTTACACAATCATTATGACGGCAACAAAAGGGTTTGAGGCTGAGCTATTGTTTTGCATAAATATGATAGTAATGTGTTATAAGCTTCGCTGGAAGTCATGAGTTTCCTGTTAACAGCAACTCGTTAAAATATAATGTATGCAGATTGTTAAAAACATATTAATTTAAATACATCCCTGTCCATTATCTTTTTGTTTCTGGTAATTTCCAATATGTAGTATTTTATTGTAGTTATACCTCTATCCTATTTGGAGTCTTATAGAGCTTTTCTGGGCGATTCTTCTATTTCACTCCTCGTCAATTTATGTTTCCTACACTTTTCTTCTGTTCATGGCTTCTAATCTCTTATTTATTTCCTCCGATGTCCTGAGTTTTTCTCGTCTTTATTTTCGGTTTCTCTTTTTAGTATGATTCACCTATTAAAATTAATTTGGTTCTACGCAAAAGTATTTTTGCCTGCTCCTTGTAATCAAAATTATACTCTTTCAATATCACGCAGATATTTCTTTGCGCGTTTAATTTTCTCAGTGATTTATTTCTAACTTCAGAAAGAAGCAGGTTCTTATTTCGTCGGCCGAAAGGGACTCCGGTTCCTATTCCGGAACCCGGCAGCGGAATCGATCAGTAGCTCTTGTCGTTTGGAGATCCGGGAAGGGTTATCTTTTCCTCTAGCAGGAAGATATGGTTTGGAACGCCAAGAGCAGAGCATTTGCAGCGGTGTCCAGATTTTCCACTCGCACGTTGAAATCCGGGAGACAGCCACGTGGAGGCGTCATATCCAAATCAGCTGCAGGTCTCCAAGGTGAAGAACCTCTACTCGATAAAGAATGTGGGTACGGGAATAAGCCGGCAAACTGGATCCGTAACTTAGGGATAAGGATTAGCTCTGAGGATCGGGGCGTGTCGAGTTTGGCGAGGAAGCGGGTTATGGCTGACGTGCTGGGCCTGGATGAAGTAGCGTCTCGACGATGTGTGTTAAGCTAGCATAGCCATTTCATAACGCCCAAGTGGGACCTTCTCCAGAATTTATTGCTAATTTATTATGCAAAATTTATTGCTCCCACCCCTTCCGAGAAATAGTGACTATGCTATCTTTAGACTAAAGTTAGCGTAGCCACATCTATATCTCCGGAACGAACAGCGCTACCGGGGTGATCTTGGGGGCGTATTTTATTGCTAATTAATTGCTATCGAATCGCACTGGAGCAAGTACCTCTTTATCACCTACTGAATTTCTCACCCCTTTAAATTTAAAAAAATATTATTTCATTCTTTTTTCGTTAAAATCAGTATACTTTTATAAATTAGTTATTGAAGCTCGTTATGGGATGTCACATCCGTCATATAATGTAGTCGAACACTTAAATTTTACAATTTGTGCATTTTCATATAGTTTCATTATTGTCATTGACAACGGGGTAATTTTGTATTCTTTTGAGTGAAAATTAAAATGAGTTTCTTAGGCGGTTTTCTATAGATTGGACTGAAATTCTATTGACTGGAATTGTACATAGGTATTAATAGTAACAAGGATTAAATGTAAAATATAATTTCCAAAACTATTTAAATTTAAGATAAATATTTTTATATTGTTTTTTTTTTGTGTTATATAATAATGCTTCTTGTTCTTATAGATGACTTGATAAGGGATGAAGGACGTATAAAACTTCCCAAATTTTGACAATAAATTAACAATTGCACCCAATTAAACCTGATTTGTATTATTTTCCCATTCGACTTCTGTCGTTCTTGGAATTTTAGTTTAGTTGCAATCTTTGTTACTATTATTACCTTCAACACAAGGTCAAAATGTGTTTAAAAAAAAGTCAAAAGAATTTCAGTCTGATCTATATGGAACCGGCTAAGTAATTCATTTTCATTTTCACCCGAAGGAATAGAAAATGACCCTGTTGTCAAAGCCAATAATGAAACTATGTATATGAAAACGCACAAATTGCAAAATTTATAATTTTAATGTTTGCATTATTATGTTTTTAAGGAAAAACAGTTAAATATTTTTTCTTAATTTAGCAAGGTGTGAGAAATTCACTAGGACGTAACCTGGTAGCGCTGTTCGTTCCGGAGATATAGATATGGCTGTGCTAACCTTAGTCTAAAATTGGCATAGCTACAGTTTCTCGGAAGGGTTTGGACGAATGAAATCGTTACGGGGGTAGAACTTCAGCAATTAATAAGCTCTAGTGCCATTCGATAGCAATTAATTAGCAATAAAATACGCCCCTAAGATCACCTCGGTAGCGCTTTTCGTTCCGGAGATAAAGAGGTGGCTATGCTAACTTTAGTCTAAAGATAGCGTAGTCAATGTTTCTCTGGAGGTTTCTCAAAAGGGGGTCCTTTTCATCTCTTCAGCCTTCATTCAACGGTCTTCTCATAACTGGCTGATCTATACCTCTAAAACTTCTAGATCGATTTTGATAATTTATACTATTCTGTTTAATGAATATCTCGACAGGATACTATACCCTAGTCTATAAAGTGAGACTTACCAGTTTTCAGAACATCGGAAATTTGATAAACAACAAATATCTAAATTTAAATATTAATATATATCAGAAAAGAAGCACCGAGAGGTGTTTGTACCATTTTCAATCCAATTTATTTGAAATCAGTTCTTTTTTTAATTGTTAACTCAACTTCTCATTATTACTTCACTGAAAGATCATTGACAAACAATGCTTATTTTTCTATCCAAACTTATGGAATTCGCCCCCATGCTATTATTTTTGTTTATATTTTTGTGAAATTGTTGCTACTCTAAGCAAGGATTTCCAGTATTTATACATATTTAACTTTCTTATTGTCGTAGGTAATGAATGCAAATATTATGGGATTTCTCTTTTTAGGGTTCCGTATATACAATATACGGATACCCTTATAATATCACTCCGCCTCTGTCACATCACAGCAATTTTCTCCTAAACTACTGGACCGAAGAGGCTGAAATTTGGTATCAATGTATAGTTTGGTGACCCGATCAGGAGTACATATCGTAAAAGAAAACATTATGATTTTAGGGGTACTTCTGGGGGAAAAACTTAAAAAAATCGACAGTTCCCCCCCTTATCCCCGAAACTACTGAGCCTAAAATTTTGAAAAAAATAGGAAATATAGAACGTTGCCCGAACTTTACAGGGAAAATAACGAGAAACTATTAATATTAATTTTAGGGGGCAAATTATAGAATTAAAAAAAAATTTAAAAATAAAAAAATTTTAAACCCGCATCATGTAATATATCAAATGAAAGGTCTCATTCTGAGGAACACAAATATATTTTTTCATAATTAAAAAATATATTTAAAAAGATGAACGAAAATATACCAAAATTTACCCATTCCCCCCCCCCTTATCTCCGAAACTATAAAATGTAAAGTTTTGAAAAAAATTAGAGGTATAGGTTCTGACCTGAAGTTTACTGGAAAAATAAGGAGAAACCTCTACTTTTAATTTTGGGGGGCAAATTACAGAATTAAATGGAAAATATAAAATTAAAATTGTTTCTAACCCATCATATTATATATCAAATGAAAAGGCTCATTATGACGAAAACAATTTTTTTTCTTCATATTTTTAAAATAAATTAATTAAAAGATATTAACAAAAATATAAAAAAATTACCCATTCCCCCCTTTATCTCCGGAAACATAAGCTGAAATATTTTGAAAAAAATTGAAGTATAGCCCCTCACCTGAACTTTACTGGAAAAATTAGGAGATATTCATTTTGGGGGGCAAATTATATAATTAAATGCAAAATAAAAAATTATAATTGTTTCTAACGGGTCATGTAATATATTAAATCACAGGGCTCATTATGACGAATACAATTATATTTTTTTAATTTTTTTAAATAAATATTTTAAAATATATTAAAAAATATTTCACAAAAATTACCCATTCCCCCCGTTATTCCCCAAACTTAAATCATAATTTTTAAATCATTTGTTCAAAAGATATTAACAAAAATATTAAACATCGATTTAATTTCCACTTTAGAAACTACACTATTTAAATTTTGAAAAATATATTTTATTTGTATTTTTTAATAATTTGAATAAAAGATTTAATAATTTATAATTTAAAACTTGACCTATTTTGCCCTTTATCTTCCAATCCACAGAGCCTCAAAACTCAGACAGTAGATTATAAAAGATTTCTCTGAAAGTTTATTATTTAAAATAAAACTCTAATTAGAAAATTAAATACATATTTATTCTGATAAAAATCAAGCAAATCCTTAAGCAGATAAAATAAAAAGTCTATGTGTGGAAAATCAAAGTGTATATTTTTTATAAATTTAAAACGCTCCCTTTAAGAGATATAAGGGTAAATATAAGAAAATGCACTCATTCCCTGCTTGTCTGAAACTGGAATATTAGACTCTTGAGGTGGTACGGAACCCTAAGTATGCGAGTACAAACTTGTACTTGACCAAATTATTTTATTTTCTTTTTACTGTTTTTTTTAATTGTTTGATTACTTTAACATGTTATGTTAATACTCCTGCTTTTATTTTTCTTCTTTTCTCTCATTCCGGTTTTTTAGTACTTGTCTATTGGTCTGACTGATTTTTTCTGTTATTTGCTTTTATATTTTTTGATTCACACTTATTTTACTATCTGTTTCTATATTCTGTTTTCCGTTAACATATTTTCCTTACAGTTTAACTAGGAAGTGATTTTAAAAAAGAAAAAACAGTTACAATACGAGATTACACATTTGTATATTGCATATTCACTTCCAATTTAGGACTAACTATTTTGTATTGTTTATGATAGTAGGCTGGAGAGGAAACATTTTATAGAGTGACGCTGGGGTTGTGGGGTTAGGTATCTTATACTCGTATAAGGCGATATCGAACTTGTTATAATATTTATTTTTTAATTTTCAAGCATTCCTCACATATTGCGTATTTATAGGCAATCACATTAAATCATTCTAACACGGCATACTTATGAAGATTGTAAGGAAATCATTATCAAACACATTACAAAATCTGGCCGATATGAACTTACTTTTATAGTGAAGATTTATTGACGACTTACTTTGATGTGTTTTGCTGAAAGCTTTCCAGACATAAAAGTGTCGGTACTTAACTGTTTCATTGTACGCCAAGTAACGGAGAACCATTTAAACGACGATAGTACAATTGTAGAGAGTCGCTTACCGACATATGACATGAGTTGATACATAACATTTATTCAACGACTATTAAATGATATTATAATAGCTTCAGGATTATTTACAATATTTACAATAAAATCAAGAATTTATTACAAATAGAATGTACCCTGTAGTGACAAATGAGACTGACACCTTTACTCATGAACTTCTGCATTTTGTTGTTGTTATTAAACCAGATTCGTGATTGCAACGATTTTACAGCTATTGCTGTAGATTTGCTAAGGATATTTTTTCACATTTTTGATATTATTGGAAGTAGAGAGAGTAGAGATTTTCAGTTATTATGTCAACATAAACTATTGCTACAGTTGAGGGAAATAAACTGTAATTAGTACTCAGTGGTTAGAGTCATTCCTACTGGCTTTTAAGCAATTTTTATAGATGTGGTCAAGTTGATATGGGACTTTAAGGTAGGTATCTATATTGAGGAAACAGATCGTTAGACTGAAAATGAATTGTTAAATGGTACGGATGTAAAAAAAATGGTATTGGTATTTAGTGTACATGTAGGACTACCATAATGAAAGTATTGATCATGTGAATAGCACCAGGGAAAGCTTGGGCAACACCCTAGGCGGTAGATGTGCGAATACATTAAACTACAATGTTCATAGAATTTACGGGAATAGCATTTCTGCAATTCTTTCAACAGAACCGATTTGTTTTTAGAAGGTGAAATAATAGCCATTAGATTTTATTGTGCCATATACAATTCTCATTGATTCGGTGTGTTTGCATGTCAGCAACTTTAGTGTAGGCTCGGTTTGACCATATAGGACAGCACTACTCTCCACGGAATAGACCAGGGCAAGTGCTGAGATTCTAAATACTACAGTCACTTTCAGATTTTTATGCATGCTATTATTGCTGGTCGTAAGTTTCCCTGGTTTTTATAGAGATAGTCTCTGCAGATAATTTCTCTATCAATCTTCACGCCAAGATACTTTGGAGTAGGATCCTATGCTAGTCGCCTTTAAACATAAATTTTCCTGCGTATTGTGCTTGCCTGTTACAGAGATGGAAATAAGGAGACTATTTTTCGGATCTTGGGCTTCAGTCGCCAAGTTGTAAAGAATTTGTCCCGACAACCTACTTGGAAAAAACAACCAAATCCAAGATTCAGGCTCTCATACCAGATCAGGACATACGCAAAAGACTCATCCCGAGAGAAAAATCCAGTAGATGCCCCAAGCTGTACGGTCTGCCAAAAATTCACAAGGAAGGAGTCCCGATGCGCCCGATAGTCAGTGCTTTCAACTCACCTCTTCAACAACTCGAGAAGTACCTCGCAGCAGCCACGCAACCTTTA
Organism: Octodonta nipae; assembly: GCA_034190945.1. NCBI lineage: Eukaryota > Metazoa > Arthropoda > Insecta > Coleoptera > Chrysomelidae > Octodonta > Octodonta nipae. Next base: position 96,973,287 of record CM067216.1, on the reverse strand, counting down.
GTCGAAAATGCCGCATCCTATGTCAAAAATTCCGAACATCTTCTCATAACAATAGGGGAGCTAAACTTACAAGAAGAAGACCGCCTCGCAAGTCTCGACGTCAAATCACTTTACCCAAGCATCCCCGTCGACGAAGCCTTGGACCAAATTGCCATGAATGAAGACCTTCCTGCGCACATCATACAACTCGCGGAACATTGCCTCAAAAACACATATTTCTCCTTTGACAGGCAACTTTACAGACAGGTCGACGGTGCACCTAAGGGCTATGCGCTCTCAATTGCGGTGGCAAACCTCTTCATGTCTTATTTCGAAACGGCCCTTTTAAACACAGCCCCCTGATACCAAAAGTCTGGCTACGATACGTAGACGATATCTTGATAGTGTAGCCTCATGGGGATACGGAACTCAGCAATTTCCTACACCTGGCAAACTCTCTACACGAAAGGATCCAATTCACCATGGAGATGGAAGAAGATGGATGCCTTCCTTTTCTGGACATCTACTTAAAAAGGACAACAACAGGGAAGCTAGAACACACAATCTATCGAAAGCCGACACACACCGACAGATACCTTAATGCTAAATCCCACCATCCCTCCCAAATACAAGCAGTAGTAAATACACTTATATGCAGGTCACGACGCATTGCAGACGCCAAACACAAACAAGAGGAACTAAACACCATCTCACAGACCTTGAGGAGGAATGGGTACAGCAACAACACCATACGACGTGCCCTGAATCAACAACAACTACCAAGGCACGAAGAAACCCAACAAGACCCCCCAAAGGCAGCGACCACCCTTCCGTACATACAAGGAGTGATAGATCGGATCGGAAGAATCCTTAGAAAAAGCAACATCAAAACTTCCTACAAACCTCATAAGACGATAAAAAGCATTCTAGGCAATCCCAAAGATCAACCTCCACTAGAGTCACGGAGTCTACAAGATACCTTGCGGCGGGTGCGAGCAAGCATATGTAGGTCAAACAAACCGTAGGATCTAAGCCCGAATCGAAGAGCACAAACTCAGCATACGAAACAAGACCACAACCTCGGCCCTGTTCCAACATCAACAGCAAACAGAACATAGAATCAACTTTGAGGGCTCTAAGCATCTGGCAACAGAAAACAACTTGAAAAGAAGAACGATTAGGGAAGCTATAGAAATTGAAAAGGAAGGAGAAATCAATAACCGTAACGAAGCTCTACACCTGCATCAAGCCTGGAAGAACATCTTACGGGAAAAGAAAAACAAATTAAAAGAGAGCGCAACTATACCACAACGTTGCATTCCGTCACTCGTAGCTAACTATCAGGACGCCCACCCTTCTAACGAACATCTGCGGCCGCCATCGGTACAAACAGAACCACCTCATCGGTACAATTTGCGACAACGCAATGGTGTCACCCAATCAAAACAAACGGCACCGCCCCCTCAACACAATCGGAGGCGGGGCAAAGAAGTAGGAGTGGGCTCGGGAGAGCATAAATAGCGGCGCGAACATATCGGAGCTCACTTCCACTTCAGACGCCACGGAGAGCAGAGCAAGCGGAGAACGACCTAGCCGACGATCTCGGATACGAAGTAGTCCGGAAAGGTCCGAACCTGCAGCCACCCTTCGTGTTGGAAGAAGAGGAAAAGCCTTATGAAAATGCCAAGTGAGATTTTGGCGAAACGTCAGGCGACCGTTCATTTACAGGGACAAAACTTTCAACGGACGAACACTTGGACCATCAAGCGAGCTACACATAGTTCCGTCCGTGCCAACTTGTTTTCAAACACACACACATATATATATATATATATATATATATATATATATCTACTAAGCTTCCGGTCGCGACTAGATACCAATGTTCCATATACTATGACAAAAAGAAGCTTAAAAATGTTCACACTAATTACGGTCGAATTTCGGCCATTTGGCGACAACTAATATATTTGAAATTGAAGAAAAAAAGGAAACAAAAAAAGAAGAATAAAGGAAACCAAAGACATAAAAAACTTCAAACACGCAAAATAAGATACTATCAGGAGGTGGTAAGTACCTCTACAAACTGAGTTTATTAATTAATATTGAAGCATGGGTACCAACTAAAACATAGCAAAATAAAATATTCTATGTTTATTATCTGTAATTATGGTAGCAGCAAGAATCGCACAAGTAGAGGTCAACTAAACATGATGGTATCAGAAGTGAGTGTCATAAGAAATCAGTTCCAGAAACGATACTCTGAGAAAAATAGATTTCTCTCCCTACGCAATCTCTTTACCTGGATACACTTTTTCTCAACAATATTAAATACATTCCTTTCTCTATTTGTAATAAAAATTGTCAATTGTCGGTCAACAGCTCATTTAGCACTGAGGCATTTTTCGAAAACAGAAACTAAGGCGAGGGGCTAAATCTAGGAAACAGAGTGCGCGAAAAAGCAATTCAAAATTTAACTAACTGATTCTAACAATCACGAGACCGGATGTGTTAACTGGTGCATTTTGTCATGAACCAAACCGTTCTTGATTTCATTATTTTTATCTTCATATAATAAGAAAAACGCTGCAATAAACTTTCCTCTCTGAAGACAATCAATGAAAATCATTTCATGCGCATCCCATAGAACATGTCTTTGTCCGTAGATGGGTAAATTTTGGTAACTTCTTCGGATTCACTGAAGCTGATTCTGTCCATTTAATGTTCTAGTTGTTCCTTCCTCTCAATTATGAAGTGATGTTTCATCCATGCTTATGATTTGTGAGTAACCACGGTAACCATCTTGCACGCACCATTCTTATTCCGAAATTTTCAGTTAATGTTAACATGCGATTTACATTAAACCTTTGAAATGCATAACGGTCTTCCAATACCATTTGGTCGATTTTCTTCACGCAGAGTGATCACTTAATTTAGCCAATATCTACGGTGTTTTTCTAGGTAGCCCTTTAGGTCCCTTTACTTTACCATTCAATAATTTACTGGAGTAAATAAGGAGCAGACTTCCCGAAATAGCATCTAGTTCCGCTTTGATGCTGGTTGGAGGGAGGTCACTCAAATGGAAGCATTTGACAACACAGCGATGACAATTTTCTCCACATTTGCAGATTTATTTATGACAGAGTTCTTTATATTGCCGCCAAACAAATACTAAACAACTAAAACGATGTCACATTAAATATGTTTGGGTTTATCATATATTGAAATGGTTAATGTCACTAACAAAGTGAGTTATTTGATAGAAATGTACGAGAGCTATTGCGAGATAGGCAATTATAAGTAGGTACTTACCAGTTGAAACTGTGAATAACAAAAGATTACCTGAAAAAGAAAATAAGTGTAGAGTTTAGAACTTGGCACTATTTATATCAAAAGCTAAATTTTGCCAACTAACTAATTTTTCCTGTACAACAAAATTCGCAACTTTATAAATAACCAAACCAAAATAATTCATACTCGTATACTCAAAACAATATCATTATTCTTCACTGTTCTTATTTGCATTTCTAGTAACCAAATTGAAATAATGTTATGTCACATGTATACTGAATCATCACTCTTTACGGAAATCAATACCTTAACGATAATGTCTACCAATATTTTTTATTGTAATAAAGTAGGTGTACAAAATATCCAGTAATAGCCGAGTTTTTTTAGCAGGTGTCTGGGTGTTACTGGATTCTCTTGGCCCTAAAATATCACTTGTGTAATATTTGTTTAAATGATATATCGAGCCATTTTTGATGAAGTAACATAAAAAAGTGTCATACTACGTATGAATTAGTTGCAAATATTTAAACAAATTAATAATACTTCTGAGAAAGCTTTATATATATATATATATATATATATATATATATATATATATGTAATACATTATTTCAGATTCCATTCACACCAGTTTGATTCACGAAGACTGAGACTGGAATTCAATTAAGAAACTGGAAAACAGAAACAAAGTAAATAAAACGATATTTATTTTCTTTTTGCACGATGTCTCTTAAAAGGCGGCTGCTGTTTAAGAAAAAGAATGTGGGACGATTGTCTGTCTGGTTCCAATACGAGTTGAAATAGTTCCTCGATTGCTCCTCAGTATGTTGGGTCGGCAAACAGAAGGGATAGATCGAGCAAGTAGGTAATCAAATAAAAATTAAGCAGGCAAAAGGTAATAAAATAATATATCTTATATATACAAATATTACTTCTACTATGATTAAACTTAAAAAAATCAACAAAAACAATAGTGCTTGCTGAAGCTTATTTGTGACATTTTCTAGTTTCTTTTTATGGCTTGATTGGGCAATAACACAATATTTGACAAAAAAGGCTATATATCTATTCTGACTTATCATTAAAAGTTGAACAAAGTAGAAATTTGAAATTAAAAGCCGGATCGTGTTGACAATTTTACTTGATATAAATAAGACAATTTGTTGTTTTTAGATATACCGGCTACTAAGTAATAAACTACCTTTCCTAGATATATTACTAATAAAATCGGAATCTTCATTCGATACAAATGTTTACAGACAACCAACTCATACTAATAAATACCTCAATTTCAATTCAAATCACCGAATTATAGTAAAGAAAATATTGTGCAATCACTATATGATATTGTAAAGACCAACTCTTCTGATCACCACGAATTCAAGAAAAAAAATTACAAAAACCGTTTTTACTGGGAACAATTACTCTATAAAAATCATAAACAAAAGTGTTAAATAGATTTCATCCAAAACAAGTACTGAGAATCCACACCTAACTTTTCTAAGAAATACTGTAAACCAAGATAAATACATTATTTTAACAATTATAAAATATATACAGGGTCCGTCAGAAAGACTGAAAAGAGTAGGCAACAGAAAACAAACACAACTCAAAAAATTGCATTTACAAAATTCCTTGCGAATGTAATAAATTTCACAATAAATATACGAATCTAGTTACTCGAATACAGTAGAAGCGAAAGCAGAAGGCTACGAGAATTATGCGAACTGCGAACCGACCTGAAGAGGGCAGATGTGACTCTTCCGAAACGTCGTCATTTTACCATCGATCCCGGCAGGAATCAGTTATCAACTACGCGGATGAATTCCCGGAAACCACCTAACACATTTAGTGCCCGCGAAAACTTAAAAACAAATATATATATATTGTTAAGTAGTAAAAGAATTTCTTAACATTTGCAATGCGAAAATTCATGGGAAAATATCCCATTTTTTAGTACCTAATTGTTGTTCCACAAAATCTACATTTATGATTGCTTTGTATCGTTTGTTCAGTTATTTAATTTTGTTACAATATATAAACCTATTCTTTAAGCATTTCATCTTTATGAGGACCCTTAAAAAAGCTATAATTTCAAACCCTTCTTGAAACTAACCATCAAGTTTATTACCTTCAATAACCGTTCTTTGAACCCAACAAAGTTTATTAGGATCTCTAAGTACCCAAACGCGGCATGCAAAGAAAAGAAACGCCCATTTTTCTATATTGTGGGAAAAATCTATCTGAATGAATTTTGAGATCGAAACCAAGCGTCGGACAAGCAACAACTACTTCTAATGTTACTCCGGCCTTGTGCGACTCCACCAAATATAACATTGTCGCGTTAATTCACATCTTGCCTTTGTTGTTTTGTATTAATAATCTCTTTTTGTAATTTAACATAACCCTCAACTTGTCTACAATAGTCTCAATAAACCTATTTTTAGTGTGTAGACATTTTATCTCTTAATTTGAACTACCTGTAATCCCTTAATTGGCATTATAGGAACGTAAGACGTTCGCAGAACTTAACGACACACCAAGTTCATAAGTTCATACTTAGAGTTGGGTCGTTCGTGAATGAGTCGTTCAAAACGAACGACTCTTCTACATGTGCCACGAATGAGCGGCACAGTTAAGTCAAATAGCTCGTTCAGTTCGCCATTAATACAGTCATTCAGCTCGAGCGAGTCGAGAGTCATAGGGTGTGCTAAACGTTCAATCACGAACTAGACTCGTTCATCGTTCAATCTTTCGACCGGCACAGTCACCTCGGCTCGGAGCAGTGGCGAGAAAAGAGTCGTCAGCCGTCTGGTTCATGAGATGAAAGGTATTTTAAAATTTGGTCGGAAGGTTTTATTTTCAACGAATTGATGAATGGGTATTTTAAATTTTTATTATGACAGGCACTAAGGCACAGGATTGTTATTGTTTTGCAGTGTTTTTGTTATATCAATTTCTATTTGGGTTATAAGTAAGCATAATAATTTTATTTGTTTTTAATGTTTAGAGTTTTTTCTTATTTTTGTTACCAAATAATACCAAAATAAAAATTTTGTATTTCCGTAAATTAATGATGTTTAAATTATGACTCAGCAAAACTTTAATATTAGTTTAAGCAGTAAACTACACAAGTAGAGACATTATATAAATCCGCCTAAGGCTAAACGGCTATGTATTAGGAGATCGTTCAATTGAACGACTCATTGTGAACGACTCGTTTTGGTGAGCTGAGCGAAATGAGCCGGCTCACTAAAAAGAGTCATAAAACCCAACACTAGTTCATACAGGTCCGCTATTACACGTACCTGTATGAACTTATGAACTTGGTGTGTCGTTAAGTTCTGCGAACGTCTTACGTTCCTATAATGCCAATTAAGGGATTACAGGTAGTTCAAATTAAGAGATAAAATGTCTACACACTAAAAATAGGTTTATTGAGACTATTGTAGACAAGTTGAGAGTTATGTTAAATTACAAAAAGAGATTATTAATACAAAACAACAAAGGCAAGATATGAATTAACGCGACAATGTTATACTTGGTGGAGTCGCACAAGGCCGGAGTAACATTAGAAGTAGTTGTTGCTTGTCCGACGCTTGGTTTCGATCTCAAAATTCATTCAGATAGATTTTTCCCACAATATAGAAAAATGGGCGTTTCTTTTCTTTGCATGCCGCGTTTGGGTACTTAGAGATCCTAATAAACTTTGTTGGGTTCAAAGAACGGTTATTGAAGGTAATAAACTTGATGGTTAGTTTCAAGAAGGGTTTGAAATTATAGCTTTTTTAAGGGTCCTCATAAAGATGAAATGCTTAAAGAATAGGTTTATATATTGTAACAAAATTAAATAACTGAACAAACGATACAAAGCAATCATAAATGTAGATTTTGTGGAACAACAATTAGGTACTAAAAAATGGGATATTTTCCCATGAATTTTCGCATTGCAAATGTTAAGAAATTCTTTAACTACTTAACAATATATATATATATTTGTTTTTAAGTTTTCGCGGGCACTAAATGTGTTAGGTGGTTTCCGGGAATTCATCCGCGTAGTTGATAACTGATTCCTGCCGGGATCGATGGTAAAATGACGACGTTTCGGAAGAGTCACATCTGCCCTCTTCAGGTCGGTTCGCAGTTCGCATAATTCTCGTAGCCTTCTGCTTTCGCTTCTACTGTATTCGAGTAACTAGATTCGTATATTTAGAAGTCTAGATGTTTTCCATTGTGAAATTTATTACATTCGCAAGGAATTTTGTAAATGCAGTTTTTTAAGTTGTGTTTGTTTTCTGTTGCCTACTCTTTTCAGTCTTTCTGACGGACCCTGTATATATTTTATAATTGTTAAATTAATGTATTTGTGTTGGTTTACAGTATTTCTTAGAAAAGTTAGGTGTGGATTCTCAGTACTTGTTTTGGATGAAATCTATTTAACACTTTTGTTTATGATTTTTATAGAGTAATTCTTCCCAGTAAAAACGGTTTTTGTAATTTTTTTTCTTGAATTCGTGGTGATCAGAAGAATTGGTCTTTACAATATCATATAGTGATTGAACAATATTTTCTTTACTATATTTCGGTGATTTGAATTGAAATTGAGGTATTTATTAGTATGAGTTGGTTGTCTGTAAACATTTGTATCGAATGAAGATTCCGGTTTTATTAGTAATATATCTAGGAGAGGTAGTTTATTACTTAGTAGCCGATATATCTAAAAACAACAAATTGTGTTATTTATATCAAGTAAAATTGTCAACACGATCCGGCTTTTAATTTCAAATTTCTACTTTGTTCAACTTTTAATGATAAGTCAGAATAGATATATAGCCTTTTTTGTCAAATATTGTGTTATTACCCAATCAAGCCATAAAAAGAAACTAGAAAATGTCACAAATAAGCTTCAGCAAGCACTATTGTTTTTGTTGATATTTTTAAGTTTAATCATAGTAGAAGTAATATTTGTATATATAAGATATATTATTTTATTACTTTTTGCCTGCTTAATTTTTATTTGATTACCTACTTGCTCGATCTATCCCTTCTGTTTGCCGACCCAACATACTGACGGAACGAGGCCGAGCAATCGAGGAACTATTTCAACTCGTATTGGAACCAGACAGACAATCGTCCCACATTCTTTTTCTTAAACAGCAGCCACCTTTTAAGAGACATCGTGCAAAAAGAAAATAAATATCGTTTTATTTACTTTGTTTCTGTTTTCCAGTTTCTTAATTGAATTCCAGTCACGAAGACTGAGGTCTTCGTGAATCAAACTGGTGTGAATGGAATCTGAAATAATGTATTACATATATATATATATATACAATGTAAGAAAGGTTTCGGGAAGCAGCCTTTTATGAGCTCATAAAAGGCTGCCGCCACATAAACGAACCACCAAATAAAAGTTATCACTAACCTTTTATGTCGAAGCTCTGGTGTTTTCTTGGGTCTTCTTTCTTCGGAGGCTAGCCCCGTAACAGCAGGAACAGTTTCTGAGAGCTTCGTCTGGACAACACGTTACACAAAAAAATAGCGACGTAATGTTCATTGATTGAGCAAACAAAAAATGCGGGTTTAACAACAAATGATGCGCTTTTGTAAACACAAAAGAAACAAAATGAAAGCGGTTTAGCGGTCGTTACGAACGAAGCTACTAACTCGCGAAATCGTAACGCAAAAAACAACAATAAGCGCCGCCTCTTCAGACGGGATCAAAGCCACCGAAAAGTTCGGAGTACATTGCACGACTCTCCCAAGCGTCCTAATAGCTAGGGATCCGAAACACGAATGTCAATACTGTCTATATTTTACACGCAAAAAACACTTACAATTAGCATTAGCGTGACGGAATGTTTTAGAAAAGGTGCAGAAGTTTAAATATCAATGAAGTAATTCAATCAAACTGAACATAATACACTAAACAAATTGCGGGAACGCACCATTCCGCCAGCCTTGAATTACTTATTTCAAAACTAAGGGTCCACTGGCAGTGGACAAAGCTTTACAAGAGGTCGCTTCAAAGTACCACTTGCAGTTCTAACTGTAGCAACGCGTACAACACCATCACCTCCAGGATGTACGTCAATAATGCGCCCTAATGGCCAATTCAAAGGAGGTGAAGGTCTTGCTTCAAAAAAACAAGAGTACCTGGCTTAACAACCTCCGAGGGATCAGTCCATTTACTCCGTTGATGAAGAGTATGTAAATATTCTTGCGACCAACGTTTCCAGAATGCCTGATGCAAACGACTCAGTAACTGCCGTCTGCTGAGACGATTAGATGGGACAGATAAGAAATCAGATTCAGGAGGTGCTGTTAAAGGTTCCATGCTAAGAAACTTTCCAGGACTCAAGGCGGTAAGATCCGATGGATCGTTGCTACAAGGGGTTATAGGTCGCGAGTTTAAAACTGCTTCGACCTGCGCAAATAGAAAGTTCTTCGTAGGTTAGGATTTGATCTCCAACGACACGTCTTTAGTGAGCTATGACACTACGAATTACTTTCTTTGCGGATAGAATCCAAAATCGTTGCTGCAAAAGAAATTGAACGGTTTGGATTCCTGCGTGAAGATTGGTGACATGACAATCTTCGACAATTAGATTAGTCAAACGCCTTTTACTTGGTAGCAGTGCGGGAAATTTAGTGACATACGGCAAGGGAGCATTAGCCAATCTTCTACCAACTCTAAGAGTTCCCTGTTCATCAAGAAACGGCGAAAGTTTACGAAGCGATTTGGACAAAAGTTTTCGTTCTCGAAGAAGGGAAATCTCTTTAGAAAAATATTGATCTTGAACATATCGAACAATGCGAAGCTGAGCCTGATATAACTCAGCAGCCAAAAATGATCCAGAGCCCCTACGGTCTGGATTGCGAGCGTTATCAACAAAGCGACAAATATGAGCTATAATGCGGGTAATGCGATTAATAGAAGAATGTTCTTCTAACAAAGTACCAAATAAATTTGGTGAAGCGGTGACTTGAAGCGCCACTATACGGGCTTCAGTCAAAACTAGCGGTGACATGCTTGAGTCTGAGCAAGCATGTGGCAAACAAGCGGTAATCAACAATTGTGGGCCTTTCCACCAAAGTGTATTGCCTAATAACTCTGATGGCAAAGTGCCGCGGGAACCCAAGTCAGCGGGGTTATCACAAGATTGGATGTAAAACCAATGCGAAGAAGGAAATTTTTCCTGAATGTAAGCAACTCGATTACTGACAAATGTCTTCCAACGGCGCGGGGAAGAACTAAGCCATAAAAGGACTACCGTGGAATCTGACCAGCAACGAATCACCTTGCATAACAAACGACTATTGAATTGCCCATAAACATAATGAGCCAACTTAGCGGTAAGAACTGAAGCACAGCACACAGTTCCAATCTGGGAAGTGACAAAGTTTTCAAAGGGGCAACTTTCGATTTAGACAACACAACACTTTGACGAAATCCAGATGCGGTTTCGAACACAAAATAAACCACATTTCTCAGAAACATTACCAAATGTGTGAAGTTCACAACTAGAAAAGTTTTCTATAGCAAGCAGGCGAGGCAAAACTAAATTCTGTAAGGTCAACAAAATAGCGATAATGTCTTGCTGCAATTTGGGACCGATAAACAAACAATCATTCAAAGATAACCGATGAGGTATCTTAGCGGATGCATTAAACACTGCACGAAGTTTGGTTGTGCTACTATCAGGTTTCAAAACACAATGATGCGGTATGTAGTAACAATGAGAAAAAGTAGATGGATCAGGAACCAACTCCATATGATCCAGCTCCAAATACTCTTTGTGAAAATCACAATATTGTTTGTAGAGATCTGGTTGCTGTAGAAGACGTCTTTCTAAGGAGTAGAAACGTTGTACGGCGGGATTATACATTCCATCAAAAGCAGGAAGTGTATTTCGAAAAGGACGGGGCACAACGAATCTACCTGAATCCAATCTCCTGCATCCCTCGGAAAATATTTTTTCGCAGATAAGATCATCAGGGGACTGAATCAGTGCGGTAGGAACATCTTCAATTGTCCAGAACCTTTGGAGTGAATCATCTAATGATACTACATCTTCAATTTGACAAAAAAGCGAACTTAGATTTATGACTGACTGAGAGTGAGAGTTAACAGAACTCGAAGACACTACGCTACCCATAAGGATGTAACCAAACACAGTGTTAATAGCATCAGGAACACCTTCCTTTCCCAGAAGGCGTCCATCCAACTAAAAATGGGAGAGAATATATCGGCACCTAACAAAAGGTCAATAGCGCCTGGGCTATTGAAACCAGGATCAGCAAGTTTCAAATTGGTTAGATATGCCATATTAGCCATGTTAATGGGCGCAACAGGCATATCATTGCAAATGCGGGGTAAAACAATAGTATCAACAACAAAATTGCACTCACGCTTTACTATAGAGCGAAGAGAAAGGGTAAGAGAGCCCTCAGCAGAGGTACTCTGCAAAGAACCTAGCCCGTTGAGTTGTATCGAGGCGGGCATAGGTCGGAAGCCAAGGCGTTTCACAGCCTTGCTCGCAATGAATGATGTCATGCTACCAGAATCTAGCAGACATCGCAAAGTTTGATAAGAACCGTGCTTATCTAATACCTCAACTAAAGCGGTAGATAACACATTTGAATTGTATGACAAAAGTGAACTATGACAAGAAGTCTGCGGTAGAGAAGTTTCGGGACTTTCAACAGTATTAATGGTACTGGATCCACCAGATGTGGAAGCCAGGTTTGCGGGGGGAGCACTAGATTCAGACCGAATGCCTGAATCACCACGATTTAAAAATGAAGCAATGTGTGATGGCGTTGTTCGCAGTTGCGGCAAGTGGATAAAGATTTTCAGCGATTCGACTGATGAGAATCGCTCAATCAATTAAAACAAAGTCTAAAATCTTTAACAAACTTAAACCGCGCGGATACTGATTTGTTCAAGAATTCAGAACATTTGTAAATCGCATGATCGGATTTACAAACTAAACAATTTCTATTCTTAGTGACAAACAAAGAACCGGGAAGAATGTTGCTTTGAATTCAATGGTAACTTTTTGTCAACACTTCGCTTTGCCTTGCGGGATAATTCAACATGTTCAAAGGCATCGCAATGCTTCGACAAAAAATCAACAACTTCCGAACGGATCGGAAAGTCATCTTGAGCGGTCACAGTACCATGGTAAAGTTCAAACTTAGCGGCTAAATTCGCTTGAATTTTTTCAAAAGTGTTTCATAAGCACTCACGTAATTGTTTTGTGTTAGTTTAAAATTCCTAATAACCTCAAAAGCAGGCCCTTTTAAAGCTAACTGCAAATATTTGAACTTCTGCATAGCACTGAGTTTTTCATTATTGTGAATTAATGAATCAAACAAATCAATAAAAGTACCAAATTCCAATGTGTCCACTAAATGAAGGCAAATCAATTCGCGGCAAAGCAACACTTTCCTGTTCTCGAGCTATATTTTGTGGCGTAGAATTCTGAACAGATTTCAGTTTAGCAAAAATAGCTAAGTGAATAAAACAATTTTTCAAATTTATTGCGAATGTCATCTTCAAAGTCAAAATCATCGTTTGCATCTGAAATTAATCCAACAATGGAATTGTGATGTTTAAAAAATTCGGAATGGATTGAATCAATCATATCAATCATGCTAAAAAACAATTCAACGACGTCACCTCTTAAGGCTTTCTCGGCAGCAAAATAAATATCTTCTAATCTTTTAAACTCCGATTGTCGATGATTTTTAAATTTTCGTAAATTTTCAGCGGTTTTTGACATCTTAACAATAAATTAAAATCACTGTAACGCCACTGAACAAATCTAACACGATAGAACGAAAACAAAATACTATTCCAAAAATGTACAATTTTTTACTGTTGAAGTCGAAAATATCTGACCAAATGTCAAATAAATTCAAAACAATTTAGCAAAATAACCAAACAAACAAAACGCGACAAAAAAAGATGCGTTTTATTTCCAACGGAATGAGTGAATATCCCGAACTTGTTTTCTCTTTTAACAAATAAAGAAACGAAAATTCAATGCGGTTTTCAACAATAATTGCAACGAAAAATCAATGGTTTTTTTGATCGTTAAACTTTGCACGAAATTAACTCAAATGTATCCGGCCCGGAGTTGGACCAAATTATGTAATTTATTCGATAATCTTTGCACTAAATTAACTCAAATTGCATCCGGCTCGAAGTTGGACCAAATTATGGAATGTGTTCGATGGCACATTCCATAGAGAATATTCAAAAAAATGTATAAATTAGATGTTGCGGTTTTAGTTCAATGCTGGTTCAATGCAAGTATATAATTGACGAAGGACCTTTAGCGGAACAATCAATAAACACGTGCCGTCACATAAACGAACCACCAAATAAAAGTTATCACTAAACTTTTATGTCGAAGCTCTGGTGTTTTCTTGGGTCTTCTTTCTTCGGAGGCTAGCCCCGTAACAGCAGGAACAGTTTCTGAGAGCTTCGTCTGGACAACACGTTACACAAAAAAATAGCGACGTAATGTTCATTGATTGAGCAAACAAAAAATGCGGGTTTAACAACAAATGATGCGCTTTTGTAAACACAAAAGAAACAAAATGAAAGCAGTTTAGCGGTCGTTACGACGAAGCTACTAACTCGCGAAATCGTAACGCAAAAAACAACAATAAGCGCCGCCTCTTCAGACGGGATCAAAGCCACCGAAAAGTTCGGAGTACATTGCACGACTCTCCCAAGCGTCCTAATAGCTAGGGATCCGAAACACGAATGTCAATACTGTCTATATTTTACACGCAAAAAACACTTACAATTAGCATTAGCGCGACGGAATGTTTTAGAAAAGGTGCAGAAGTTTAAATATCAATGAAGTAATTCAATCAAATTGAACACAATACACTAAACAAATTGCGGGAACGCACCATACTCTATCCAATTTTTTGGAAACAATATTAATAATTCTTGTACTAAACAAAAATAGGACAAATAATATCTTCGGACAAACACAGGAAACAAAATAGGATTGAACTATTTTGTCTTTGCTCATTTATACATAGTTAGTGCTTTTTCATTGCTGTAGTTGTATGATCTATCCAAGGCCTTTGACTGGCCTCTTATAATATTTTGCTAACAAAACTCGATTACCATGGAGTTAGAGGTTCTACCTTATCAATATTTAAATCTTACTTGACAAATCGCTTTCAAACCGTGAATTATTATTATTATATATCTATAGGACACGGTGTTGCTCAATGTACTTTTCACTACTTCCATCAATGATTTGCCTAACTTTATTCATTCATATAAATCGATGATATTTGCAGTTGATACCCGTTTTGTTTATGGTGACAGCAATCTAGCTAACCTCACTAAACTCTCGGTAGGATATATAGAAGCAAAATCGGAAAAATGTTTTAGTACAAATAAACTAAAGCTGAGTAAGGAAAAAATATAGTCTACAAGTGTTTCGTTTATCCCGAACGAAAAATATTTGGAAAAATGAATTTGAATCTATTAAACATCTTAGTTTGAAGCTTTATTTATATCAATGAACGTGGCGATGATTCTGTTTTTATTTATTTATATGTTACAATCCTATATGTATTTCAGATGCAACACAGCCTTACTATAATAATCAAGGTATAAATCTGAACATTTATATGCAATTTGAAATGAATATTCGGTTTTATTATACTATAATTTTCTGTATTTATATGATCACAGACTGCCTACAAGGAAATAAATATTAAATTATTATATTCGTTTACAATGCGCTGCCAAGGTGTTCAGGTTTTCAGACTATATAAATAAAGTTTTGGAAAATAGGGCACTTATCACGTTTTATAGAAGACCTATACTATAAACTCGATTTAATTTTGTACTTTTTAATATTTAAACTTCGTTTATTAAGTTCTTACACAAAACAGTCACAGTTTGACAAATTTTATCATTAAGTTTTCGTTTTGCACTGTAATTTGTTATGTAGGGGATAAATGTGTTAATAGTAACAAAAAAAGTTTTCTAACATTTTCATTAGTAATAATTATTTGCTAGTCAAAATTTAAGTAACATATCCGTTTATATAACAAAATGTAAACTAGAACAAAGAAAACTCTTAGAAATTGTACTTATTGTAATCAAGGAACAATGTTACAATTGTTACACCAGGAGTTAATTGAAATGGCTTTCGAGGACTAGGTGTAAGGGACTATATTATTAAAAACAGTTGACTAAAAATATATCATTGTGTAAGTCACCAAAAACACTTATTCCTACAAACAATTTAAACACGTAAAATTTGATCATTCTCGGCACAGCTGTAGTGGATCCACTCTCTACATTGCAACCTTTTGCACTTCTCTTACCTTTATCGTCAAAATAAACAGTAGACTAGTGTCCTTCGTTTTTGTCATCTATATCTTGTTATTGTTGAGGCCCGATGTTGTCTTCTCTTTACTTCAATTTGCTGGCATGTTTGTAAATATTGATTAAATTTTTCCTCTGATTTGTTTTTTTTTAATTTCGTAGCACGCGCAATATTTGTGGCTTCAGGACGTCTGACATAGGGAAAGATGTATATTTTCATAAAAGCCTTGTACCAAACAAGGCTTGCTGCTTCTGTTTTCTTACGTACTACGAATTAGCTAATTTACTTCAGTTTCTAATTTTGTATTAAGAACATAAACTCTCATAAAATAGAAATAAAATAAATAATTTAATATTAATTTTTTTAAATAATTTTTAATAATTTTTAAATAATTTGAAAACTAGTGAAAACTGATGCGATGATATTCCTATAAAAATTCTTATTATTAATAATTTTAGGATCAAAATAAACTTGAAGAACATCTCCGCATGGATTGTTCATTTTATGGCAATGTTTTTTAATTAAAGTGGTCCAGCAAGGTTTACTACTACTTTTAGTTCCATCACTTTAATTTTAAGTTGTTTAGGTGGTGGACCCCACCCGCATTTTTTCAAACGGTGAGGGTTATGTGTTGATACATCTTTTCAATGGGCATTAAATCCTCTTTAAACTGGTGCTTGTTTTTTTGTAATAATCTATTCATTGGCGCGGAACGGAATTAAATTCTTTTAATGGCAAACTTGCTAGGTAGGTTTCCTTATGTTATGTTGTGCTTTTGGTTTGACTGATTTAAAAAAGTGAATTATTCTATCGAAGAGAGAGTCGAACTTACTGAAGTGTATTTTATAAACAATCAGTGTAATAGAATAATGAAAAATGTAGTCAACATGTACAATAAGATAATTTTCTATGTTTAGTGATAAAATTCCAGCACACTGGTTCAGTTGGTGATAAAATAAATATAATGGAAATCAGCTGATAACTGAAATATCTAGTCGAGATCAAGTTGGACCCGAAAAATGCCTAACGAAGTGGAAGTGTCGCGTACCATTATACAGACTTCACTTATATCCAATTCAACTTCTCTAAGAGTTTAGTAAAGATCCTAATGAACGGCGTTTGCAATTTTGTAAACTAAAGTCCGAACTATTCACAATTAATCCGACCTACATTTTTAAAATTTGCTTCTCAGATGAATGTTATTTCGCAATAGCGCTGTCAATTCACCTGATTGACGTTACTAGACTGACATGTATACAAGGTAAAAGGTGATCACATGATGGAACAATTTTTTGTCCAGGAAAATTTAGATGGCGATGTATACCTAGACCAAGGTTACCATGATAAAATCCGATATTTTAGCAAAATGGAGCTCCTCCTCATTGTCCATTACCTACACGGCATTTTGTGGATGAAACATATCCTGCTAGATGTCACCTAAATTTACGTAACAGCAACACTAATTAATTCCAAGAAATTAAACTAGATGTTCGTCATAAAGCCCAAGAATACTTCGTACCAGTTGCTGTACTATGGAGGTTTATGGCGGATATTCTCAACATTTAATAAGGCAACACGTAGCTGAAGTTAAAAAATAAGACGCCATTTTAAACGCAAACATGCTCTCTGAAAACTTGTCCGAGAGTTTTTGAATTTTCAATTAAGAAGCTGTAAACCTTGAATTGTTGAATTGAATTGTTAGGTGACCCTGTACAAAACATGACATTGTTATTGCTGTAATGCCCATCAGCACAGCTTAACAGATTTAAAGTCGTTAATTTTTTATACAGAATCTATAAATACATTTTGTCACAACTCTTATTAGAGAGGTAACTTGTAAATTGTCTGTCTGATTTTCTGCCCTGATCAAAAATCCATGAAAGGAGATCTTATCCACTGAGACGAAGAATGATTGACAGACGTCATCCCCTTACGAAAAAACGTGCAAAAATGCCTCGAAGATTAAATTTTTTGAATAGAATTAAATTAGGATTGATGAATGCAATATCATTGGGCTACCGAAGTGTCAACTTGTCAAAACCAATTTTAATTTAAAAATTTTTTGAGCAATGAAACAGGAGTTTCAATTTGAGTCTAACAATATGTTGACATTTATTAAATTTATTCATTATTTTCTAAGCATGTGCCTGGGGTATTAGTACTTAAAAGAAATCAGGTACTAACATGCTGTTGAACTACGTTGACTTTGTATATTTCATCAAATATATTTTTTATATTAAGTATTACTCGTATTTATTTATATTTACTTCGATTTTTCAAAGCCTTGCCTTGCTTAATTTACGTTCTAAGTAGTACATGTGGTGAATCGGAATATTCTCGAAAAATAATCTAGATCAATTAATTTCCCACTTTTTTTCAAATCTATAATGCATGTTCGAATACTTACATCCATCTTTTAACGCCTCCTTGTGTACAGGTACGTTACGTGTGAAATAGGTTACTATACCATATCAACGTCATTAGTGTCGAGATTTTCGCAATGCTGAATGTGTACCCCGTATTTCAGAGATTTATTTTTTGCACGTTTCCACACGTTAATGAAACGAAATGAAGTCCGATGATAGATACTGTCCTTACATTAAATTTATGCATTCATTTGTCACGAATTCCACGTAAAGTAAGTGTGTTTCTGTCTTTTCGCTATTCAATCTGTCCCAGAAGATTCATTCTAATTTAAATTTGTAATTCCGTAATATGGCAGAAGTGAAAGTGAATGTGAATGAACAGGAATAGAGTATGTGAGGATTTCATAAAAGGAATAGAACGTAAGAATTATATGTATATATGTCTATGCGAGTAAAAATGCTTTAACGGTTGTTTTCTCAATGATTAACTGACATTACGTATGTTTATTCTTTTTTTTCTGTATGCATTTGAAAACCAATTTCCGTAATGACTGGAATTCTGTAGATGGTATTCTTGAAACAGATTGTTATGCAAACTGAATTTTAACCATTATCGTGAACTGTCATAGATTGTTTGAAAACTCGCGAGTATTTTATTTTCGTATTTGTATTGCCTTTAAATTAGTTTTGATGGTTGTAAAATATTTTTTATATCTCATGTTTATCAAAAATAAAGACTGTCGGTGCCAGTTTAAATTAAATAATTACTTTGTTTGATACTTGGTATTATAACCAAATTATATATACACATATGGGCTCAAAATTATCACCAATTTTATTATACGTAATGGACTATTTCGTGCCCCCGAAACTTAGTTTTGATGGATGTTCCCTTTCTCAAGAAATATGTCGATGTTTTTTCCAAGTCATAATAGGTCGGCCTCTTTTTATAAACTGATTTATCCCCATTCTCTGCCAGATATCTTGGGTTATTAATTTGTCCTGCCTTGTAACCCTTAAACATCTCCTCATATAGTCCAGTTCTACGGTTCTTATCTGATCACGAACTGCTGTTGTTATTGGCCACACCTCTGCGTTGTAGAGTACAATATTTTCCACAATGCTGTGGAACAAACGTTTCTTTGTATCCTGGCTTAAATTCTCAGGCCATAGCAAACCATGTAGAGTTTTTGTCGCCATTTTCCCCATACCTATCCTAGTTGAAATCTCTTTCTCGCAGATGCCAGCAGAACTTATTGTTGTTCCCAGATATTTAGGAACATTGCACGATTTTGTCTGTTGGTCGTCTATTTCTAAGTTTTTTGCAGCCCCCACCCCCCATGCACATATATTTTGTTTCTTGGTATTTGATCTTCAGATCCCATTTCTGATATTCCTCTCGTAGTTTCCTCAACATAGATTCCATATATTCATGATCTTGGGCAAACAAGACTTGATCATTGGCGTACGAGGGCTGCCTTTTATATTTCGGGATTGGAAAACCGTGGTGTTGCAATCTGACAACTGACAGCTCTGTCGTAAAGTTTGACATTTTTGAGGTTGTACGTACTCAGAACGTTTTTACATACGAGCGCTATGTTTTGTTGTATGATCTATCCAAGGCCTTTGACTGGCCTCTTATAATATTTTGCTAACAAAACTCGATTACCATGGAGTTAGAGGTTCTACCTTATCAATATTTAAATCTTACTTGACAAATCGCTTTCAAACCGTGAATTATTATTATTATATATCTATAGGACACGGTGTTGCTCAATGTACTTTTCACTACTTCCATCAATGATTTGCCTAACTTTATTCATTCATATAAATCGGTGATATTTGCAGTTGATACCCGTTTTGTTTATGGTGACAGCAATCTAGCTAACCTCACTAAACTCTCGGTAGGATATATAGAAGCAAAATCGGAAAAATGTTTTAGTACAAATAAACTAAAGCTGAGTAAGGAAAAAATATAGTCTACAAGTGTTTCGTTTATCCCGAACGAAAAATATTTGGAAAAATGAATTTGAATCTATTAAACATCTTAGTTTGAAGCTTTATTTATATCAATGAACGTGGCGATGATTCTGTTTTTATTTATTTATATGTTACAATCCTATATGTATTTCAGATGCAACACAGCCTTACTATAATAATCAAGGTATAAATCTGAACATTTATATGCAATTTGAAATGAATATTCGGTTTTATTATACTATAATTTTCTGTATTTATATGATCACAGACTGCCTACAAGGAAATAAATATTAAATTATTATATTCGTTTACAATGCGCTGCCAAGGTGTTCAGGTTTTCAGACTATATAAATAAAGTTTTGGAAAATAGGGCACTTATCACGTTTTATAGAAGACCTATACTATAAACTCGATTTAATTTTGTACTTTTTAATATTTAAACTTCGTTTATTAAGTTCTTACACAAAACAGTCACAGTTTGACAAATTTTATCATTAAGTTTTCGTTTTGCACTGTAATTTGTTATGTAGGGGATAAATGTGTTAATAGTAACAAAAAAAGTTTTCTAACATTTTCATTAGTAATAATTATTTGCTAGTCAAAATTTAAGTAACATATCCGTTTATATAACAAAATGTAAACTAGAACAAAGAAAACTCTTAGAAATTGTACTTATTGTAATCAAGGAACAATGTTACAATTGTTACACCAGGAGTTAATTGAAATGGCTTTCGAGGACTAGGTGTAAGGGACTATATTATTAAAAACAGTTGACTAAAAATATATCATTGTGTAAGTCACCAAAAACACTTATTCCTACAAACAATTTAAACACGTAAAATTTGATCATTCTCGGCACAGCTGTAGTGGATCCACTCTCTACATTGCAACCTTTTGCACTTCTCTTACCTTTATCGTCAAAATAAACAGTAGACTAGTGTCCTTCGTTTTTGTCATCTATATCTTGTTATTGTTGAGGCCCGATGTTGTCTTCTCTTTACTTCAATTTGCTGGCATGTTTGTAAATATTGATTAAATTTTTCCTCTGATTTGTTTTTTTTTTAATTTCGTAGCACGCGCAATATTTGTGGCTTCAGGACGTCTGACATAGGGAAAGATGTATATTTTCATAAAAGCCTTGTACCAAACAAGGCTTGCTGCTTCTGTTTTCTTACGTACTACGAATTAGCTAATTTACTTCAGTTTCTAATTTTGTATTAAGAACATAAACTCTCATAAAATAGAAATAAAATAAATAATTTAATATTAATTTTTTTAAATAATTTTTAATAATTTTTAAATAATTTGAAAACTAGTGAAAACTGATGCGATGATATTCCTATAAAAATTCTTATTATTAATAATTTTAGGATCAAAATAAACTTGAAGAACATCTCCGCATGGATTGTTCATTTTATGGCAATGTTTTTTAATTAAAGTGGTCCAGCAAGGTTTACTACTACTTTTAGTTCCATCACTTTAATTTTAAGTTGTTTAGGTGGTGGACCCCACCCGCATTTTTTCAAACGGTGAGGGTTATGTGTTGATACATCTTTTCAATGGGCATTAAATCCTCTTTAAACTGGTGCTTGTTTTTTTGTAATAATCTATTCATTGGCGCGGAACGGAATTAAATTCTTTTAATGGCAAACTTGCTAGGTAGGTTTCCTTATGTTATGTTGTGCTTTTGGTTTGACTGATTTAAAAAAGTGAATTATTCTATCGAAGAGAGAGTCGAACTTACTGAAGTGTATTTTATAAACAATCAGTGTAATAGAATAATGAAAAATGTAGTCAACATGTACAATAAGATAATTTTCTATGTTTAGTGATAAAATTCCAGCACACTGGTTCAGTTGGTGATAAAATAAATATAATGGAAATCAGCTGATAACTGAAATATCTAGTCGAGATCAAGTTGGACCCGAAAAATGCCTAACGAAGTGGAAGTGTCGCGTACCATTATACAGACTTCACTTATATCCAATTCAACTTCTCTAAGAGTTTAGTAAAGATCCTAATGAACGGCGTTTGCAATTTTGTAAACTAAAGTCCGAACTATTCACAATTAATCCGACCTACATTTTTAAAATTTGCTTCTCAGATGAATGTTATTTCGCAATAGCGCTGTCAATTCACCTGATTGACGTTACTAGACTGACATGTATACAAGGTAAAAGGTGATCACATGATGGAACAATTTTTTGTCCAGGAAAATTTAGATGGCGATGTATACCTAGACCAAGGTTACCATGATAAAATCCGATATTTTAGCAAAATGGAGCTCCTCCTCATTGTCCATTACCTACACGGCATTTTGTGGATGAAACATATCCTGCTAGATGTCACCTAAATTTACGTAACAGCAACACTAATTAATTCCAAGAAATTAAACTAGATGTTCGTCATAAAGCCCAAGAATACTTCGTACCAGTTGCTGTACTATGGAGGTTTATGGCGGATATTCTCAACATTTAATAAGGCAACACGTAGCTGAAGTTAAAAAATAAGACGCCATTTTAAACGCAAACATGCTCTCTGAAAACTTGTCCGAGAGTTTTTGAATTTTCAATTAAGAAGCTGTAAACCTTGAATTGTTGAATTGAATTGTTAGGTGACCCTGTACAAAACATGACATTGTTATTGCTGTAATGCCCATCAGCACAGCTTAACAGATTTAAAGTCGTTAATTTTTTATACAGAATCTATAAATACATTTTGTCACAACTCTTATTAGAGAGGTAACTTGTAAATTGTCTGTCTGATTTTCTGCCCTGATCAAAAATCCATGAAAGGAGATCTTATCCACTGAGACGAAGAATGATTGACAGACGTCATCCCCTTACGAAAAAACGTGCAAAAATGCCTCGAAGATTAAATTTTTTGAATAGAATTAAATTAGGATTGATGAATGCAATATCATTGGGCTACCGAAGTGTCAACTTGTCAAAACCAATTTTAATTTAAAAATTTTTTGAGCAATGAAACAGGAGTTTCAATTTGAGTCTAACAATATGTTGACATTTATTAAATTTATTCATTATTTTCTAAGCATGTGCCTGGGGTATTAGTACTTAAAATAAATCAGGTACT
This sequence comes from Octodonta nipae, assembly GCA_034190945.1. Lineage (NCBI taxonomy): Eukaryota > Metazoa > Arthropoda > Insecta > Coleoptera > Chrysomelidae > Octodonta > Octodonta nipae. The sequence goes on along the minus strand of CM067216.1, from coordinate 96,950,204 downwards.
AACATGCTGTTGAACTACGTTGACTTTGTATATTTCATCAAATATATTTTTTATATTAAGTATTACTCGTATTTATTTATATTTACTTCGATTTTTCAAAGCCTTGCCTTGCTTAATTTACGTTCTAAGTAGTACATGTGGTGAATCGGAATATTCTCGAAAAATAATCTAGATCAATTAATTTCCCACTTTTTTTCAAATCTATAATGCATGTTCGAATACTTACATCCATCTTTTAACGCCTCCTTGTGTACAGGTACGTTACGTGTGAAATAGGTTACTATACCATATCAACGTCATTAGTGTCGAGATTTTCGCAATGCTGAATGTGTACCCCGTATTTCAGAGATTTATTTTTTGCACGTTTCCACACGTTAATGAAACGAAATGAAGTCCGATGATAGATGTCCTTACATTAAATTTATGCATTCATTTGTCACGAATTCCACGTAAAGTAAGTGTGTTTCTGTCTTTTCGCTATTCAATCTGTCCCAGAAGATTCATTCTAATTTAAATTTGTAATTCCGTAATATGGCAGAAGTGAAAGTGAATGTGAATGAACAGGAATAGAGTATGTGAGGATTTCATAAAAGGAATAGAACGTAAGAATTATATGTATATGTCTATGCGAGTAAAAATGCTTTAACGGTTGTTTTCTCAATGATTAACTGACATTACGTATGTTTATTCTTTTTTTTCTGTATGCATTCGAAAACCAATTTCCGTAATGACTGGAATTCTGTAGATGGTATTCTTGAAACAGATTGTTATGCAAACTGAATTTTAACCATTATCGTGAACTGTCATAGATTGTTTGAAAACTCGCGAGTATTTTATTTTCGTATTTGTATTGCCTTTAAATTAGTTTTGATGGTTGTAAAATATTTTTTATATCTCATGTTTATCAAAAATAAAGACTGTCGGTGCCAGTTTAAATTAAATAATTACTTTGTTTGATACTTGGTATTATAACCAAATTATATATACACATATGGGCTCAAAATTATCACCAATTTTATTATACGTAATGGACTATTTCGTGCCCCCGAAACTTAGTTTTGATGGATGTTCCCTTTCTCAAGAAATATGTCGATGTTTTTTCCAAGTCATAATAGGTCGGCCTCTTTTTATAAACTGATTTATCCCCATTCTCTGCCAGATATCTTGGGTTATTAATTTGTCCTGCCTTGTAACCCTTAAACATCTCCTCATATAGTCCAGTTCTACGGTTCTTATCTGATCACGAACTGCTGTTGTTATTGGCCACACCTCTGCGTTGTAGAGTACAATATTTTCCACAATGCTGTGGAACAAACGTTTCTTTGTATCCTGGCTTAAATTCTCAGGCCATAGCAAACCATGTAGAGTTTTTGTCGCCATTTTCCCCATACCTATCCTAGTTGAAATCTCTTTCTCGCAGATGCCAGCAGAACTTATTGTTGTTCCCAGATATTTAGGAACATTGCACGATTTTGTCTGTTGGTCGTCTATTTCTAAGTTTTTTGCAGCCCCCACCCCCCATGCACATATATTTTGTTTCTTGGTATTTGATCTTCAGATCCCATTTCTGATATTCCTCTCGTAGTTTCCTCAACATAGATTCCATATATTCATGATCTTGGGCAAACAAGACTTGATCATTGGCGTACGAGGGCTGCCTTTTATATTTCGGGATTGGAAAACCGTGGTGTTGCAATCTGACAACTGACAGCTCTGTCGTAAAGTTTGACATTTTTGAGGTTGTACGTACTCAGAACGTTTTTACATACGAGCGCTATGTGTTGTTTACAGTAACTTAAAGGATTCATCTCGGCCAAAAAATGAAATTAAATCGTGAACATTTTCGTGCGATTATTTTTTACAACTTCGACGTGGATGAAGTCAGAAAGAGTGCATGGATGAACTTAATTTAATTTTTGGCGATGAAACTCCATCAAGGACCACTGTTTATCGATGGTATGGTGAATTCAATCGAGGTCGTAGTTCACTTCAAGACGAATTTCGTGAAGGTCGTCCAAAAACAATGTTGTTCGGGAAACCATTGATGCTGTGCGCGAACTGATATTGGAAGATCGTCATGTGACCTATCGTGAGATTGAGTCAACCTTACACATTAGTGGGACCAGCATACATTCAATATGGCCTAAATTTGTTCGCGTTGGATCCCACACAATTTGTCAATCGTTCAAAAAAGGCTAGTGTCGATTGGTCGAAAGAAAAGCTCACAAAATACGATCGCGGTGCTTTAAAACACGTTTATGACATAGTGACAGGTGATAAATCGTAGATTTACGCGTTTGAGCCCGAAAGTAAACAGCAGTCGACTGTATGGGTGTTTCAAGATGAGCCGAATCCAACAAAAGTTGTTCGCGCACGAAGCATTTCCAAGCAAATGATCGCGATTTTCGGAAAAACTGAACATGTCGCAACCGTACCACTAGAACAACGCAGAACAGTCAATTCAACCATTTGTTTGCCAGTTGTCTTCCAAGAAATGAGGAAAACCAACCGCCGAAGACGGATCACTCTTCACCACGACAATGCGAGCTGTCACACATCGGCTCAAACAACTGCATTTTTGACCACTCAAAACATCGATTTGATAATTCATCCGCCCTATAGTCCTGACTTGTCACCAAATGACTTCTTTTTATTCCCGCACGTAAAAAACAAACTGAGAGGTCAACGTTTTTCGACACCTGAAGAAGCAGTTGCTGCGTTTAGAATGCATGTTTTGGAGATACCTCAATCAGAGTGGAAAAAGTGCTTCGACAATTGGTTCAAACGCATACAAAAGTGTATAGATCTTCATGGGGAATATTTTGAAAAACAATAAAGCGATTTTCGATGATTAATATTTGTTTTTGTTCTCTAATCCCGATATATAAAAGGCAGCCCTCGTATAATAACGAAAGCAATGTATGTTTGTCTATTTTAACTCCCATATCCAAGCACTGAGGGTACCAGGTTTACAGACATTCTTCAATGTATGTATTGAATAGCAACGGTGATAAAGTACACCCTTGTTTCAAGCCTTGGTTTATTACGATGGGTTTTGTGTAGTGGTTTCCTATTTTTATTCTGCTTTCGTTGTTCTTATACGATTTTTTGAATATATTAATCCATTTTTCTCTTACATTCACTCTTCGCATTGCTTTCCAGTACATTATCATATGCCTTTTCCGGGTCTATAAAGGTCATGTGTGTTTCTATTGATTTCTCTCTGTTTTTCTCTATTACTTGTCTAATGCAGTGAATATTGTCTAAACATGATCTTTCTCTTCGGAAACCATTTTGTTTTTCCCCAATGTTTACACCCTCGTTTTCTATTTTTTTCTTGATCGTACTTGCAAATAATCTGGCTATGGATCGTATTATCGCTATTCCTCTATAGTTTAAGCATACCCCTTTGTCTCCTTTTTTGTATATGGAACTTAAATACACCTTCTTCTATTTTATTAAATAATTTCGCTTAAAATTTTATTACTTTCTTGCCTCCATATTTGAATAGTTCCATTCGTATATTTCCTGGACCAGGGGCCTTATTATTTTTTGCTCTTTTCAAGGTTTCATATATGTTATCCTCTGTAATTTCTGGTATCTCCATCTTCATATATGGCTTGTTGTTGGTATTCTTCTCTTTTGCTCTTGTAATAAATCTGAGTAGTGTGTTATCTATTGTTTCGGTGCTATTGGTTTTATTATCCCGTTAGAATTTTTGTTATTTCTTATTTTCTTGATTGTTTTCCAAGCCATAGACGATCTGTTGTATGGTAAAGTGTTCTCTATGTTTCGACATAGTCTATTCCAGTGTTAATATTTTTCGTCCTTCACTCTTTCCTTGACTTGTTTTCTTAAGTTTGATACTCTTGATGCTAATGTTTTATTGGCCAACCATTTAATGTAAACTTTTTTCTTTTCGTTAATAAGATCCTCCAGCTCTTCTGAGAATTCTCCGTGTATTGTTTTAGTTTGCTCTCTATTTTATTTTTATTTTTATGTTTTTGGTAAATAATTAGAAATCGAAACTTTTCTTGAAAATTTATATTTTTATTCTTTATTAGACAAATTAATTTTTAACACTCCATATTTTTTAGCACTACTGAACTTAACAACATTAATCCTATTAATAATAACCCCAACCCTAATTTTGTTTCTATACCTGAAAGTTCTGCAAAAATATTGAAAACATTTAGGATCACTTCTAGTATCAATATATTACAAACCCATCAAATCTGTCAATAGTTTGTTTAGTAAAATAGAATTTCTAATAAATTAAAGTATAACGTTGTATACCGCATAAGTTGTAAGAACTGTTCAGCGTCATATATGAGACAAAAATCTATTAAATAATAGAATTGTTTGGTATAAAATCGACATTATATTTGGCAAAAAAATGTGTGCCTTAGCAACTCATTGAATTTTGACAACGCTCAGGTACAAACAAACATCTTTTTAAAGAAGAAATGGTTTGTATATATTATAATGTAACCAAAATGTATAAGAAAGAAAATATGTTTATCTAAGCTTAACGTATTCTGTTGTAATTTCTGGCCGTATATGAGACAATTCGAGGACTAAACTATGACATCTCAAATAACATAGGTGATGATGATGATCATACCACTAAAACTAAATAGTATTTTCGGAGGAAACAGATTATAAACTTTGAGAAACAAACAGTCCAAATAAATATAAAATAAAACCGATTTCGAAATGTACATGCCAATATATTTTAACAAAATAAACTTCTGCAGTCAAAAAATTTATGTTAAATATCATATATGTTATGGCTGACCCAATGAAAGAATCCATTGTTAAGGGATACTACGCAGTTATTAAGATATTTTATCACATTGTACTTCAGTTAACCTTATTTACTTGTCTAGCTGAACACCTGCAAAACTGCAACTAAGCGCTGCGTAGCGTCTCATATCAAAAGATTATAAATAGGAGATATTCATTAGCTCATTGCTCATTATTGTTCATAAGTTCATTATTCATTAATCTCTAGGAGATTTAGATTGTGTTTGTTAGTCTTAACATCGTTCGCAGCTCAAGCTTTGAAATTGTAAAACTAGTATTTAAGTGTTTCCATTCAAATCAGTGTCTTTTCCAGTTAATAAATAAATAGTTTTTTAAAAAAAGGAGTTAATGAAAATAACCCCTAACACTGGCGCAGTCAGCACGGATGTAGAAGACTAATTTGGAAATTGACCAGCAAACGAAAATCCAGAGACCTGAAATCAAACGAAAATTGACCAGTCCAGATTTCGAGCAGTCAACAACAAATTAGGTGACTTCTAAGCCTTTAACTACAAAAAGAGCCAAGACGACAAACCAATCTATTCCCCAGGGTTAATAATCGAGGTGAGTCAAAGATTTCATTTTGCATGCATTGCTATATACACACACATATTTCGTATCCTTACAATACATGAGAATTTGTATTTTTCTGTGTAAAACATTCCTTGAACATTTTCACTAAAAGAGATTGATATTGCCGAACGAAAATCGTCATTATTAAATCCGCGAGTTCTACTTCAAACGCAAATTGTTAGAGGACTTGAACAAATTAATTGAAGGTTTTTAATTGATTTGGAGTGAAAATAAAAATCATTTTTAACTTTAAAATAATTGGTCTGTTATAACAAAAATGAGCCAAGAAAATATCTATGAACCACAGTATAGACTAAGCGAGTTATGCCAAATTATCCCCGAATACGACGGTGACTCAATATTACTTAATACGTTCTTAAGTTCGTGCGATGCAGCATTCGACGTCGCAAACGACCAGCAAGCGTATTTATTGACAATACATTTGAAAAATAAGCTAAAAGGAAGAGCATCACAATTAATAAATTCACGTGACCTCAAAACATGGGACAGTATAAAAACCATTCTTAAAACACATTTTGGAGACTCCCGTGATTTAACAAGTTTAATTTACGACCTTCAGCAAATTAAACAAAGCTCAAACGAAAATCCTCAAAATTACGTACATCGAATAAATGCACACCATTCGAAATTATATGCCGCGATAAACCAGCAGTTAACTCTCACCCGAGAACAAAAGGACGCGCAGCAAGCACTTGTTGACAAAGTAGCGTTGCAAATTTGCAAACACTCTTAGTAGGGCTTGACCCGAAGATAGGTGCTATTGTACGAGCATCACGTCCCGCAAACCTTGCCGAGGCAGCAAATATAGTTAAATCCGAATATCAGCTGAGCTACCTTGAACAACGAAAACCGAGTGTTAATTTCCCCAACATTAATAAAAATAAAAAATACTGTAACTATTGTAAAAAGTTAGGACATTTAATAAACGAATGCCGACAAAAACAAAATAACGAAAGTTATAGAAATACCGGAATTTCTAATAATCAAAATCAATCCTATCAACGTAACTTCAATAATTTCCAAAGAAATGATAATACAGCTTATCATCCTCAACAAAGGTACGAAAATAATTACCACAGACGTGATAATACTGCTTATCACAGTCCGAGATTCGAAAATTCAAATCGCCCTCCGAGTAACCAAAATCGAAATTTTCAAAACGGATCACAAAGAAGCTACCATTTAAACGAGACGAGAGCGGAAACAGAGGCTGGCTCTTCTGCTCTAAAGGCTTCAACCAGCCAAGCGCAAAGTCAAAAACAATATCAAAAACGAGAAGAGAACCACAACGAAATGTAAAAATATCGCAAAATACGTTAAACGAAAACAATTTATTTTACACGAAATCGCGAAACGGAAAATTAAAATATCTTATAGATTCAGGAGCCGGGATATCGATCCTAAAACCCCATTTATTTCCCCAAGAGAAAATAAAATCAATTAACCCAATCAACGTACATGGTGTAACAAATGTACACTTTGAGATAACTCAATCAGTAAAAAATAATTTTTTCCCAAATGATGAGAACGGAGAAATGGAAGTGTATCTTTATGATTTACAAATGAATTTTGATGGTATATTAGGAATAGATTTCTTACAAAAATATGAGTGTGTTATTGATATTAAAAATCGCCAATTAATAACGAGAACAAAAACTGTACCATTATACAAAGAAAACGAAATTACGAATGAAATTATAATAGAGCCGCGAGTTGAGCAAATTTTTAAATTAAAGTGTGATCAACTAAATCAAGAATTAATTTTAAATTCACAAGAAAAAGATGGTGTTGTAATCTCGAATTGCTTAATAAAAACCAATGAAAAAGGTGAATTCTACACTTCAATCTTAAACAAAACGGAAGAAAGAAAAACCGTAATTTTTGAAATTCTAATTCTGGAACCCTTCATCGAAGAAAGGAATGAAAACCAAAGACAAACTTCAGTGTTCAATATTAAAAAACAAAATCTCTTTACAAGACAACAACGAGTGGAAAAAGCACTACGAACTGAACATTTAAATGAAGAAGAAAAGGATGCCATAATCTCTTTATGCAGACGTTTCTCTGACATCTTTTATTTAGAAGGAGATGAACTATCTTTCACAAATAAAGTAAAACACAAGATCGACACAGAAGGAGCAAAGCCAATCTACACGAAGTCGTATAGATATCCATACATACACAAACAGGAAGTAAAAACGCAAATCAACAAAATGTTAGAACAAAATATTATACAACCTTCTTCATCGCCATGGTCTTCACCAGTATGGGTGGTACCAAAGAAAATGGATGCTAGCGGTAAACAAAAATGGAGACTAGTAATCGACTATCGGAAATTGAACGAAGTAACTATTGATGACAAATACCCGTTACCAAATATTAATGATCTTCTTGACAAATTAGGCAGATGTAACTACTTCACTACATTAGACTTAGCATCAGTTTTTCACCAGATAGAAATAAACCCTGCAGATATTGAAAAAACAGCCTTTACTGTCGAAAACGGACACTATGAGTTCAAAAGAATGCCGTTTGGATTAAAGAACGCACCTGCAACTTTCCAACGCGTAATGGATAACGTATTAACAGGTATTCAAAATGAGAGAGCATTAATTTATATGGATGACATCATATCATTCGCATCATCATTACAAGAGCATGTTCAAAGATTAACAGAATTATTCCAAAGACTACGAGATGCAAACTTAAAACTACAACCAGATAAATGTGAATTTTTGAAAAAGGAAGTATCTTACTTAGGACATATTGTCACAGAAAATGGAGTTAAACCAAATCCAGAAAAAATAAGAGCAGTTAAAGAATTTCCAACCCCAAAGAATCCCAAAGATGTTAAAAGCTTTCTAGGATTAGCAGGATATTATAGACGCTTTATCAAAGATTTTGCAAAAATAGTTAAACCACTGACACAACTGCTAAAGAAAGACGTGAAATTTGAATTCGATAACAATTGTATAGAAGCATTCGAAAAGCTAAAGGAAACATTAACGAACTATCCGATATTGCAGTACCCTGATTTCGAAAAGGAATTTATCATCACTACCGATGCAAGTAACTACGCAATTGGAGCAGTCTTATCACAAGGATCAATTGGAAAAGATTTACCAATCGCTTACGCATCAAGAACGCTAAACCAACATGAACAAAATTACTCTACTATTGAAAAGGAATTACTAGCAATAGTATGGGGAGTTCAACAATACAGGAATTACGTCTACGGACGAAGCTTCAAACTACTGACCGATCATCGCCCGATAACATGGCTTTTTAACGCTAAAGACCCAGGTTCAAGATTAGTCAGATGGAGACTGAAACTTGAAGAATACAACTATCAGATAATTTACAAACCAGGAAAGCAAAATTCAAATGCAGACGCTTTATCACGAATAAGGATTAACCATATCAAAAATTTCCCAAAAATACTCTACGGTAGTATAAAAAAAGAAGAAGAAGAAAACGAAGAAATAGCATCAGATACAGAAACGGAAATCGCATTCGAAACGATACAACATGAATGGAACATATCCAAAATTTACAAGAAAACAAATCTCTAATTGATTATTCAAAATGTACATTTTCAAATGAAAAGTTCTTAGACAAAACCCAAAAGCATATCCTTTCATTTATAAAACCAGGTGAATTGACAGAATCCCAATTTAAAATAGTTGATGACATAATTGATACAAACACTTTATACGAAGAGCATAAGATAAATGTAGTCGCTTCAAAAGCACATGCTAAACGAAAATACTTTCTTATCACAATTCCGCAATTAAATCCAACACAAGCAATTTTTGAAATTATTTATTATAACAAAGAGATATTGTTAAGAAATACGAAATATCATATGGAAGAAACGAATAACTTGCCAATTTTAGAAATCTTATCATTTATATTTTCTGATCAAGAAATCGAATTTATAACTTGTAACCCTAACATAATTACGCCTGACGAGGATCAAAGACAGATAATTATAGCAGAAAACCATACCGGAAAATTAAATATGCATCGAGGTATTCATGAAACAATCACAAGAATAAAAAGAAAATACCAATGGAAAAATTTGAATAAAGATGTAGAAAACTTTATACATAACTGTGAAACATGTAACAAAACCAAAGCTTGTAGAAAAAACTTAAGTAACCCTCTAGTAATAACAGAAACGCCAAAAACGCCATTTGAACGCATAAATCTAGATATTTTGGAAATTCCAGAGAAAGAACAATTTTAAAGAAACTTAAAGCAAAAGAAAAACATTTCGAATTAAATGACTTTGTATTCATTAAAGAATCCCAAATAAAAAATAAATTAAGCAACAAATCTAATGGACCTTTTAAAGTAATCAGAATTCTTGACAACAATGCAATTAAATTAAAAGATATTGACACAAATCGAGAATTTACTATAAATTCGGATCAAATAAGCACAGTTGTAAAATAAAAGGAAATTTTCTTTACAGATGCAGAACAATTACGTTCGTGTCACATTCGCAATATTACTCACAGTTAGCATAGCAGTAAGTAACCCTAGTGATTATAAAGTAACTACACTAAATAATACTATAGGCATACAATATTACCACGAGTCAAATTTGAAAATCTCTAATGAAAATTGGAAACTAATAATCGTCAAAGATACCACAATTTTAACTAACTCTTACAAAAATGACATTAAAATTCTGAAAAACTTAAAATCTTTTGTTGAACAAGATATCGCTAGGATGCAAGCATTTCACTCAGAGGTAAAACCCCATATTACCATGTTAAACCAAATAATCACGAATATCGAAAGAAAATTCCAAGAAATCGAAAATGACATTAACCCATATTCCTTACCCTTAAATAATACTCGAAAGAGAAGAGGAGCATTTAATTTCCTAGGTTCCATTTGGAAAGCTATTACAGGCAATTTAGATAGCGAAGATGGTGAATACTATGATCAAATTATTCAACAAGTAGAAAATGATGAAAGAGCATTAGAAAATCTTTTGAAAAACCAAATATCAGTTACTACTTCTGTTATTAAAAATTTTAATTACACAATAAGGAAACTCCAAATTGATGAACAAACATTCAATGATAACCTTCACGATATTGAAAACGCGATATACAACATTTCTGATAATCAAAATTTTTATGAATCAAAACTACATATAATAAATATTTGTGAGCAATTGTTAGAATCATTAATTTTGATTGAAGGAGAGCTTAATGATTTAATAAACTCAATAACTTTCATTAGATTAAAAAGTATACATCCATCAGTAATACAACCGGAAGATTTCATTTTTCAGCTAAGAATCATTTCAACGAGCCTTAGTACAAGTAATTTACCCTTATTGCCAACCACAGCAAACATCGCTAAATACTTTGATCTTATAGATTTACAAGCATATCAATCGAACAAAAAAATTGTTTTTATTTTACCAATACCCCTAGTTGAACCAGAAGAGTATAAATTACTTCATGTATATTCTTTACCCAAATTCGACCCAAAAACAAAAATTTCCTATTTAATCCTAAATACCCATAAGTATGTAGCAATCAGTCGAGATGGTAATCTTTACTTCACACTTGAATCAACAGCAAAATGTAAACCAATAAATTCAGAAGATATGATCTGTTATAACCAAATAGCCTACCCCATAGACGAAAACGCACCCTGTGAAATTAAAGTTACGAAGTCCAGCAAAATCCCAGAAAATTGTGAAACAATACATGCCAATATTCAAGACTACAAAGTACAACTAACCGCAGAAAATGAATGGTTAATAGTAACCAGCAGCGGCATTCCAGTTAGCATTCAGTGCAAAGAAAAATCTACCAAAACGTTCAACATCCCGAAAAACTCAATTCTTAAGTTGCAACCCCACTGCATAGCATACGTTGGATCTGTACGTATCCAGTCCACAAAAGAATATTCATCGGAACAATCTAGTGCCATAGAGATGTCCATAGTGAGTGTTGTGAAACTGAAAACAGTGAAGTGAAACAGGTATTAAAACTGAAACCGTTAAAAATCCAAAAACAAAATTTAGATGAACTCAATATAGCCGAATATAAACTAAATCAATATTCCGAACAAATAGACACTATACTAAATCGCCCTTTTATACAAAAACACACACATTGGTTCACTATAGTGTGCATTGTTCTAATAAGTCTTATAATCCTAATTTTTATAATTTACAAATGTAGAAGGAAATGCAGCAGAGTGTATCCAGCAATAATATACCCCAATCCACAACAAGAAGAACCAGGACCATCCAGGAATATTTTCAGAAGATTCCAACCCAGAAGACGAAATTCTATTCGAGAAAATCCAATGTTGGAAATGAGAGAAAGTACCCCAATTTAAATATTAAAATTTCAAATTTTGGACGATTTCCAAAATGTATGTCTTATGTCTTATATTTTATATTTTTATATCCTTAATATTAAATAACACATGTACTAACACATTCAATCGAATATTTTGAACAATATCATTTATAAATATAGCTATTTTAATAATATAACCATGAATTTACTAACCAAAATAATATTACAATTTTAATTATTTTAAAAAATTCGTGTCATTGGGAAGACAACAAATTTTCTTAAAAAGGGGAGGAGTGTTATGGCTGACCCAATGAAAGAATCCATTGTTAAGGGATACTACGCAGTTATTAAGATATTTTATCACATTGTACTTCATTTAACCTTATTTACTTGTCTAGCTGAACACCTGCAAAACTGCAACTAAGCGCTGCGTAGCGTCTCATATCAAAAGATTATAAATAGGAGATATTCATTAGCTCATTGCTCATTATTGTTCATAAGTTCATTATTCATTAATCTCTAGGAGATTTAGATTGTGTTTGTTAGTCTTAACATCGTTCGCAGCTCAAGCTTTGAAATTGTAAAACTAGTATTTAAGTGTTTCCATTCAAATCAGTGTCTTTTCCAGTTAATAAATAAATAGTTTTTTAAAAAAGGAGTTAATGAAAATAACCCCTAACAAATATAAATATAAATGAAAATATTAGATTTAAAGTTAGTATTTATTTTGTATTTACACATGTTTTGTTGTCTCTTAGATTATGTGTTAAAAAACATGCAATTGCTATTGGATCAAAGATTAATGCATTAAATTTGTCTAAATCATTCATTTTTAATACCTAATCTGATTTTGTGAATATGTTTTTTTTATCCCACTTTAAAAGTTATTTGATTAAGATACTATTTAACTTTTTAACAAATGTGTACGTTAGAAACCCCAAAGGCTAAATCACTATTTCACCAAGATTGTTATTTTACATTAGTTTTATTTGAGACTGGAAAACTGCCAAGCAACTGAATTGAGACTTGTTCCCAAATGTACATTTTTATTCGGAATCTTTTCACTTAACTCAACTGCACTATAAAACACTTGTTTTTTTCAATTTACATATTTTATTTTAAATGTTTAGTGTTGCTTTTGTTTTTGTTCTTTAGCGACTAAATCTTTTGATTGTACTCGACTGGATCATATACAACATTTTCTTTTTGATTCGATTGTCAATCCCGTTCATTTTTTTTCTTGTTAATAATTACTGGCACATTTGATACAGCTTTAATAACCTTTTAAAAAGTAATTAGTATGCGTGATTGGTGATCATATAATCTCTTCTTTAATGTACTTATCGAAGCTGTAGTTTGAAATGATATTCTCATATGAATTGTTATCAAAATACAATATACGACCACGCCTTTATTAATTTTTTTAACACCACATTTTAAAATAAAACTAATTTAACAGGACTGCAAATAAAAATTAGATGTTCATTCATTAGTGTATTGCACATTGTGCTTAGTAAATAAAATCTCAGGCCACTATGTTATATGGTCGATATTATTGTCCTTAGTTAGGACGTGATATTACAACCCCAATGCAGTTTTGTGAAAAGAACCTGAATTCAAAGATGACAAAATGTTGCCTAGCCCAATATTTTCTCTATTTTGTAAACACCTTGACGGTAGAAGTTAGAATTACAGTGTCTGCTTAAGAATTAGATAGAATGTGGGATTTTAAACCACTGTCGATCAAGAATTTGATAAGCTTGGATGCCTACAAGCAATACTGGCCAGTCTTTTTCGGTTTCATAGTTCCCCTTGTCCTAGATAAAGATTGTGAAGTCAGTACTACACGAATAGTAGCACTACATGCGCATATCAATCAGAGGCCACAATGTTTCTTCTTCAGTAATCTGAAGCTTCTTTAGCAATGTGCTGAACACTGATACGTGTTAGAGCAAAACCAAGGACGTAACCATTTATCGTATGTCTGAATCTGATCTTTTTCTGTATAAGAACTCCAATATGTAACGTGGGGTTCTGACGGCCACCCAAGTTGATTTTGTACTCTTTTTGGAAATAACAGTGCAGTATTTTTTTCTTACGCATCTTTAATTATCTTTATAATTTTGTTTTAAAAGGTGCCAAACGCTTTGGCATAAATTGTTGATTTTTTATTAATATAATGACTGCCTTTGATCTGAACCGTCATTTCTTGGTTTCGAGGCGCCGAGCGAGTCTACATATCTTAAGCCTATAAAAATCAATTCACCCGTGTTATCTCTATAAATTACAAATTTTTGGTCATTAGGTTAAACCGTATTGCTCATAAATTGGAATTTTTGTCTGTATCGGAGAAAATACAAAGGTTATATGCAGTAATAAACGAACAACCTCTGGGAATTTCTTTTAATTCAAAAATGGTACATAATCAGCCTGGTTAGCTTAACGAACCGACCTGTGAGCTACCAGAACCCACGTCAAGGAAGTCTCCACACTCAGCCCTGGGTATTTCTTCGCCTGGCCCGAAACTTATGAATAGCATGACAAAAGAGAAAATAGTATGAAATGAATTTTTGACACCATACATTCTGCTATAATGTAAATGACTGCATTCATTCAAGTGAATTCACATAGGAAAATGATAACAATCAACCAGAAACAGGAATGCTGCTAAAAGTAAGTTTTATTGTGAAATATCCCTTCTATATAAACTCAACTATTTTTCTTATTAAATCGTTTATTCGTTCTGTTTATTAATGTCGTAGTATTCGAAAAGGTTATTGCTAGTGTGGGGCAATATTGCTCAAATAAACACACTTGAAATTAAGTACCTACAGGCTACAGCATTATAATATATTTTTCTTACATGTTTTTACGCAATGATATAACAGAAGATCATTCATCAAAATATTTAAGTAAATGGCTTATGTCGAAACACTCATTCATGACTAATGGGAAAAACACTTCCTAGTTCACAATCATCCGTACATATCAAAATCATGATAAAACTAGTTACTGCTACACCAGTACATAACAAATATATGACATTTGTCTATGAATAAAAAAATGTTCTATCTACAACCTACGCTGTCATTATACTCGACGTCATTAAGATTCTCCGTACTCGAGTATAATAAATAGTCGACATATACGTTAAAAAATCATTTATTTCCCCTTTATATTTGTTTTCATATTTTCTCATGAAAACATCCAGATTCTAATCTTATAATAAACATTCCTGACCTGTTGTGTTATCATCATCAGACTCGACGGTTGGAACAAAATGTTATACGTTACCTACCTGAAAAACGTGAGCAATTGCCTTGATAGACCCTACCAATTGTTCGGTCGGTGGTCAAGTCAAGGTAAAAAAATGGTTGGATGGTTTTCTCTTCCGGTTTTCGGGTAATGGACATCATCGTCGGGTTAATATATTCCCAGAGAGGGACTAGGGGCATTAACAATTGACATTTGCCTTTAAACATCTTTTAAACCGTTATGATTACACGTAATATTTATCAGTTAGGGGTTCAATATCTTTTACATATTATAACATTTTAGATTTGATTTTAACTTTTATTTCCTGGTTTAGGAATCTACCAAACATGCATTTTTTGTTAGATTGATTAAACATGTTATTTTGTCCAGTGCTGTTAACATTATCTGGAACTTTTCGGGAGTTTCTTATCATCAGAAAATGGGGTATGTAGACGTATAGTGGATGTAGGGTTCTATGTGTTCCAGGAGCATTGTATATCGATATTCTATACTGGGTTTTTTACATATTTTCAAATTGACTGTTAAATCTATTGTGTCGAAAACATTGTGACTAACTGACTTTTGTATTAGCTTTCTCGTTGTTAGTATGTATTTGCTTCTGCTGTAATCTCTTCTAAAACCAGGTTGTTTGTCCTTCCAGTGTCTTAGTAAGACGATTTATAAGAACTTAGTGAATATTTAATATAATTGGGACAGAACGTTTGTCGGCGTATATTTTTGAAGATGTTGCAGAAGCAATAGCACAACTAAAATTGAACAACGCTGGTCATGTGTCAAGAGATCAGAATGAACAATGAACCAGGACAATCCTGAAATGGGGGTGCTATTTGAGTAAGACATCCAGAGACTCAAATCAGGTAAGGGACTGTTTTTGGACCCCTGTCGGGTCGGCGTGAAATACACGACTGTTCTATATCACGTATTTTGAGAAGTTATTAAAAATCTTCCTCTTGTATGAAATGTAAACGACATGACTTAATGGCTAAAGAGGTATGTTTAAGCGTAAACGGAGTAGCGGTTAATCGTAGGTCTTTCTTATTTTGTCGCTAGCCATAAAGTTACATATTTAGGACTTTCCCACCAACCATAGTATCATTACTCGGTTTTTATATTATTTTAACGTTTGGGGAGAATATTTTTAGCAATTAAAAGTAGATTTTACTATTGCACTGAACTTTCTGCTAATCTAGATACAACTGTACTTTGCGTCTCTTTGAATTTACATATACCGTATAATTTAGTCAATATCATTTGCTATATCTTCTGCATATTTGCATCTATACTTTTATTCTTTTTTTTTCATTTAGGGCACCTACCTGGAGTGGCAGTCCATGTCAGGTTATCAGTCCCATGTCAGGTTATCAGTCCCATGGTTCCTCATGAACTCTCTGACCGTTCTAACTGTTCCTAAGAGGACGTCGTTTTCATCAGTTTGTAAAGATGTCTAGATATTTTAAATTGTTTAATAGATCTGTTGTTTCTGAAAACATAGGAAATCAACCAGTGAATGAGCAGTTTCTGATCGTTTGACTGATGATGTAATTGAACTAGTTCTATCAGTCACAGTAGTTTTGAAATATCAACCTGACATGAATCGGTGTAGATCAAACAATTCTGTGAGTTTCTGACAGTTGTTATGCTCTAAGGCACGTATAGCGTGCTGTTGTGAAAAAATTCGCTAAACCCCAGATATAAGTACTAGATATCAAGAGGGTTTAGCTCTGTGGGAGCTCTTACCAGATTATTAGGTACGTGGTTGGCGTTGTGACGGAAGTTTCCCATGAATTTTCTGACCGTAAGGGACGCCTTTTTGCATTAATTGTAAAGATCTTCATTCACGGTATTTTAATAGATGTTTTGGGACTACTCCTATTGTTGATAGAAGAATATTTGGTACAGTTTGTATGTTGTTCACTGCCTCTTTATTTGAAATCCCAAATCCCTGCATTTGGTTATTTTTTCAGCCTGCTTGATATTTATATTATTGTTGTTAGGGATTGCTATGTCAATTAAGGTTGTTTTTCTAGATACTTTATCTACTAAAACTATATCTAGCCTTTTGTGAGAAATAGTCCGATCGGTCAGTATCGTACGATCCCAGTATAGCTTGTAGTTGTTAATTTCTAAAACAAATTGTGGTTTCTATATGTAGTATGGTATTCTTACCGACAGTGATAGTTCAAATTTCACTGCTAGTTCTTGGTGCAGTATTTTTGCCACAGCATCGTGTCTTTTTTTTGTATTGAGTTGCGGCGAATGCTTGACAACCTCCTGTGATGTGCTGGATAAGTTTCAGATGTTTGCAACCATATCTGCATCTGTCGTTGCAATTGTTTTAACTTATGGGTAAAAGTGTCTTTAAGGATGTACATTAGATAGTTCTTAGTTGGGATTACTTGATCTTGGATTGCCAATATAAAGACTTTCATGATGAAATAAGTAATACAACTGATTACACACTTACACTTTATTGAAAAACTGTGACATGTTTCGCTTCCGATGCGAAACATGTCACAGTTTTTTAATAAAGTGTAAGTGTGTAATCAGTTGTATTACTTATTTCATCATGAATATTAACTTGCACCAAGTAACAGCCAACTCAATCCAATAAAGACTTTCGTTTCAGGAAAAATATGACCAGAGATCAACGAATAGTTCGACGCTGTCATTTATATGTATTCCATGAATGGGCTTCTCTTCCCTTTTGAGCAGTATCCGATGACCTGCATTTATTATTATTGTTATTGCATTTCCTATAATCTTTGTAATTTTTATGTTTATTCTGAATGTACGATCTGAATACTGCCTTTTAGTTACAAATCTGGCAAGTCGTTTGCAGCTGAAACAACTGTTAGCAGAGCTTTATGGAAGTTAGTGAACAATACACCATGATTTCTCTTGATTAAGT
The DNA here is from genome assembly GCA_034190945.1 of Octodonta nipae. NCBI lineage: Eukaryota > Metazoa > Arthropoda > Insecta > Coleoptera > Chrysomelidae > Octodonta > Octodonta nipae. Next base: position 96,932,282 of record CM067216.1, on the reverse strand, counting down.
TCACATCATTTTTGATTTTGCAACAATAATTCACTAATACCATCGTGTAAATTAAAAATTCACGAAAATATAAAAGGGTGTCTCATTCATTTATTCCGTGAATGTTCACAACATACAATTTAAATGTGTATCTATAAATAACATTACAGGCGATATTAATAAATCTTGCTGCTATCTTCTCTAATACGACTAGGCCGACAAATTAATGTTTATCAGAATAAAAAATTATATGTTTGCTCATTTAGTAATATTCCATTATAGACTTCTATAGAGTAGGTTATGTAACTCTCTTATTAAAACTAGCTTTTATGTTATGAAATTTGCAAGTGTCTAATAGTTTCTTATACAACGAAGAGTCGATCCTTATTTAGTTGATTAGATAATTTGGTTTATTGTGATATTGTATTTTCATAAATAACCTCAAGAAATATATTTCAAAGATCACAGGGCATATGCGTATTAAATCCAGACGCTCTCAAATTTCAATACCGAACGTTATTGTAATCCAAAATCAATGTTATAGTTATTTTAAACCATCACAATAAAATAACTATTCTTGTACAGAGTAGGTGCATTTTTTTCACTAGTTATTCCCTACGGGATTATTAATATTATAGAATAACAAAACACATGATTAGTATTAAAATTAACCGTTTCACCTATAAAATCCGTCTCTGTAATGTTCGTTACCGTGAACACTTTCTTTCATTATTTCATGCAGTGGAATCAACGTCGCATTCGTATCTCTTGTCCTTTCGATTTTGTGAAATCTGGTTCGTTGTTCTGCATCAGTCACTTTAGAAAGTATTTTTTAATAGTTATGAATAATAAATCTAAATTATGAGATGAATCTTGGAAAGTCACCTTAATATTGTCACTATTTGCAAACGATGGCAATATATTAAATTGAAAGAAAGTTGAATAAATGAATTTTTATTTACTAAAATTGACTATGTTCATCTTTATCTTGTATTTTATATATATATATAATATATATATATATATATATATATATATATATATATTATTTTGAGTAGGATCCACTAATTTTTGAGCCCCTTACGTTGGGTGTCAGTTTATTTTGAATTAATATATTTTTATATAAATTTATTATTTTAAACTTTATTTCTTTAATTTAAATTCTCAAGGTTTTTTTAATTTTACATATAGCATTCATACTCCTATCTCAAGGTGGTTCAACAGGTTCTAATATTTACAATCGATACTTACATTTTTATCTTCCTTATAACTGCTCTGCTTCTATGTTCTTTCACTTGTTCAACACTATTACTCATTTTTAGGGTTCCGTATATACAATATAGGGATACCCTTATAATATCACTCAGGATTTCTGCCTCTGTCACATCACAGCCATTTTCTCCTAAACTACTGGACGGAAGAGGTTGAAATCTGGTATCAATGTATAGTTTGGTGACCCGATCAGGAGTACATATCGTAAAAGAAAAAATTTTGATTTTAGGGGTACTTCTGGGGGGAAAAACTAAAAAAATCGACAGTTCCCCCCCTGATCTCCGAAACTGAGCCTAAAATTTTGAAAAAAATAGGAAATATAGAGTGTTGCCCGAACTTTACAGGAAAATTAAGGAGAAACAATTAATATTAATTTTGGGGGGCAAATTATAGAATTAAATAAAAATTTAAAAATAAAAAAAAATCAAACGCATCATGTAATATATCAAATGAAAGGTCTGATTCTGAGGAACACAAGTATATTTTTTCATATTTAAAAAAAAATATATTTAAAAATATATTAACGAAAATACACCAAAATTTACCCCCATTCCCCCCACTTATCTCCGAAACTATAAAACGTAAAGTTTTGAAAAAAATAGATTTATAGGTTCTGACCTGAAGTTTACTGGAAAAACAAGGAGAAACCTTTACTTTTAATTTTGGGGGGCCAATTACAGAATTAAACGGAAAATATAAAATTAAAATTGTTTCTAACCCATCATGTTATATATCAAATGAGAGCGCTCATTACGACGAAAACAAATATTTTTTTTTTCAAAATTTTAAAGAAAATAAATTAAAAGATATTAACAAAAATATAAAAAAATCGACCGTTCCCCCCCTGATCTCCGAAACTACTCAGCCTAAAATTTTGAAAAAAATAGGAAATATAGAGCGTTGCCCGAACTTTACAGGAAAATTAAGGAGAAACCATTAATATTAATTTTGGGGGGCAAATTATAGAATTAAATAAAAATTTAAAAATAAAAAAATTTCCAAACGCATCATGTAATATATCAATTAAAGGTCTCATTCTGAGGAACACAAATATATTTTTTTTCATATTTTAAAAAAATATATTTAAAAATATATTAACGAAAAATACCAAAATTTACCCATCCCCCCCCCTTATCTCCGAAACTATAAAACGTAAAGTTTTGAAAAAAATAGATTTATAGGTTCTGACCTGAAGTTTACTGGAAAAATAAGGAGAAACTTCTACTTTTAATTTTGAGGGGCCAATTACAGAATTAAACGGAAAATATAAAATTAAAATTGTTTCTAACCCATCATGTTATATATCAAATGAGAGGGCTCATTACGACGAAAACAAATATATTTTTTTCAAAATTTTAAAATAAATAAATTAAAAGATATTAACAAAAATATAAAAAAATTACCCATTCCTTCCCCCCCTTATCTCCGAAACCATAAGCTGGAAAATTTTGAAAAAAATGGAGGTATAGCCCCTCACCTGAACTTTACTGGAAAATTAAGGAGAAACCCCTAATATTTATTTTGGGGGGCAAATTATAGAATTAAATGGAAAATTAAAATTGTTTCTAACCCATCATGTTATATATCAAATGAAAGGGCTCATTATGACGAAAACAAATATATTTTTTTCATATTTTTAAAATAAATTAATTAAAAGATATTGGCAAAAATATTTAAAAAATTACCCATCCCCCCCGCTATCTCCGAAACCATAAGCTGGAAAATTTTGAAAAAACAATGGAGGTATAGCCCCTCACCTGAACTTTACTGGAAAAATATGGAAAACCCCTAATTTTTTTTTGGGGGGCAAATTATAGAATTAAATGGAAAATATAAAATTAAATTGTTTCTAACCCAGCATGTTATATATAAATAAAAGGGCTCATGATGAAGAAAACAAATATATTTTTTCCATATTTATAAATAAATTAATTAAAAGATATTAACAAAAATATAAAAAAATTACCCATTCCCCCCCTTATCTCCGAACCCATAAGCTGAAAAATTTTGAAAAACTGGAAGTATAGCCCCTCACCTGAACTTTACTGGAAAAATTAGAAGAAACCCCTAATAACATTTTGGGGGGCAAATTATAGATTTAAATGGAAAATAAAAAATTTTAATTGTTTCTAACGGGTCGTAATATATCAAATCCCAGGGCTCATTATGACGAATAGGTACAAATATATATTTTTATTTTTTTAAAATTAATATTTTAAAATATATTAAAAAAATATTTTAAAAGAATTACCCATTCTCCCCGTTATTCTCTAAACTCTAAGACCTCATTTTTTTTGTTTATAGGAAAAATATAAAAAGAAATCCCTAATTCTATTATTTGGCCTCCAAATAATAGAATTAAACGGAAAATAATTTACTAGAAAACCCCCATAGTAATTTTAGGGACAAATTATACAATTAAATGGAAAATAAAGATTCAATTTTAAACGCATCATGTAATATATCAGATAAAAGGCTCATTATGTGAATTACAAATATAACATATTTTTAAATCATTTATATAAAAGATATTAAAAATATTAAACATCGACTTAATTCCCACTTTAGACACTACACGATTTAAAATTTGAAAAATATATTTTATTTATATTTTTAAATAATTTGAATAACAGATTTAATAATTTATAATTTAAACTTTGACCTATTTTGCCGTTTTTCTACAGAGCCTCAAAACTCAGACAGTAGATTATAAAAGGCATTTCTGAAAGTTTATTAGTAAAATAAAACTCTAATGTTACTTTTTGGGGGCCAAATTAGAAAATTTAATACATATGTATTGTGATAAAAATCAATCGAATCCTAAAGCAGATAAAATAAAAAGTCTATTTTTGGAAAATCAAAGTGTATATTTTTTATAAATTTAAAACGCTTCCTTTAAAAGATATAAGGGTAAGTATAAGAAAAGGCACTCATTCCCTGCTTGTCTGAAACTGGAATATTCGAATCTTGAAGGTGGTACGGAACCCTAAGTATGCGAGTCCAACTCGCACTTGACCAAATTATTATTACTTCAAACCTCTTTAACTTTTTAAAATTTACTGAATTCAATTTAAAATTTTATTTTTATTGAAAAGAATCTGGATGATACTCTAAATGTTCAATGTTATTCTTGGCTCATAATAAATTCAACACAACTTTCCATTTCAAATTTCAACAACATCCTTTATTAAACATAATATAAATAATTTAACCAAACAAATAAATAAATAAATCAACAAATGAAATCATTCCTACCTACTAAATTTTTATGAGAAATTTCTCTTTTCATCCTATCATTTTAAATCTACAATTTGTTATTTTAATATCCTTAACTAGGTAGTATACAAATAAATAACTCAATGTTCACTTTATTTACATTTTCAAACAATTATTGTTTCACTAACCTTTTACTCCTTGTTGTGATTACTGTCCATAAGTTCCAATTCTGTTCATTGTCCATTTGAACTTTTATTTTATAAACAAATGTTTATTTTTATTGGTTCCCATTCCATATTTGTTTACCAATATTACATGTTCACCATATTGTTTGATTCATTGTCCATGTCAATTAAATTAAATTATAATTTACCAAATTCTTCTTATTTACTATTTATCAACAACTACCATTTTTGTTGATCTATACAAAATTTTTATTTGAAATTCCAACTTAATTGTCATTTTCCTCGGTACTACACTTTAATTTTACCGTACTTAAGAATATTTAGACACTGCCAACCTAAATGTTATTGGAATTGTTTTGACAATATGTCTAACCACTTTTCACTGCTTAACCTCTACTAACAAGTTCTTAGGTTATTGTAAAGAAAACAACACACCATATGCTCTGGGAATAGTTCTACTCAAAAATCAGGAACTATAGAGACTGCTGCTATTCAAAAATCATGAACGAAAGAGACTGTTGCTATTCAAAAATCGGGAACGAAAGACACTGCTGCTATTCAAAAATCAGAAACGAAAAGAGACCGCTGCTATCCAAACGAAAGCTTTTATAGTATTTTAAAAACAACAGCCTGCTAAGTTGCGTTTAATCTGGCCCCGAACCCTAGTTGGATGAGTTTTTCAATTGTTTTGGAGCGTCTTCATTTGTTTTGATGCGTTTAACAAATTCTGTCTGGACCGTCACCCAAAACTTACTTACTTAAGTCCAGATAGCTTATTTACAATTATTGCTCCTTTTTACTGCCTCGTTGGAATGGCTTGTTTTCGAAATTGAAATATAAAAGTTGTGCTGACCCTTCATTCAATAAATGGTTTTACTAAGCCTTTTATATCATAACACCTGAATCTCAGTTGATTCTTTTCAACCCTTACCATATATTTCAAGAAAATTTGCTTTATTAGTAATAAAATTTTCCTTTATTCATTTAAATGCATCTGATAGTTATGCAACCAACATATTCGCTACTAACATGCTTTTAGTCTATACTCTGTCTTTGAATCTATTTGATATATTTCCTTTTATTTTGGTTTATGGCTATTTTAATTCCATAACAATATATATATATGTATATATATATATATATATATATATATATATATATATATATATATAATTTTTTGGTTTTACTATAAATGAATAAAATATATATTTTCTTAGCGATTAATATACTCATAGTAGCAGCATTCTTTGATTGTTATTTTAATAAAAAATATTATTTATTTATTATTTATATTGAGATAGTGAAAAACATTTCACTATTTGAATATCAGTAAATCAAATCTGATCAAAATGCTCTGGCGAGTACTTACGAAAAGGCTGGATATACTTGAAAAAATATACTAAATAAACAGATCACTTAGTAATGGAGCTAAATAAACTAATTGAAAGAAGTAAAAGCTGACTTCACCAAAAAATTAACACAAGGGAACTGCAACAATTATATACACTCGCGACATAAAATGCAACAGTACAAAGATCAAATGTTCTCAAAATTATTTCATTATATAAAAGAACATTAGGTAATAGATTGCTTTTTAAACAAATTTCCATAATGATCATAGCAAAAAAAAGAGTAGCACCTCGGTGGTTATTTAGTTTAATTTGTGGGGACTAATAGAATTAGATGGGCTGTATCATACTGAGGAATACTCGTCAAATGATTCTTATCGCATGTTAGAGTCCAGCCAAGTTTTCTGAGGAATGTACCATATTCCATACGTGTTCCATGGGAGAGAAATCAGATGATCGCCATGCCAGATTGTGTCATCAGCAGTAGATGGTCTGGTATTATTCTGATGCATTTAGTGATCCGCTTTCCACACATATGCGCCCGATACTATGACACTTTGTTTACTCTTAAACATTCAACAGCGAAATCTGTATTTGGTATTTCTCCTTGAAATCGCCTGATCCTGAATTTATCACTGAATCATATGAAATTCCATTGGTCATTGCAGTTTTGCCGAGTTCTGCAGCCGGGGTAACAGTAACATCAACAGAACTTGATAAGCTGCAACAATCTTCGATTGACTGCCATCCTCGAGGATGTGCATCCTCTGGCTGCAACTAGATCATATGTTATTGGACATACAAAATCCCATCTAATTCTGAGAGCAAGAATTCGGGCACGGCTCAGATCACTGCTTTTAATAGTCTAGGACGTCCAGTCCAGACCGATCGCGACGTCATAGTGTGTCATTTTTTCAAAATATTTTAATTGTCGAAATTGGCAACGACCACGAATTCTGGGCATTTTTCAAAGCGAAACAAATTGAAAGCAATCCAAAACTTTCAAAAACTACTAGTAAACTAATTTGAAATTCTCAAAGTTAGTCTTTTATCTTTGTTGTTTTTAAGCGACAAAAATAGTTCACCCCCTAGAAAGGGCCGCCTAGTTATACATTACAACATATATTTAAAGACAATGATTTAGAATTAGATAAATAAACAATATAAATGAATACAATACAAGGTATTCACGAATTTACTGACAAAACGGAAATTTGAAGATAATCGGAGAAATGAATGTAAACCATCACTGGCTCTTCTTTGAGTGTATCCATCAGCGAATATTAGCAACCAACATGGATATCCTTCCTTTATTCAAGGCAGTACGAAACGGTTCCGTTGTTGTTATTCTGTACCAAATTTCATTCTGTACTAAATTTCTCAAGCAAGAGATTCTTCTTCCCGGACCTCTTCTACCCAATACTTTACCCTTCAGTACCAATTGTAATAGCTCGTGTCTTTCTCTATTTCGCATGGCACGGCCGAAATATTCTAGTTTTCTCCTTTTGATAGTATTGAGTATTTCTTTGTTCTAACCTATTTTCTCCAACTTCCGCGTTAGTCAAACGCTTGGAGTTTTTAGAAGTGGAATCCGTGTGAGTCCATTTCTCTACTGAATATAAAAGAACTGGAAATAAGTAAAAGCTTAACACTTTGCTTTTGTTTTAAGATTGATATCAAAACGTTTAACCATTGATTTTATCACTGGCAAATATACTAAACTAGTAGTTTTAAGTCACCAAATATGTCTAATACAATTTATTTATTCATTTCCAGTTTTTTATTTCAACTGTAATTTGTGTTGAGGGTATTTGACTGTGAGGTTTTACGTTTTTATTTCCTTATTGGCATATGACACTCTAAACATTTTTCATGGGTTGTTTCTATTAAAATGATCCTTTTTGACCTCTAACTTGTGGAATGATGATATTTAACACAGGATTTTTGTTTTCTATACGTAGAGAATTTAGTTATTTTTAGTGGAAAAAACACAATGTTAATTAATTTTTTAAAGGAACAGTAAACTCATTTGTTCTTTTGATTTATTAGATAAATTCTCCGGGTGATTCGATTTTATTTTGGATAATCTTTAATTGCGTAAACCGAAATAATTGTTTGCTGTGAAGAGAGCATTAACTCAGAATCATTGAGGTGTGAATATCTTACGGAAATATCTTCATTCTTTAGACTATTTTCTTTGAAAGACTAATTTGCTTATACCGATAACTATCTCAAATACAGTACAATGGATTCTAATAAAAATTAGTTACGCCCATGAATTCTGAAAGAATTGTTTTATTATCGTAGTTGATAATAAAATATGTGAGCCTAAAACTGCCTAGGTGGCTGATATCGTTCATGATTGAATACCAGAAAAATTTGTACAACGGATTACTCAAAAATGTGGGACAAACAAGAAAACCTACACTATATGTAGGGTCTGAACCTGTCACTTTTCTACAAAATTTTAGTAGAACTGAGATTATTGTAACTCACTGTAGACTGAATTCTCTAAATTCGATACTTTATCATTCAAATATAAATCGTTCTTGTTGGCACCGAAATTCTAAAACAGTGAAGAACCTATATCGCCTATTGTTTTGGATATGTGGGAGTTATAGCCCTGCTAATATATTTTAGCCTGTAGTTACTTTATTATACACACAATTTTGCTATTATAGCAGTTACTTCATGTTTTCCTTTAAAATAATTGAAATTAATTGAAAAGGCAAATTGCTTTGGTAGTCCTTTATTATTTAACAAGAATGTACACAATTTTTACCCATTTCCCCCCTCACCCCCGTTATTTCCGAAACTATAAGAACACAAATTCGAGATATAGGACCTGAACTTTACAGGAAAAATAAGGAGACATTCTGAATATTAATTTTAGGGGGTAAATTATACAATTAAATAAAAAAAATTGACCCATTATATAATATATAAAATGAAAGGAACACAAATATTTTTTTTATATTTTAAAAATTAATTAGTTTAAAAGATGTTAACAAAAACGAACAAAAATTTACCCATCCACGGTTGAACTCCAATACTATAAGACCTAAAATTCGAGGTATAGGATCTCACCTGAACTTTACAACAAAAATAAGGAGAACCCATAATAATAATTTTGGGGCAAATTACAGAATTGAATGGAAAATATGAAATTAACTTGTTTCAAGCGTATCATGTAATAATCAAATCAAAGGGCTCATGAGGAATAGAAATATATATTATTTATATATTTTAAATAAATTGCTTAAAATATATTAACAAAAATATAAAAAAATACGCATCCATCCCTTTATTTCCGAATCTATAAGGCCTGAAATTGTGAGAAAATTGAGAACAATAAACAATTTTTTTTCAAAGACAGCATGTATTTATATCAAGGGAAAGGGCTCATTCAATATAAGAATTGTATATATTTTTTCATATTTTTAAAATAATTGGTTAAAAAGTTATTAAAAAATACGCAAAATCTACCACTAATTTATATAGTTAAATGAAAAATAAAACTTTGTTTTTTAAAGTGAATCCGTAACGTTCGTTATTTGTATTTTTAAAATAATTTATTTAAAAATTTTAATAATTTGACCCATTCTCACCTCTATCGTAAGAATTTTTGACCCTAAAATTCAGACACAAAAAAGTTTATTGGCAAAATAATAATAATTTTAGAGGCCTACTTAAAAAAAAAATAAATGTTCTCATAAAAATCAAGGGCATTTTGTAGCAAATAAAATAAACAGGCTCGTTGTCAGAAATAAAAGTGTATATTTGTTATAAATCTAATACGCTTAGTTTAAAAGTTATTAAATAAAATATAATAAAATCAACTCATTCCCTGTTTGTCTGAAACTGGATTATTAAAAAAATATATACTTTGATTTACCTACATTGTATCAAATCTCAAAGTACCACCTTATTATATATTATACGCGAGTGCGGTACAACATAATTATTTATAATAATATAATAAACTTTACATTTCCTAAATATCAATTCAGTAGCTAATTTAATTAAATTTTATGTTTTTTTTCCACTATTAACCTACATTTTAAGCTGTTTAATGAATACTACATTCACATGCTACACCAATATTTTGATTTTAATAGGAATAGATATTATATTTATAATAATATTCTTCATAACCTTCAATATCTTTAGAGAGATTCTGAAAATGCACGTACATGTAAACCACTAATTTTCTCGTTGTCTAAGAACAATAACACTAAAACTGATTTCCCGCTTAGCTTTCAAAAGATTTTAAAACTGACCCAGCGTGTGACATCGTTCCCAAGAAAAAAATAACATTTGTTAACTTTACTATATGCAGTGATGTTCCGAATTATTGCCATTTCAATACTTACTTATTCATAGTAGAAATGATGTGATGTTTATTCAAATAAAGATGTGCATTTGCCCGTTTACTTAACCTCAATTTGTGAAGAGTCAATTCGGAAAACCGTATATTTATATTGTAGGTTGATTACATTGCTCACAGGCATGAAAAGTAAGTCAGTAGAGGTAATGCGTCTATTGGTCTTCGCAGATAAGATTGTTTGTCTTCAGGTGTTGATTTTGAACCGCCTGCATTAGATGCTATAGGCTATGGTGAAAGTCGACTACGAAATGATGCGATTGTCTTTTGTTGCCGAACATTACAAACATTACATGTACAATTTATGTATGACATGTGATAGTATTTACATTATTAAATATGATAATGAGCCGTTGAAAATTTAGTTTATTTCTTGTTCGTATGGAAGAACAAACATTAACCTTAATAATCTTACAAGAAAATTTAATTTATTAGTTTATGGCGTTTTCAGATTTTTGTGTACTTGTAATAAGCTAAAGGTAATTTAGAAGTAAGAGAGGTTATTGAGGTTTAATCATTATTAATATCTATTTTGTGGCTGATTGTTCGGAGCAACATTTACAATCTATTTGAAACGAACTTCCCGATAAACTAGTTACTTGAAACATTAAACTTAGCTTAGAAATTAATGCCAGTCAATTTAACGACACCTGAAAAGTGCAATTAACCTCAACGATTGTTCATTTAGTTCTAATGTACCAACATCCATCCTTTATATACGTGGAGGTACCTTACTATACCCGATCATGTTACCGAATTTGCTTTCCCTCTCTTGTAGAGAGATACTCTAGGGAAGTTACTATATTCAATTTCAAAAATATTCCACAGGTGTTTCTTGAAGAATCTATACACATAAAAACTGTTGTTAACAAATTTATTCCTTAATTAATTATACGGAGTGATTAAAGTTGCGAAAACCGCAATTTGTAGATTTTTTAACTTTTCAGCAACTGAATGAAAAGTTCTAGTGTCGGAAGTAAGTTTGTTTTATACGTAATTTCAATAGCGATTAAATGATACGTTCATATAGCCGATTGGCTAATTAGTTATTGAGTTATTTGGAAAAAAAACTGTAAGAAATACGCAATTTCAATCATCCATAGTTATTGTATAAGATAAGTTGAAATTGTGAAACTTGGCAGAATCTTTCGTTTCTACGAGGTAAATAACTGGTAAGAATCGCAAATTTACAGCTCAGAAGGTTTTGTTACAAATCTGATTTTTTTTCCAGGGCTTTTGATTTTACGTGAAGTTTACAATGCCAATTTTGAGCCGAGTTAATATTTTAATCATCTGAAAAGAACATATTAATTAGATGTTTCAGTACAGTCCCTCATAAATTAATTTTCTTTTGATTTTGTTTTATTGTATGTAAAATCAGTTTGAAAGCCTGCATTTTGGTATTCGGATTTAAATGAAATGTACTAGTAGTTGAAGCACCTTCCCCTCATTTTACTACTTTGTTTCAAAACTCTGACAATTAAAGTCTGCAAAACAATTACTAGGGTAAATCATGTATCGACAGATTTTTTTTTTCATATATTTATTGAATAACATTATACAGAAATGATTAATTTAGCATTTTTCAATATACCCTCCAGTGTGGTCTACACACTTTTCCCAACGAGAGTTGGGACTTTCATTATTCTCTGTTCATAGAATGTTTGAGGGCGAGTTGCAAGCCAACTGCGCATGTGCTCCTCGACTTCCTCATTTTTTCCCTCCCGGCAAGTCAGGGCTATAAGGAGGGTGGTCGAGGGCTTCTCAGCCCATATATTGCAGTGCATTCCTTGTTTTTTGTTTCAAATACGCGGCTTTTCCAGTTTTCCAGATGAGAGGCGAGTTGATCAATGATATTTGGTTGAACACTTCCATAGTTGACACCCAATTCTGAGGAAATTCTTCCACGGTTATCGGCGGTCAATAAGATGTCGAACACTATTGGCATTGTCAGCTGTAAGGCTTGTCCTTGTGCGTCGATCATGGTTATCATTCTCGTACACTCTTAAATTTTCTCAGGCACATACACACACGATTCTGAGACAGTGTACTATCCCTAAACTGTGCCTTCAAATGAGTTAGAATTTCTGAGATTTTAACGCTTTTACTGGTTAACTTTGTGATAATTTGTTGCACAACAGACGAATGTACTCCTAGCTTAGCCATGGCTGTACTCTGTACTGACCACACCTCATACAATAGGTATTGACGACAAAACCCAGCATACTCGCATACCCGGTTGGTTCCCCATAGTGCTCATAACCCAAGCATCTACTCCAAACAACATAGTCTATCTCGAAACTGCATTCTAAGCAGGATAGCAAAATTACCGTTTATATTTGATTTACCCCCGTATATAATGTAATTTGCTAGGAAAAAGCATTTTAAACGTCATGTCAATTCTATGACATGCTATTTTTATGATACCGTGAGGGAAAATCAGGATCCCCCTCTGCTAATATTTATGCGTTGCCTAATACCAAAATGCAGATTTTCAAATTCAATTTACAGATAATAAAACAAACCCAAAAGAATATTAATATATGATCGAGTTGTACTGAAAGATTTGAAAATTACTATATTCCAGTCAGAATTATAAAAAAGTAATTTGATGCAGAATGGGAGCTTTGTAATAGTAGGGGAGGTAGTAGGGGATAATCGTCAGATTATGAGACAGCAGGTTCAGACCATATATATCTTAATCTGACGCGCTAGAGTATTTCAAAATGGCGTTTTTTTTGCACATTCTAATAATTGCCGCGAGTTGGCGTCACATCCAAATTGTCAGATTATTAAATAAGAGCTTTTTTTAGGTTCACTCAACACCCCCTTAAAAAATCTGACGCGCTCGATTAAATTTTTTTTTCTTTTTCAACCCTTACGTACGACCACCCCCATCATGGAAACAATCAGATTAACATACGTAAATTTTTAAAAGTACGTAGGACACGGATGCTATCAATATCTGACGCGCTCGAGTATGTCCACGCAACAGCTTTTTTTACATTTTTGAAAATTTATAGCCGCTCCCTCCCACCGATGAAAAGGTATACATTATATGACTTTTTTTTTTTCCTTATCATCTAAGCTTCGCAATCCAATAGGTCTCTATGACGATCGATTTAACTACGTGGGCTCCCCTACTTATAAACATCACCAGAAGTAAAGAGCTCTCGATACAAAAATTACATTTGTGAGAAAGCCATGAGGTTGAAACTTTGAACAGTTATTTTCGATAGGCAAATGAAGCTTTTTGTTAAGTTTTATGGTTCGAAATTTTTTTAGATAAGTGTTACGAGTGATTGAAAAATACGCATTTTTTCACATTTTTCGGGAATTAGTCATTTATTAATTAACCAATCCTATCGATCAACATCTCATTTAGTAGCTTCAAAAAATGCGCATACAAGACACTAACCTTTGGTACTTAAAATTTTTATTATGTTGCTGAGAAGTGACAAAAACTGCCAAAATTGTTTTTGCTATTTTAAACACCTAGTATATTTAACTAAGAAGTAAAAGTGTGTTAAGAAAACTTTTTTTGTGTTATGGGGTGTACCTTCTACCAGAAAAAACAGAATGACCTGGGGAATTTCTTTGCAAAAAATGGTATTAAAATAATGCTAAGTTCCCTACACTAACAGAGATAGGTTGAAATCTGTTCAAGGAGATTCGGCAACCTTTCACAAATCACAGTATAGTACGCTGGATGTCTAGGAAATTACCGAGGGAACAACATCTAATGTAAGCTGATCCAGAATAAAATTTCAAAATTAAGAATATTCGCTGATGCAATCAAAATATATGTACAAATTTTTTAAAACCATTGAAAGGATACGTATTGGAATGTACAAATTCAAAATATGTCCTAATACAGTAAATTATATTTTTATAATTTTTGTAAGTACATTTTCTGTAAGAAATGTATAGGTAAGATACAAAATAAATGTAGCAAGAAAAATTCTATAAATATATGTTTCTGAAGTTTAAGATATTATTGGATTGTACAAATAGGTGGTAGATATTCTTTCTGCATTTAAAGACAGGATGTTTGATGCGACGTTCAGCAAATTTGTTTGTAGATACGTCATATGAGCAGCAAACTATTACATAATTACTATCTAGTAAGAATTATTTTTAGTAATTAATATTTTAATTTAAATAAGCTATATGAACATTTCGCAGTTTCGCAAGTGGAACAAATTAAAAAAGGGAACATACTTTGAAGAATAGGTAAGCTGTATTGTTGACATTGTATCAATTTCACAATATTAACATAACGACGTTTTTAAATGGAAAATTTCATAATACTAAAAGATAGCAAAGAACTTATTATGGAGTAAAGTTAAAAAAACGTAGGGTAAATGTGGGGGAGATGCCGCAGGTTTTGAGAACTCGCAATAGCTCCTTACCTTATTTAAATTAAATTAAAATAAAATAGCAGATGTGTTTTAAAACATATTATTAACAACTAGAAACCTAACAATAATGATTAGGATAAATATAAAACAAACAAAAAAATAATTTTCAGTTTCATATATTAGGTCGTCTTTCCCAAGTGGGGTGGGTGAGTCGCCGCATAGAAGATAGGAGAGATGGCTTTTGGAATATAACATTAAATTATTTTTTTACCTGGAGCAGTTTTCAATAAATGCTTGCCAGATGGGTTGCAAGTATTGGCATACATGTAGCCAATGATCACATCTAGTGCATTGAATCTAGTCTAATTTTGAAGTGGTCGTTTCGTACGTTTCTAGACACTCAGCATATTCATTTTCATTTATATCGCTGATCTCAGTGTTCCTGAATTAAGCGAATGGGCTGCATTCAGGTTTTCCTGAGTCCAGGATGCTCTGTTTCTCCTTCTCATATATTTACGAGGCATATTTACCTGAAAAAAAATGGAAACTACATGCGTGATCTGTACCACATTTCATTGCGGCATCTGTCCCTAATACATGGGAGATATAGGGATGTCGGAACTGTCAAAAAGTATCGATATATATTGTATCGATATTTTTTAAAAGTATCAATGTCGATATTGATATATCGAGAAAAAAATATCGATATATCGGTACTATTTTAGAACAGTAGTCTATATATATATATATACAAAATTTAAAAATATTTTATTTTGAGACTTTTTCACAGCTTAAGGTAGTAATATATTGTTAAATTAACTATATACTACTTCTCATATTTTCTGAAAATTTAGATGTCGTTCTAATGATCATTTATACACTCTCATATATACCTCCCCTCTACCTCATGCATCAGAAACATATTTAAAATTAATTTTAACTTCAAGCACTTAGGCAACATATAGCATAAATATAATAAATTAATTATACTTGAAAGAATTCTGCTAATCTTTGTGTACAAAGATCATGTATGTTGGGGCTTTATTACTTAAAACCCTTTTTTAAAAAACAACAGAATTTATTTGAAACACAACTATCACTACTTGTTACAAAAAAGGACTATTTTATAATGATTAATGTAGCAAATGAACAGACCAAATGTTGTGACTCTGAACAACGTTAAAAGTCTTTAAGTTGAATTCAAAAGTTAGCTGTTTAGGAATATTCTCCTATTTAAATCTCTGCTGGAAATGGGGAACTATACAGAATCATCATTTATGCAGGTGCATCTAGTAATATAATATAGGTATTATTTTAGTTTCTGCGTAATTCCTTTACAATGGATTATTATTTTATTATAGACATTAATCAGCATATTATTATTTATAGGTCATGAAAGGTGATATGTCACACTCCTCCCCCTCTTATTTAACATTTGGAGTCTACATTTGACACACATTTTTTTGGATTTAAAATTGAAAAAAAATTACAAAATTCAAAATTAAAATTAGTAACATTACATTGGTTGAAACTTACAATTTGTTTAATTAGATTGCGGGTTCTTGCATTTCTATTATATTTTTATCTCGAATTGAAGATCTTCTTCGTGGTCTGAATCTTCTTAATAGGCTTCTGGATTGTCCTGGTTCTGTGTTTATTGTTAGGAATATAATTGCTGGGAACTGCTTTCTACATCTTTTTCGACATTTGTAAATAATAAAAATTGAAATAATTAGTACAATTAATACGATGCACAAAATTGTTAACCACTGGGTATGTCTTTGAGTAAAAGGTCTATTTATTATATCATCAAGTTCTTCGGAAAAATGATCTAATTTATGTTCTGCAATATTAAGTTCATCAAGTTCAAGTTTTTGAATTTTTAAAGGCTTTAATTTAAACACATTTCGCGCTCTTTTTGTTTCTTCGCAACATTCATAAGGAATGTTTGGAGTTTCGATGACTCTTGAATCTTCTGACATGTAGTTTTTGCTTGACTGTATTCTGAGTGAACCAACGTAACATATGCAATGGGGTTGTAACTTCAGGATTGAATTTGTATTTATATTTATTGTTTTCGTCGTATTTTCTTTACATTGGATACTGATTGGTAAAAGGGCATTGGTGACGATTAACCATTCATTTTCAGATATATGTTGTACCTTGTAGTCTTCAATATTAACTTCAATCGTTTGGCAATTTTCTGGTAGCTTTATGGATTTGATTACTTTTATTTCGCAGGGTGCGTGTTCATCGATTGGATATGCAATTAAGTTGTAACATATTTTTGTTTCTGATTCGATGCTTTTGCATTTTTCCAAATTATCAGTTGTAATATAAAGATTATTATCTCTGCTAACAGCTATATATTTATATGTGTTTAAGATAAGGTAAGACAATTTGGTTTTTTGATTAAAAATTGGTAAAGAGTAAACATGTAGGAGTTTGTATTCTTCAGGCTCTACTAAAGGAATTGGTAAAATAAAGACGATTTTATTATCGGATTGATAAGCTTGAGGTTCAATTATATCAAGGTATTTTGGAATATTTTCTAGATTTGGCAACATTGGTAAAACATGTGTGCTTAAACTTGTGGAAATTAGTCTTAACTGGAATATAAGATCTTCGGGTTGATTTATCGATGGATGGATGCTTTTGAGTCTTGCGAATGTGACTGAATCAATGATATCGTTAAGTTCATTTTCTATTAGAATGAATGAATGAATAATTGTTCATATATATTTATAATTTGAAGCTTTGAATCATAAAAATTTTGGTTATCTGATATGTTAAAAATAGCGTTTTCTATTTTGTGAAGATTTTCATTAAATGTTTGCTCATCTATTTGTAATTTGCGTATTGTATAGTTAAAGTTTTTTATTACAGAATTAGTTACAGTGATTTGATTTTTCATTAAATTTTCTAGAGCTCTTTCGTCTTCTTCGACTTTATTTATGACTTTGTCGTAGTATTCACCATCTGTACTATCTAGGTTTCCCGTAATTGCTTTCCATACTGAACCTATAAAATTAAAAGCTCCTCTTTTCGTACGAGTGTTATTTAAATTAAATTCTTTTGGGTCATAAGGGTTAATGTCATTTTTAATTTCACTAAATTTTTGACTGATTGCCATTATTATTTTATTTAACATTGTAATATGAGGTTTGACTTCAGTGTAAAATGCTTTAAGTCTTGGAGTGTCTCTTTCAATTAATTGCTTTATGTGCTTTAAAATTGAGATATCATTTTTGAAGGAATCTAATAGAATTCTAATGTTTTTGACAACAAGTAGTTTCCATTTTTCATTTGATATTTTTAAGTCTGATTCATGGTAATATTGTATTCCTAGCGTGTTATTGAGAGTTGAAATTTTATAATTACTTGCTTGACTTACTGTGATTAGTACAGCAAGAATGATGATGTATTTCATCTGAAAAGAAAGAAAATCTATTTTAAGATTGAGCTAACTTGATCTGAGTTAATTGTAAATTCTCTGTTCGTTTGTAAGTCTTTGATTTTTAAGGCATTATTTCCTAATATTTGTATCACTTTATAAGGACCATTCGATTTGTTACTTAATTTTTGTTTTATCTGTGACTCTTTTATGAATATAAAATCATTTACTTCAATATCTTTTGGTTTTGGTTTCGCTTTTTGATCATGACGTTCTTTAGATTTGAATTTTTTCAAAATTGTTTTTTCTCTCGCTACTTTATAAAAATATGAAATTTTATTATTTAGTTCACGTACATATTTTGAAATTAATTCTTCTTGATTAAATAATTTTTCAGGTGGTCTTGAATTTGTGTGACCAAAAATTAGTTCATATGGCGTATAGCCATGGGTACGTACTACTTATAGAATTATTGTAGCATATAACTGCATATGGGATACATGTTAGTGGATGATCTCCCGATTTTTCAGTAACTGTTGATCTTATCATCTCTAATAAGGTACTCATAAATCTTTCGATTGAGCCATTGCTCTGTGGATGATTGACTGATGAAAATGTTAGTTTAATATTATAAAGAGTACATAGATCTCTCATTAATTGGTTATCGAATTCTTTACCTCTATCACAATGTATTCTTAGTGGCGTACCGTAGTGCATAAAATATAATAATAGTGTATTGACAACATTTTTCGCAGTTTTATTTTCAATTGGATAAGCTTGGGTAAATTTGGAAAATTCATCTCTTATTACAAGTACATAATTTTTCTCTGGTATTTCTAATATATCGAGGTTAATGCGTTCAAACGTTGTTTTTGGCGTTTCTGTTATTACTAAGGGATTTGAAAGATTTTTTCTACAAGCGTTGGATTTAATACATACTTCGCAATTTTTTATGAAATTTTCAACGTCTTTGATTAAATTTTCCCACTGATATTTTCCTTTTATTCTTGTTACTGTTTCTTGGATACCTCTATGCATGTTTAGTTTGCCCGTATGATTTTCTTCGATAATTATATTTCTTTGTTCTTTTTCTGGGATTATAATGTTTGGGTTACAAGTTATAAATTCTATTTCATTATCGGAAAAAATGAAAGATAGCATTTCTAAAATTGATACATTTTTTAATTCTTCCATATAGTATTTATTGTTTTCTAACAATATCTCTTTATTGTAGTAAAGAATTTCAAAGATTGCTTGATCAGGATTTAAATGTGGAACGATGATAAGGTAATACTTTCGTTTAGGATTGCATTTTGATGTGACGACGTTTATTCTGTGTTCTTCATACATTGTATTTAAGTCAATTAAATCATCAGCTATTTTAAATTGTGACTCAGTTAATTCGCCTGGCTTTAAGAATGATATGATTCTCTTTTGATGTTTATCTAGAAATTTCTCATTAGTAAAATTACATTTAGAATAATCAATTAATGATTTTGATTCGTGTAGTTTCTTAAAAATGTTATATTCTTCTAAGATTGTTTCATATCCGATTTCTGTATTTGGAGTATCCGGTCTTTCTTCATTTTCTTCTTCTTCTTTTATTGGACTTCCGTAGAATATTTTTGAATAATCTCTGAGATGATTAATTCTTATTCGAGATAAGGCATCGGCATTGGTATTTTGTTTACCTGGTTTATATATTATTTGATAATTATATTCTTCCAATTTTAATCTCCATCTTGCGAGTCTTGAACCTGGATCCTTTACATTAAATAACCATGTTATTCGGCGATGATCGGTGTAGAGTTTGAAGGTTGTCCCGTAGACGAATTCTCGATATTTAGCAACTCCCCATACTATTGCTAGTAATTCTTTCTCAATTGTCGAGTATTTTTGTTCGTGAGCATTCAGAGTTCTAGATGCGTATGCTATAGGCAAATCTTTTCCTATTTTTCCTTGTGATAGTACTGCTCCTATCGCATAATTACTTGCGTCTGTAGTAATATTGAATTCCTTTTCAAAATCAGGGTATTGTAAAATTGGATAATTTGTTAATGTTTGTTTCAATGTTTCAAATGATTTTATGCAATGTTCATCAAAATTAAATTTTATATCTTCCTTTAATAATTCAGTTAAAGGTTTGACTATTTTGGCAAAATCTTTTATAAACCTTCTATAGTATCCTGCTAAACCTAGGAAACTTTTCACGTCTTTTGCGTTTTTTAGTACTGGGAATTCTTTCACTGCTTTTATCTTTTCTGGATTGGGTTTTACACCTTCTTCTGTCACTATATGACCTAAGTATGCAACTTCTTTTTTTAAAAATTCACATTTATCAGGTTGCAGTTTAAGATTTGAATTTCTTAGTCTTTCGAATAATTCTCTTAGTCTTTGTATGTGTTCTGTTAATGATGAAGCATAAGATATGATGTCATCCATGTATACAAGTGCTCGTTCATTTTGTATGCCAGTTAAAATATTATCCATAACTCGTTGAAAGGTCGCGGGTGCATTTTTTAAACCAAATGGCATTCTTTTAAAGTCATAATGACCATTTTCAACTGTGAACGCGGTTTTTCTATATCTGTTGGATTAATCTCAATTTGATGAATACCTGATGCCAGATCAAGGGTTGTAAAATAACAGCAATGTCCTAATTTGTCGAGTAAATCATTTATATTAGGCAACGGATATTTATCATCTATCGTGACTTCATTTAATTTGCGGTAATCTATAACCATTCTCCATTTTTGCTTACCACTAGCGTCTAACTTTTTGGGGACTACCCATACTGGAGATGAACCAAGGTGAGGATGATGGTTGGATTATTCCTTGTTTTAACATTTGATTTACTTGGGTTTTTACCTTTCTTGTTTATGGACATAAGGGTATCTATATGACTTTGTTGCAATTGGTTTGGCTTGCCCGGTATCTATTTTATGTTTTACCTTATTTGTGAAAGTTAATTCATCATTTTCTAAATAAAATATATCGCAATATTGTTTACATAAGGCGGTAATTGCTTCTTTTTCTTCAAAATTTAAATGTTCTAAACGCAAGGATTGTTCGACTCGTTGTTGTCTTGAATATAAGTTTTCTTTTTGTAGATTTAAAATTAATGTTTGATTCTTATTTACTGGACTATTTTCAATAAAAGGTTCAATTATTAATTCATCAAAAATTATTCTTTTCTTTTGTTCGCTTTTATTTAAAATTGACGTTAGAAATTCACCCTTTTCATTCGTTTTGATTACACAATTTGGCAATATGACATTTTCTTTTTCTTGTGAATGTAAAATTAGCTCAGCATTTTTTTCATTACAACTTAACTTGAATATTTGTTCAGTTCTTGGTTCTATAGTTATTTCATTGACAATTTCATTTTTTTGTATAATGGCAAAGTTATATAGTTATATAGTTGGTTATTAGTTTTCTATTTTTTAAATCAACTAGACACTCATATTGTTGTAAGAAATCTATACCTAATAAACCATCAATTTCTATATTTAAGTTATGTACGAATACTTCCATTTCGTCATTTTTAAAAAAGAAATCAAAATTTATTGCTTTATTTATTTCAAAAAATTGGTTGGTTGCACCTTGAATTCTTATGGGCTCTACGCTTTTTATTTTTTCTTGTTCAAACAAATATGGTTTCAAAATTGATATACCTGCTCCGGTATCAATTAAATAGCGATATTTTCCGTCATGAGTTTTTATATAAAATAAATTATTTAAATTGCTTGTGTTTACGAATTCTGATCTTATTCTTGGCTTTCTAAATTTTGGGCTTGACTGGTTGGAATGAGATGAGTAGAAGCGCCAGTCTTCATGTCCACTCTTTGTTCGTTTAAATGAAATGTTTTTCTTGGAGGATTTTGCACGTTTCTTGTATTTAAGGAATTACTTTGATAATTATTATTTTGGTTATAATTATTTTGATTAGATGGTCTTTGATAATAATTTTCTCTTTGATTTTGATTATTATTTGCATGTCTATTCACAAAGGAAGTCATACCTTGATTGAAATTTCTTTGATTTCCCGAATTATATTGATAATTTCGTTTTTGATTATAGTATTTATCATTATTTTGTTTTTTGCGACATTCTGAAATTAAATGTCCCGACTTTTTGCAATAATTACATGTTTTTTTATTTTTACGTTGAAAGTCTGAAGAATTTACTTGTGGCTTTTTACTTTCTAGGTACGTTAATTGATATTCAGTTTTTACTATATTTGCACCTTCTGCGAGATTGCAAGGTAGCGATGCTCGTACAATTGCACCTAGCTTATGTTCGAGGCCTACTAAAAGTTTCTGTAGGGCTACTTTATCTACTAACGCTTGCTGTGCGGTTTTCTGTTCTCGGGTTTATGTTACTTGCTGATTAATTGCAGCGTATAGTTTTGAATGATGTGCGTTTATGCGATGCACATAGTTTTGCGGCTTTTCATTGTTTCCCTGTTTAATTTGTTGTAAATCGTAGATTAGACTTGTTAAGTCTCTAGAATCACCGAAGTGTGTTTTTAAAATGGTTTTGATTTGATCCCAATTTTTCAAGTCGCGTGAGCTTATTAGTTGAGATGCTCGTCCTTTTAGTTTGTTTTTTAAATGTACAGTTAAGAGATATGTTTGCTGGTCTGTTGCTACGTCAAATGCTGCGTCACAACAATTAATAAATTTATTTAATAATATTGAATCTCCATCATATTCCGGTATAATGTGACATAATTCACTTAACCTATATTCTGTAAGATTTAAGCTTTCTTGGCTCATTTTTATTTGTTTAATTCCACCCCAATTTTAACGAAAAACTTCAAATTAAAATTGCACGAGTTACTTCCGATATTCCCTCGAAAATAGATAGATAGATAAATAGATAGATAGATATCTTTATTTGCTCTGATTTTTGTATAATATACAAAAAATAACCCTCGCAGGGTGTAGAACATGTCAAAAAAAGAAAAGAAGAAGAAAAAAAGAACTTACAACAAAATATAATTTAAACTAAGACAACCATCAAGATTATTATATACAATACATATACTCAATTCTATTTTACATTAGACAATAGGTATTTAATCAAGTCAAAGAAGAAGCAAAAAACAATTACCTATTTACTTACTTATTTTAGTGTGAAGTAGGTGGTAAATATATCGCTCTTTTTTTTGTCTTCATAATATTCACGCAGAGAATAGTATGGTTTTTTCAAGAGATATTCTTTCAATAATAGTTTTAATTTTTTCATTGGCTGTTCTCTAATGATTTTTGGAATTTCGTTATATATACTAATGATACTAAATTTAACATTTCTCTGAATATATGTATATTTACATGTCTCTGTTGTTAATTTAAATTTATTTCTGGTTTCATGTTCATGTATTTGTTCACAATCTTTAAATAATTCTCTATGTTTGGTAACAAAAATTATTGCTTCATAAATGTACATATTAATCAATGTCAATATTTTTTTATCAATAAAAACATCTCTACAGCTATCTGTTCTTTTCATGTTATAGAAATTTCGAATACATCTCTTTTGTAGCTTCAGCACTCTTGGAATATCAACTGAATTTCCCCAGAATATTATCCCATAGTGAATTCTTGATTGTATATACGCACTATATGAAACTAATGCTGCCTCACTTGATACATTTTGTGCAATCACTTTTAACCCATAACTATACTTTGCAATATTTTTACATACATTTTCTACATGACATTTCCAATTTAACTTATTGTCTATATTCAGACCCAAAAACTTTACATGCTGACAATTTTGGACAGCTTTGTCCTCAAACCTAACTTCCGAAATATAATTTTCTGTTTTCCTTCCAAAACATATCATTTTGGTTTTTTCAATATTTATAAGCAGTCGGTTAGTTGTAAACCAGTCCTACAATTTGACCAGGTTACTTGTTATCTTTGCCAGAAGCTGTTCATGATTTTGTTCCTCATAAATAATAGTTGTGTCGTCAGCATACATGATTACTAGATCATTAATTAAATTTGGAATTTCATTTGTATAAACAATATACAACAAAGGACCTAATATTGATCCTTGTGGTACCCCTTTCTTTATATAAAGCAATTTCGATTGTAGTAAATTTCCTTCATTATCATTTTCGACAACAATTTGTTTCCTGTTAGACAAATATGATGTTAACAGCTCCTTTGCTACACCCCTGATTCCATACATTTCTAATTTTTGAACCAGAATCCAATGATTAACTGTGTCAAATGCTTTTGACAAGTCCATACAGAAGCCAACAGTGTATTTATCATGGTTTAAGGAGTTCAATACATGTTCTAATGCCTGATAAATTGCTCTAATTGTAGACTTACCCTTTCTAAAGCCATTTTGCATAGGAGAAACAACAGCATTCTTTTCTAAAAAATTTATTAACCTGTTGTAGATTACTTTTTCAAAGATTTTACTAATGTTAGATAACAAGGAAATTGGCCTATAATTTTCCACATTATCTTTATGACCTTTCTTATAAATTGCTTTAACGTGTGCAATTTTTAATCTACTCGGAAATACACCAGTACTAAGTACTAAATTTATTACATGTGCGAGAGGATATGCTATTATATCAACAACTTCTTTTAACAAAATTATAGGAACCTGATCTTCTCCGACTGATTTTTTATTTTTCAGACTTTTTATAATTTCTTTAACTTCTAATACACTAACTGGTTCGAAAAATATGGATTTGTCACAAGGAGTAATATAACTACAATCAAAATCATTATTTCCTAGTGTATCTGCGGAAACATTTATAAAAAAATCATTCACATTGTTTAGAATTTCTGCTGAATCCTCATATTTATTTTTAAAATTATCCAAAATAGAATTGGTTCTGTGTTCCGGCTTTGTAATTTGTTTAACAAGAGTCCAGGTTGCTTTAGTTTTGTTTTCTGATTTTTTAATAAACTCAAGGCTTTGGTAATCCAAGGAGAAGATGTGTTTCTTAAATTTATAATAGTAATTAATTCCATAATAAAATTGTTGTACGCAATATTTACATCACCTGAATTTATAACCCCATCCCAAGTTGAATTGTTTAATTCGTTTTTGAAATATTGAAGCTTAGACTTTGAAAATATCCTTTTTTTAATCCATTTTGTTTCATTGTCATCCCTAACCTCTAGGTTTAAAATTATTTTCTGACCCTTATGATCCGAGAGTGCGGAGTCTACAATCGAGCTATTAAAACAATTTTCAAAATTTACAAAAATATTATCAATTAAACTCTCTAATCTAGTAGGCTCAAATATAGTCTGAGAGAAATTGTAAGCATTCATTATATCGATAAAGGTATTTGTAGCAATATCATTTTTTAGTAAATTTATGTTAAAATCTCCACATATAATAGTTTTATGTGAAATAAATTTACCTTAAATATGAGTCAGAATTTCTTCCAATTTCTCACAGAAAATATCAAAAGAACCAATTCCACGACGATAGATGCACACCACCACGATTTTTATGCTTTTGTGTACACCTGCACATTCGAAGTGACCTTCTACACTAATATTGTTGATATCACTTAATGCTTCATATCCAGCACCACACTTTTCATATATACAGGCTCCTCGATGCTTAATATGTGATCTTGCATAAGCTGATACCATTTGATATCCAGAAATTTTTGTATAATCAAATTCTGGTTCTTCTAACCAGTGTTCAGTAAAACACATAAGATTGGGTGTTGCACTAAGTTCGTCTAGGTAGACTTCCACATTTAATGTTTTATTTCTCAGACATTGTATATTTTGATCGAAAATTTCGTGTTGATTTAATTGCTACACATCTATTGTATCCTCTCTCGTAAATTTTTTATTTGCCTCATATAGCTGGGACATGACTTATCGAAGACACTATGGTTAAATTGTATTCCCTCAATTTTTAGTACTTCATGGGCATATTTACAGTTTGTGCACTGAAGGTGTTCCCTTTGACATTCTGTTTGTTTGTGATTTCCACAACAGAGGGGACACAGTTCTGCACCTTTACACTTATCTGCTTGATGTCCATAGCGCCAACATCGAAAACATCGTAACACACTGATAAATTCAAAAACTCGGTAAGAGTTCCATCCTACGTAGATTTTTTCTCTATTTTTAATAAGGTAACTGAATGTATCTTTTGGAACTTCCACTATTATATTGAACAGTTTTTGGTTTCTTCTCGTACTTGATCTTTTAATTATATTTAATTCTCCATTTAAACACTCTGGGATATTCTGTTTATTTAAATTCCTTAGAAAATAATTTTCATCAGCCAAGTCATCCTCCTTAACATTTATGATTTTAATTTTTGGTTTAGAGAATTTACCTACTGTGATTTCATATTCTTCACCCATTTCATGTACCGCTTGTGTTTTCAAAGTTTCTACATCATTTTCGTCTTGACAGTGAATCACGACACCGCCTCGAGCAGCCGGTTGAATTTTGTTTATCAACACTGTTGGTATCACTTTTTATTGTAAAACAGTTTTTGTTGTCTGACTGCTTTGGTTTAAAATTTTCGGTTTAATTATTAGTGGTTCCGTTTTACATTCTTTTTTCAGAACTCTAGAAAATAATGGTTTTTCATTTTCACCATTTGCCTCTTCTAATAATTCAATCAGTTTTTCAGCTCGCTCAATAACTTTTTGGGCTTTGTTTTCTTCGACATTTACTCCAATTTTCAACTTCAGTTTTACGTTTTTTTCACAACTATTACAGAACCAATATACATTTTTACATTCCTGTTTAATTTTGCACAAAGAGTCTTTCACTTTTACACAATGTAAATGATAGTATTGTTCACAATCATTACACTCGATATATTTAGTACTGACTATAAAGTTATCTGTGCATTGCGCACACACACGTGCACTCGGCACCATGGCTATCGAACGGTAGCTAATAAACTCGCGGATCTCGATTCTGTCCGATTTTCGCTCGACTCCAAAATCTAACCCCTTTAATGGAATTGTTACAAATTTTTACACACGTATTTTATTTAACGACTTGGGAAAATAATTGGATTTAGGGAACAAATATATAGCAATTTTCACAGAATAATAACAAATCTTTACTCACTTTGATTTTCCTGGAAAACGCTCTGTAGTGCGTGCGGTTCTTTCCGGTTGAAGGTTTGGAAACCACCAGATCTTCTTGGAATTTCTGCTCTGTTTTTCTTGGATCACCAAAAATCTCTGTTTTTCCGATCCTGCTGACTGCGCCAATTGTTGGGGTTTTATTACTTAAAACCCTTTTTTAAAAAACAACAGAATTTATTTGAAACACAACTATCACTACTTGTTACAAAAAAGGACTATTTTATAATGATGAATGTAGCAAATGAACAGAACAAATGTTCTGACTCTGAACAACGTTAAAAGTCTTAAAGTTGAATTCAAAAGTTAGCTGTTTAGGAATATTCTCCTATTTATAATCTCTGCTGGAAATGGGGAACTATGCAGAATCATCATTTATGCAGGTGCATCTAGTAATATAATATAGGTATTGTTTTAGTTTCTGCGTAATTCCTTTACAATGGATTATTATTTTATTATAGACATTAATCAGCATATTATTATTTATAGGTCATGAAAGGTGATATGTAACATGTATCTCAACTTGTTTGACAATATATTGGCTGTTTTCCAATTACCGCACAATTGCGCACAGTGCGGCACAGTGCTGAGCACTAAGTGTTCCAATTACAGCACTGGCTCGCACAAATGGGCACAAGAAATAACTGTGCCTTTGGGATGTTTTATGTAAGTACTAAGTAAACATAAAACTTTATCATAAAGAATGAAGTATGTTCCAATTAACGCCCGAAAATTACGACACAGAGCGACACAAAAACACTTTGTGCTCTAGTAATTGGAAAACACCTAGTATTTATTTTATATAACACGTAACAAACATACGGAAAAATATCGTTTTTGATAAGTTTTCGATACTTGGTTTTTATATCGATATATCGAATAAAATTATATCGTGTAAAAGTATCGATATATCAAACAAAAAATATCGATATATCGATATTTTTCCGACATCCCTAGGGAGAGATGCCGTCCAGGATGTATTTTTAAGGCCTGCCACCACAGCAGACTAAATCTGCCTAGGCATAACCTCCTTTCTCCCACACCTATTGTTTATAAACATTTAATATCCACTATTAATGGCAAAAAATCGGATTTTTTCAGCCATTGTAAAATATTTGTATTTACCTAAGTTCAATTTTAGGAATCACATTAAGTAACTTTTAATGTTAAACTTTAATATGCCGCCACGTGATATACTTTTCAAGGTTATTTACCCAGTGACGACAGACGATTGAAATTATTCGTTTAGGGTTAACCAGTGTTGCCAGCTTAGCTGCGCGTCATCTCTCCCACTGCGGCATCTCCCCCACATTTACCCTATCTGAAATTTCATTTTGGCCGAATTCACAGTACTGTGACGGCAATAACATGGAATGACTTCCAACTTGGAACGTCTCAGCTTGTTTCTCTGAAAGTGCTAGACGTCAAATATAACAGCATACGTTTTATTTTTATAAAATAAACTTTTGTGGTTATCAATAGGGAACGAGAAAATAATAACATACCAACACAACAGCAAGTCTTAATTACATACATAATCAACTGATCTGAAATTACTCAAATGGAAAGAAAATCGTATTCATGGAGAATATGTCGACTATTGGTTGATTTTTGGTTAATATTTTTCACAAGTAGAAGGTTTTTACGGGTAATCCAAGATCAAGTAATTCCAACTGTAATTAACTGAAGTCCATGGTTAAAAATCCTCCTGTAACAGATACAAATATGGCTGCCAATCACTAGTACCGATCCAGCAAATTCCAGAAGGTTGCCTCGAGTTTTCTGCAACGGAATATAAAGCACGGCATGTTGCAGTTAGAAAAATATACCAGGAATTAACAAAGAGATTTAAACTTATGTTAAAAATACCTACATCTCAAATGCTCAAGCTGTATTGATATCGCACGATATCGACTTGTCAAAGTGCTACTCACAATAACAACAATATCTATATATAAATAGGCAAAGACAAAACGATTAGGTACCATTTTCTCCTCTGTCTCTCAACCGATTTTCTTCATTTTTGTTTTGTTTAGTAGCTACTAACGGCCGTCAGTGCAGAATGCTAATATTAATTTATAATATTGGTTCATTCATTAAATAAAATATAATAAAAATTCATTATTTAGGTCCATCCTTTCAACGCCAAACAACTGACAGTGCCGCCGCCGCCAGACGGACAAAACTCAAAACATTGAGTAGTTATATATGCAGCGATCGTTAGATGCTGTCATATTCTTAGAGCATGTACTTCTGGAAGTGGCATGCAAGCGTTGTTATTGTTTAGTGGTAAAATAGTCAATGTAGTAGATCAGTATTGATTTTTCGGACGCGTTGCAGTAACTTTCATATTAAATATTCTGTTTTTAATGTTAATTTAATTATTTGATTAATATATTATTATCACAACCTTCCCGAAGGTGTTGTTTAAAAAATTGTCAGACAGCGAACAATAGAGAATGTATTAAATATTTAAGTTCTCCTAGGGTTGTTGGTCCTCTCTTTTCTTTAATATTCATGAACTTGATTGAAACCGCAAATGACGAATACTTTTAGGTTGCAAAGAACAATCTTCCAATTATTATATCGAATATTTTGCCAGGATCGGTTCCAGCAAAAATTTTTGATGTCTTTCATTTGTCAAAAATGTTTCTAATACCGATATTTGATTACATTTTTACTTTCATTTTATTTCAATAGATTTGTCAAGATGACTGAACAATTTTGGTCAGTACAACTACTTCTCCGATTTCTCCAAACTCTGTTTTTTATAAAAATATACTTTTTGTAATTTCATGAAGTAGGGTCGAATTTCGACCACTGGGCGACCACTAGTATGTATAAATAGTAAACAGACCGAAAAAATATCGAAATACAAAGATTTGAAGTTTCAAATACACATAGAGTGGGACATATCTACTATATCTAGGGTTTAGTCTTGAGACTAGGAATGCCGGAAATTGTATATTCTAATCGTTGTGTTAATTTCATAGTGAGTAGTGCAAGTGATAATTTCTAAGATTATCAATAAGATAGCCACACGACGAAGGCTACGTTAAGAGTAGGAAAAGCCAAAGCGATAAGAGAACCTTCATCAGGAATTGGTCATCTATTCAGGAATTTTAAATACGACTGGTAAATAATGAATAACCAGCAGAAAATAGTAATAAAAATATATCACATTTCAAGGGGACTAAAAAAGGATAAAAAGATTTTTCTTGACCTTACACAAATTTATTACCCCATACTAATTCTTAACCCCTTACAGAATATTCTTGAATTTTTTGAATTTTTAATAGCTACGAAGATACTTGTAACATTTATACACAAATACGTGTAGGTTTATGGATCCGCATTTGTAGAAAGTTGATATATTTCAGCAATTCCAAGCGGTGCGAGGACAATGACAATAAAGAAAATTTAAGGAAATGTAGAATCTATATATAAATAGGCAAAGACAAAACGATTAGGTATCATTTTCTCCTCTCTCTCTCTCTCTCAACCGATTTTCTTTATTTTTGTTTAGTAGCTACTGACGACCTTCAATGCAGAATGCTAATATTAATATATAATATTGGTTCTTTCATTAAATAAAATATAATAAAAATTCATTATTTACGTCAAACAATTAATTTATAATATTGGTTCAATAATTAAATAATAAAATAATTTTAAAAAAACTTTATTTACATCGATGCTATAGTTCAACAGGAAAATATTTAGTGTTGTAAATTATAGATCAGTATTGACTTTTCGGGCAAGTAGTACTAACTTTCGTAGAAAATAATATTTTTTGTTGCAATTATAATTCTATCATTAACATAATATAATTTTCACAATAGTCCGAAGGTTTTGTGCAACAAATCATCAATCAGCAGACAATGGAAATGACATTAAATATTAGAATTTTCATTGGGTTGTTTGTCATTTCTATTTTTAAAATCGTTTGTGTGTAAATGACGGAAACTTTTAGGTTACAAAGAAAAATCCGCCGATAATTAGATCGAACATGTTACATAGACACATTTATGTAACAATAATCCTACATTTATGTAGATAATTAAAAAATAAAATAGGGATAGCAAAGACCTGGCATACTTTTCTAATTTCGCTTCAACTCTATATCTTATACAGACAACATAACGTCAATAATGTTCAACTCATAATTTTAATGTATTAGGTTCGAATTTCGACCACTGGGCGACCGCTAGTATTAATATTATTAAATTTTATATATTATAGATTTGCTGTTTGAAACTCCGCTTATGGAAGTATATTATACCTCAAAGAGATGTCAACCATGCAGATTAATTATGTTTAAATGTGTACATGATGGAATTAAACTTTCAAATAATAATTAATATATTATGTATGTTATGTAGTTTTAACATAATAAATGAAATAGCAATCCTACGGTGATAGATCAGGTTTAACAACTATATAAAGTAAATTTAAAAATATTTCAGAGTACAAGAGCTACAGCATTTATTTTTTTATTTACTTACATCTCACACAAAACTTAAATAACTAATTATTATTGATTTCCAATTGTTTGGACATCAATCATAGACTTTTTTAATATAACGAATTGCCTATTATACAGTGTTATGGTACAGTTTTGCACAAAATTTGTATATCCTAAAATCAATGTTTGGGGTAATAGTAATAGTAAACAACAGATTGATAGGACCTTTCTTTTCTGATTACAATTTGACAGCTGGAGCGATATTTACATTTTCTGAGCACACAGTTCTCGTTGACTTAATCTATGGGTTCTAGATCCCAACAAGATGAGACACCGCCGCATTATGCTGTACAAGTAAGGTTTCTGAACACCACCTTTAATAGAAGATGAATTGTTAGAGGTAGACCAGTTGAGTGGCCACTGAGATCCCTAGAGTTGAACCCAGTGAATTTTCCTTAAAGGGTCCTTTCTGGAACGTATATCGACAGGCCAGACAATTCTCAGAATTTGATGGGACGCTTTCGACAATAGAATGCTGTCACTCCTGAAATGATTCAAATTTCAGTTAATATAGTATCTCATTGAGTTATTCATTGAAATGTTTATTATTGAAATCATGTTGATTGTTAGTTAATTCAAGTACGTTGTCATTTGCAGAAAAAATTCCTCTATCTAATGGTCCAACGCGAATTGTAGGTTACCATTTTAAAAACAAATATACTTCTTCGTTTTTTGTATTATATATATATATATATATATATATATATATATATATATATATATATATACAGGGTGGGCCATTTAAATCTATGCACCGGAATCGCTTCGTTCCTATGCATGGTATAAAAAAAGTTTATACAAAACTTATTCAAGGCAAAGGGGGACACTTTTTGGTGCAATTAATTTTGACCTTGAGCATCATTTTCAAGGTCATTTGCAGGTCAGGGTGTTTTTGTAATGGGAACCACTGTTTTTGACGGGAAGAGCGGGAAATTTTACGTCTGAAGTGATATTAGTACAATTTTTTGTGACCTTCAAGAGGTTATTTCAAGGCCGAAAGCTTAAAACCCTATTTTTCACATTTTTTTCGACTAAATAACAATGATACAGGCACCTGAGTGAAAATAATAGTAATAGAAAAAATATATTTTGAAATAAATTTTCTTGTTTTCTGAATAAATCATTTAAGAGAATATAATCTCAAGGTTATATTCTCACAAAAAATTGTATCTATATCACCTCAGCCGTAAAATTTTCCATTCTTCCTGAATTCGGTGTCAAAAAACACGGGTTGCCATTAAAAAAAATACTCTGCCCTTCAAATGACCTTGAAAATGAAGTTCAAGGTCAAAATTAATTGCACCCAAAAATGTCCCCCTTTGCCTTGAACAAGTTTTTTCATACCATGCTTAGGAATGAAACGATTGGGGTGCATAGATTAAAATGGCCCACCCGGAATATATCTTGTAGCACTGGCGGATCCAGGGGGTGGGCTAAGAGGCTGCAGCCTGGATCCTCCCCTGTCTTGTAGAATTATAGGCTGCTTGTGAACAATTAGATGGCTTAAATTATTTTCTGCCCCAATAACAAATCTTTATCCTGGAGAAAACCAAAACTGTGAAGATCATGACAAAGCCGCCTCATTTAATTTCGTAACCACTCAATACATTTTTTCGTTTACGTAATAATTTTTTCCGTTTACATAATATATTTTTTATATACTCAACTTCCAATAACAAAGTTATACGTGAGATCTGCCAACAAAACGCAACAATTTGTAGTACGAAACATGAAATAAATTTTAGGCGTTGGCTACAATTTCTATGTCAGTTTCACAGTAACCTACTGGCTGGAACTATAAGATGTTCTTATTATTACCTTCCCTACAAAACATTATAATATATCATATGACATTGAAGATTATCGCCTTTCACAAAGGCATCGGTTAGGTAAAAATGAACTTGAACAAGTTATATATTGAAATAGATAATACTGACAGCCACACAATTTATTTAGTTTGTAGCCGAAGGTGGTTCACAAACCATCTATTTTAACTTAACTCCTGACATGCTAGTAGACCTACAATGAGGCCGCTAATATATTCGATGATATTTATAAAATGTTTTAATTCAAAGTTACTTTACAACATCAAAAAAGCTTGATTTAAATGTTAATGTGTTCATAAATCAGATTATATGGCATTAGAAGACAAAGATGAAAAAGGCGGTGTTTAATAAGGTATAATTTCTAGAAAAGCAAATATCTGGCCTGAAGCGGAAGGATGAATTTCGCCCCTATAATTGTATATATATACAATTTTTATTAGAATCCATATTCCGTAAAATTACACAAAGAAATGATTTTGGAGTCAAAATATTATACTATGAATTATTATATAATAATAGTAGAATAATCTGATGTGATCAGTGCTTAAGAATGTTAAAATTAGGGAAATAATTATTACTACGTGATCGGACAGTAGCATTAAGAATCTATGGTTGTCTAGATGATTCCGGTAGATTAACAATGTTTTCTAGCTATTCCTGGTAGCTATACAATATGTTTATCGAAGTGCTCCTAAGAGCCATACAAAATTGATAATTTTCAATTTTTAGATATTTCAGGTGTTCTTTTGGGTTTTCCATCAATGGATCCGGAGGAGACTTTATGCGCATATCATCAGCCTTGTCACTTGTTTAAATTTTATCAAAGTCACATCTTTATTTTGCAAAGTTTATGAAGCAGTTTTTGAGAAAATAACTGAGAAGCTGTAAAAAACTTTCTCTAGTGTTGCTCGATGCCAAAAAAGTTAAAATACGTTGATTTTTACTTCAAAGATGATGGCTTTCGTGGATAATTTTAATCTCTGTCGATTATTGACAGTGAATAAATATACTTGAATAAATATCCCGTAGGATTTTGTCTGTTAGTAAACTTAATTTTCATGTAAAACGGTATATTGTATTGCATACAGAGTATCGCTGATTGAATTGTAAATGTGCCAATATTGCCGCACAGGTATTTAATGAAATGAATCCAGATAAAGATGATCACATATACACATAACTGAGCTAGTCGAAAAGATTATTGGAACAGTATCAGTGATAAACAAAAATCAATCGCTCCAAATCGAAGGATAGTCGTAAACGAAGCAGTAGAAGTTGTTGTTTTGGGCCATAGCAATATTTACCCTCCATTAAGCACCAGGCAACTACCTTTAGTGTAAGGCTTATCTCGTAGGAGTATTCACAGAACTTTTAAGACATAAATTTCGCCCCTGTAAAAAACTGAAGGTGACTTAAGACACCTTTGGAATTTGAACAAATAATCTAAATTTAGTGTTCTGCTCAGTGTTTTTCTAAATGAGACTGAATGGCCACAACTGTCGATATTGCTTCCGAAATCAACATTTATTGTATGAGTTACACACTCAACAAGAGAAATTAAACTTCTGGATTGGAGTTTATGGCACTTGTTTAATTGGTCGTTTTTTCTTCCGGTGCACTTTCTCAATATGTTCTTGCTATTCGTGATGAATTAAATTGGGCTTATCCTGCTAATTGGATCGATCGAAGATGATCAGCAGAGTGACCTGCAAGTTCACCTGACGCCATTGCACCTAAAATAGTTAATGCCTGGTACCATTTTGAACAACATCTCTATTACTGTATGCCTGCAGAAGACCAACACTTTGAGTACTTAATTTCATGAACACTAAATTTAAAAAATTATAAACCCAAACCATACCGTAACGCCGATTTAAAAAAGAATTATTATTATTTTCAGTACAACAAT
This sequence comes from Octodonta nipae, assembly GCA_034190945.1. Lineage (NCBI taxonomy): Eukaryota > Metazoa > Arthropoda > Insecta > Coleoptera > Chrysomelidae > Octodonta > Octodonta nipae. The sequence goes on along the minus strand of CM067216.1, from coordinate 96,896,770 downwards.
GTCATTACATAAGTTTAAGGTAAAAATCGATACAAATGTTTCATCGGTGTTGACTTATTAACTATGTACTTAATTTGTAAAAATTATTAGGCCTTAAAAGACATTTTGCTGGCTGTGAATTGTGGTATCATTAGACCTTTACTCCCATTTCATTATTAAAAACATTGCTGCTTACCCCTGTGGGAGGCTGAATTGACAGAGTAGATTAAGGGAGAAATTTTTATTTGTCCATTTAAAAATCAACGGATCTCTACATTTATACAATATATTTGTTTCTTTTTATTGTTGGACGGAACTACAGAAATATTATATCAACTAGTGACTGATTTGTTGAAAGCCATTTAAACTATTTTTAATTAAAGAAGATTCTGAGATAGTCCCAAATATTTTTTTAAGACCTGTAACACGTGGTTTTTTAGAAAACGAATAAATCATTAAAATTATCGAAGTGTCAAACTGCCATTTTCTCATAAATATCCAAATTAAAATGAGGTTTAATTAAATTTAATGAAATAATACAAGCAAGTTTATAGGTATGTATAAGCATGTACCTACTGAATAGGTAGTATTAATATGTACATATTTATCAATATTATTTTGAACAGATTAGCACAATTTTGCAGTCCGTTTTTTTTTCAGAAACGTTGATTAATAGATTTGTCGCTTTTTTACAAAAAAGAAGGCACCAAACTTCACATTAGTTGAAGAAAATAATTCTAAAAGGATTGGTATGACAAGGCAGAAAATTCCACTACAATAATTACCTGACCAGAAGTTGGCAATATGTTAACTTTAACTTATATTTTGTAAATTTTTAATTTTTACACTTTTCTTTTTGTAATTGAATATTAATTGTACTTGTTACCTTAATAAATCAAGAAAAACCAAGGTGATTTGTTGTAAAATAGTTTTATAGCGGAATAACAAAGGTAGTTTCTAATCGCTTAAACGTAAATTTCTTCAACACTTAAGATGTTGATATATTACAAAATTTAATATTTTGAGGGGCTCCTTCAGACTTCATCAATATAGTGGGCCGGTATATTAAGCCTTATCTGGAAGTGCAGCTATGTAGATAAATCCGTGGTACAAATGTACTGTGAGTTTTCACAACATCTTCGAATTGAAAATAGATTTATTGAGGCTCTTGATGTAAGCAAACGTCAGATTGGATAAACTTCTTTTGAAAGGTCTAACAGTTATTTGATTAATTTTTAAAATTCCTCATTGTTGAGGCATTTGTTGTGTTATTGGAAAGGAAGTGCGACCGACCGGTGAGAGATAGTCATCCATTGACATACACTAACGTACGAACCATAAACGTAAAGTGAACATTTACTAACTCCGTCTTAGTAATAACAACGCGGTATATGAAAAAGGTAATTAGTGCCGCTAGGTACAAGAGAACGCGCAAAGAAAGCAGACCTCATCGTATTTTATTAGGTGCAGACGGGTTTTATCTCTGTGCCACTAGATCAAATCCAACGCTCCAATACTATACAACAATATGTCCGCGGTGATGGTACGTCGATTCTCGATTCATGAATCGTGATTGTTTCTATTGGTTTTCTAGCGAAAAAGAAAAAATGCTGACGTAACAGGTTGAAGAAAATATTTCATTCCCTTTGTTATTAGTATTGTTGCCGTAAGGATCGAAAGATAGAAGTTCGTAGTGAAAATGTGATTAAGCTTTTCGGAATAGAAAAGAAACGTCGGTACATAATAATTTATGTCGAGAAATTAATTATTTTTACTGGTGTATTAATTATTTGATGTGTAAAATATATGGACACCCGAGCTGCACCCCGAACTTTACATTTTCGCCAATTTAAAGTTTCTATAGTGAGATCCTAAAGTAAATGTAAATGAAAAATCCTGAAACAGCTCAATTTTATATATAAAACTATACTTTTGAATAAAATTAATCACCTACCTTTTCAACTTCCTAGGGGTATTAACTACCCCTAATTTATTTCAAATGAAAACAGGTAACATGTTATATCCGTTGAAAAGGGTTTTCAATTCTCTATTCAGCAATATAGTTTTTGATTTTTGGACGTGAATACTCAAAAAAAGTAATTTTATTTTATTCTAACAAGTAAAAATTCGTTTATTTTTTTATAATGTTCCTTTCTGTGACACAAAGAATTGAGATATATTAATATATAATATTATTGATTGGAGTGGGTCATAAAACCGTAAAGCATTTTGAGATATGCAGAATATTTAATGAGAAGTATCCTGACCGTCACGTTTTACAGTCTATGGCGCGGTAACTAGAATAAAAAAAAATTGGTCAATTTGGATCTTTCCTAAACCTGGAAAATCAAAACTGAATGACGAAAAGAAATTGGATATATTGTTAAATAGAAAAAAATACAGAAACCTACAAGAGAAGTAGCTTTTGATAATGATTTAAGTAAAACATCTGTTGCGTCCGCAATTGCACGTACGTGTGTTGTTGCCGGTACACACGTCTCTCGTCCGTAGGATGCCAGGTATAATTCGGGGATACTTTACAACCTTCCACTTACATAAAAAATGTATCGCGAGCACCATCTTTAACACACTCAAACAGATCTCTATACGTCCGTCGTCCGAAAAGACGATTAGGATTCAATCTACCAGTGACAAGAGCAAATTTAAGGGCATTTCAATATACAAATTTTAACAGTTGTTAAGTGTTATATCACTTAAAAACCTCCAGTAACTGAACTATCTCGTAAGCTTTCTTTCTTTCGGCATGTGCAGATTTACATTTTATTACTTTTTATTGCACTCTGAATATTTTGGCCTGGTAGTTATTGAAATTTCCTACTAGGAAACGACCCGAAACCATCGATCCCTTGCATGGAGCCGCGGATTTGTAGTTACCGTCCTTTGGCTGATAGGACTGACGGATCGAAAAACACCTGCATGAATAAAATTAACACCGAAGGCAAGCAAAAAAGGGTACAAATTGGTCGAAATATCTTTCATCTTCGCAAAATTTTTGGTTAGTTCAGGGAGTAGAATGAATATATCCATTCATAAAAAAAGCATTTTAAAGAAGGGTACGAACCCAACGTGGGTGGTCATATCTGGCGGACGAGAGACGTGTGTATCGGCACCATGTGTTGTGAACTTGGTGTGTTGTTAAGTTCTGCGAACGTCTTACGTTCCTATAATGCCAATTAAGGGATTACAGGTAGTTCAAATTAAGAGATAAAATGTCTACACACTAAATAGGTTTATTGAGACTATTGTAGACAAGTTGAGAGTTAAGTTAAATTACAAAAAGAGATTATTAATACAAAACAACAAAGGCACGATGTGAATTAACGCGACAATGTTATACTTGGTGGAGTCGCACAAGGCCGGAGTAAAATTAGAAGTAGTAGTTGCTCGTCCGACGCTTGGTTTCGATCTCAAATTCATTCAAATAGATTTTTCCCAAAATATAGAAAAATAGGCGTTTCTTTGCTTGTTGGAAATCCACTAAGAATTTACGGAATACTAATAAGAAGGGATAACTGCCAAGGGTGTTTATGGTAGCATAATTACACTGTCCTACTTTTGGCCCGAACCGGCCCATGCTGCGTTTGGGTACTTAGAGATCCTAATAAACTTTGTTGGGTTCAAAGAATGGTTATTGAAGATAATAAATGCTTAATAGTTAGTTTCAAGAAGGGTTTGAAATATGGCTTGTAACAAAATTAAATAACAAAGGATACAAAGCAATTATAAATGTAGATTTTTTGGAACAACAATTAGGTTCTGGAAAAATGGGATATTTTCCCATGAATGTTCGCATTGCAATTGCTAAGAAATTCTTTTACGACTTAACAACATCTATATTGAGAATTTTGAAACAGAAACCATCCATATAAAATTAAACACATTTGAACTGTTTTCTTACTGTTTCTATCAAATTTGTAATAAACTCTTAAAATATCTCGTTTTTCTTCATTTGCGAAACTCATTTGTACTCCAATTTCTGTGATATTTCTTTTTACTTAAATATTTCTACTTAGAAGGAAGCAAATTATAACATGTATATTAATGAAATCACTAGTTTTTGGTGCAAAAGTCTAATGTGGTGTCCATTAGAAAAAAAAGTTCGTAATGGTAGCCGAAAAACGAATCAGATGGCAGAGCGTATAGCTAAAAAAGCGTATAGCTAAAAAATAGCTCGTCAAATAAGGCTATAAAGATAAAATAACGAAATCTCCAATTTTCTATTTTTTCAGATATTTGTGGAAGTATTCGAAAAATTGACATAATAAAAAAAGCACTTTTGTAAGCACTAAATTACGCACTTTTGCTCTCATTACGCTTCTTCGTATCTCCTGTATTTTCCGAGATCCCAATGGCAAGGGTTGAATTTGACTTACCGTGTATACAGTATATCTAATTAAGGTGGAATCATATGGATTTTTAACCGACTTTAAAAAGAAGGAGGTTCTCAATTCGTCTGTATCTATGTTTTTTTATGTTTGTTCACCGATTACTCGCAAACGGCTCAAGGAATTTTGACCGTTTATATTGGATCCTGTTCCGGGGGATCGCGAAGTGGTACCATATTTTTTTCATTAGCATAGCTTATACCTTTCTTAAAAAATGGGGAAAAACTATTTTATACGTATTCGCTTATACTTTATGCCTTGATGGAGTCGCCGGTATTACAAATATGGAAATATTTTTATTGGGATCATGGAACAAATTGAAAAGAAATTGGATTAGTTCCAGGATATCCCGAAGTTGTTCCTATATATTTTTTCAATAACATAGCTTGTACCGTTTCTTAGAAAATCGGGAAAAACTTATAGAGTAAACTTTGGTGGAGTCGCTGGTATTAAAAATATAGAAAAAGTTTCTGTTCGGAACATGGGGTATAACGAATTAAAATGGAATTGAATTAGTTCGGTGGGATCCTGAAGTGGTCCCATATTGTTTTTCAATAATATAGCTTTTACCGGTTTTTAGAAAATCGGGGAAAATTTTTAACAACATTTATATGCTGTAAGCTTTGATGGAGTTGCTGGTATTAACTGTTCGGAACTTGTCACTTTTTTGTCTGTAGACAGGGTTTGTCATCAAAAAGGACTTTTGAATACAAATTAAAATATATTCATTTTTGTTAAAATCTAACATGGTTATCAAGTAGAAGTAATTAGAATTAAAAATTGCATCTACTTATGCCATTGCACTAAAAATTGTATATTAAGTAACTTTTCCAACTATATCAGATTTCAAAATATTCATCAGTTTCATTTAAAAGTGAAGTAACTTTAATTTTTTATAATATCTCAAACTGTAATCAAGCAAAGTTTATTAGAATTGAAAACTGTATCCAATTGTGCTGTATTATTATAAATTGTAATAAATTGAAAGTTGTTTGGACATAAATCTAAATAAATGTCAGTTAATCAACTTCAATGTGGTTCTCAGTTGGTTTCTATATACAGTGTGTCTTCATAAGTTGAATTCAAAAAGAAAACATTCTTATGAATATTATTTAGAGAAAAAAATATTCTTCATAAAAATATTTGCATCGTGGGAAACATATACTGTAATTATTACATGCCACTTTTTCAACTGTAGTTTGTCAGCAAATATGAATTTTGCTTAAAAGTAAAATATATATAAAATTTATAATTATAAAATGCATCTAATTATGCCACATCACTGAAAATTGTATAATAGATCTATACTGTATAACGATTTATTATAAAATCCCGCGAAGGGGAGACTATTAAATGAATGTCACTATAATTAACAGACGTAAAGAATGATGATACTCTGATCGTCTACAATATAGTGGATCCTCCTAATTTAGAATGATATACAAAATTTTCTTAATACATATACATATATCTAAAAAACAAGTTATTCTATTCAACAGGAAATGAGGTTGGTCAAGCTAATAAATAAAAGTAAAATACCTTATGTTAGGCAACACCAAAAAAGTTAATTAGATTTGAAAACTGCATCCAATTAAGCCATTGCATCACTAAAATTTGTAAAATAAATACATTATTAAAAAAACAAAATTAACTAAAAAGCATGAAATAATTTTTGCTACAACAATTAAACACTTTTTCTGAAGTCGGTGCAAATTTGACCTGCGAAGTACAACTATCAATGTACTTCCCAATATAGTTACAATTTACATAAAAAGTATTTAATTGTTGTAGTAAAAATAATTTCATGCTTTTTAGTTAATTTTCGGTTTTTGTTTTTTTTTATGTATTTATTTTATTATTATAATAATTGCACCCTCATCATCCCAGCTGTAGCTACGCCACCTCGTTTTAAAGCCTGTTTAAAAAGGAATTCAACGGTGTGTCGTTTTTGATATTCCATCAACATTTAAGGAATTTGTGAATTAAATCGTGACGCAAATTATCTATTTTAATTATTATTCAATAACATCAGCGATTAGAAAAATATCCAGGATTTAGGTTTTAATTCGCAAATTCCTTAAATGTTGACGGAATATCAAAAAGGCTACACTGTTGAATTCCTTTTTAAACAGGTTTTAAAACGAGGAGTAACTTGTGGTAGGGTTCCATTTAAAAAAAAATAGTAGCCTGGCGTTGAGGTGATGAGGGTGCAATTTAATTGAACCTTTTGAGGTGTTTTTACGATTTTCAAAATAATGAGTACTTTAGGAGCCTGTAAATAATCCAGGTAGCTCGTTTTCGTTGGACATCCTATATATGTAAGGGTACAATTATATTAATACAAATTGGGCTGACTTATCGGAAGGCGGGAGTGATAAAAGTGTAGTCCAATGAATATTTCCAATTAATGTCGTTCAGCTATATACTTGTGCACACAAGTCACTGCCGGAATAATTGTAATAATACCTAAATATCCCGCGCGTCAGTTGTGCCGAATCTCCCATCTCTTGTTGCCCATCGATAGAATATATTGTTAGGAGAATTCATCCGACAGCTGGTGCAATCGGCCATCAACCAGTTTATGGAAGGGACATTCCGATAAATTCTGGGAATCCGAAATGTTTGCCTCTCAACCGGCGGACCGCTGCCGTTCCTGGGAATTCCCTTAAAGCTTCCAGAACATGATGGAATTTCCGATGGTTCGTGGACATACCAGACAATTCCAAGATAAATGTATAAATAAGAAACAGCTGGCGATAGGAGGCATTCAGTTTTCGCCGGTCGTTTGTACAGTTAAGATACAATGTAAATAGTAGTTTCTGTGAATATAAATTTGTGTAAAAGTAGTGGAAATAAATTAGAGTGAGTTAGACTGTGTTTTTAAATAAATCCAAGAACTGAACTGAACCCGAGTGTGAAAATAAAAACATTACAGTGGTGACAGGTGTAGGTGTATTTGTGGAACTTTAAAAGTGAAAATAAATAGACGCACAATGTTTAAAACAGTGAATTTGGACCAATTGAAAGTGACGGACTTAAAAAAAGAACTTGAGGAAAGGGATTTAGAAATCAGTGGCAAGAAAAGTGAATTAATTCAACGGCTTCGAGATGCCCTAATAAATGAAGGTAACGACCCCGACACTTATTTGTTTGAAATTTCTGGTAATGGCGACATGATTATGCTACTTAAAAAAATGGAAGAAAATTCGAAGGCTCTAGAAGACAAATTGCTAGAAAATTCTAAAAACTTGAAAGAGGCTTTAGAAGACAAATTACTAGAAAATTCTAAAAACTTGAAAGAGGCGTTAGAAGATAAATTAGCAGGTGTGCGGTGTATTTGTGGAACTTTATTAAATAGACGGACAATGTTTAAAAACGTGAGTTTGGACCAATTGAAAGTGAGGGACTTGAGAAGAAAAGGGATTTAGAAAAGTGGACATGGTGCCCTACATCCTGATACTTATTTGTTTGAAGTTTCTGGTAATGGGGACAGAGTAATTGAAAAAAATGGAAGAAAATTTAAAAGAAACTTACAAGAAAACTCTAAAACACTAGAAAAAATTGAGAAAATTTCTATTCGACTTTAGAGGGTAAGCTACAAACATTACAAGATAATTCTAAAATCATGGCTCGGAGAAATGGAAAATTCTATAAACTTGAAAGAAGCTAAGATAAATTAGCAAACAAAAGTGGTTACGAAATTCTAAATCCCTAGAAGAAAATCATGTACAAAAGTGAAACGCGGATAGAAGAGCTGAAGCAGACAATGTTCGAAGAGTCAGACAAAAATGAAACGCGGATAGAAGAGCTAAAGCATATAATAGAGGGTGAGATCAGCAAAATAATAGAACAGGTAGCCACTATACAAAGGGGAGAAACTCAATCCAAAACCGTGAGCAAAAACAGTCCAGAAGTAGTGGATTCAAAAATTGGCCTTGAAGGACCAAGACACAAAATGAAACCTCCACAATCTGATGGTAAATCGTCATGGACTAATTATAGGCGCCAATTCGAGGCTGCAGCAAAGTTAAACGGATGGTCGGCAGAGGAGAAGGCAATATCATTAACCCTAGCCTTAAGAGGGGATGCTACAGACATCTTACAAACGTTGAATACCTCGGAGCAAGAAGACTACGAACAACTGGTCAAACATTTAGAACTGAGGTATGGACAAACCCATTTAGAACATGTTTATCACTCCCAACTGAAAAATCGCCACCAGAGATTGAATGAATCCCTACAAGAGTTTGAAGCTGATATTGCCCGTCTAGTTCGCCTTGCTTATCCAGCAACACCGGGAAATGTGATAGAAAGGTTAGCAGTACAAGCGTTTTTAGATGGACTGCGGGACAACGAAGCCAGACAAGCATTGACCCTAGCTCGACCGACTCAATTAGTAGATGCACTGGCTCGAGCTTTGGAATTCGAGGCTGCTAAAAATACCTGCAGAGGTCAAGCCAGAATCCGAATCCTTGATGGAGAGTCCGAAGGTGGCGGAAACGATGTAGCCTCTGTAAGAAAGATAATAGAAGAAGTCCTTACCGAAAAAAGACTAGTGAGATGTCGGAAGTGTCGTAAGGTAGGACATGTCCAGAGTCGCTGCAAGGAGAGCAACGGAGTCCAGACTTCCTCGCCGGGGAAACTAAAGAAGGCCAATGTAAAGGGACCATCGTCGACCTGTAGCAAACAAGTGTCAACTACCAACGCATATGTCGCTTCGCTACGCAACCACGTTAACAGTGTCTTCGTAGATGGCCTGATTAACAAGAAGCAATTCGCAATGCTGCTGGATACTGGTGCGACGAAAACAGCAATAAGGCCCAACATTGTTTTAGAGACAATGATAAAACCAACAAAATGGCAACTGCGAACAGCGTCTGGAGAAGCAGCGAAAGTCCATGGTGAAATAGAGGTTGAAATGACCTTGGGAAACACAACCTTCCTACATCGGGCATTAGTGGCAGACATCGAAGACGAAGTCATCATTGGAATGGATGTCATGAGCTCCAAGGGATTCCAGTTAAATTTCAAAGATGGAATTCTGAGAGTGAATGACGAAGAAGTGGTGCTTCATGGAAAAGATGACATAAAGCTTCGAGCCATCTTAGCAGAGGATGTCAATGTTCCGGAAAGAGCTGAAATCATTATAGATGCTTGCTTAGATGGGAAAGCTCAAGCTGGAACAGTAATGATGTTTGATCCCGAACTTAACGACGGAAATGTAGGCAGAGGAGTCGCACTGGGGAAGACTCTATTTCGTGCCAGGGAGATTGTTCCAGTAAGAGTAATGAACCTGAATCATTACTCGGTTGTGCTAAAGAAAGGAACAACTTTAGGCCATTGTTCAACAATTTCCTCTGTAGTCGGAAGCACACAGCATGCAGAAATGCCACCAGGTAAACTATCTGAGGAACTGGAAAGACTCATCACCGATTCATCTAAGAATTTGAAACCAAACCAGAAAGCAAAATTGAGGGACATCGTTAGAAACTACCAGGATGTCTTCGATGTAGGGAATGGAAAAAGAGGACGAACCGATCTAGTGAAACATAAAATTAATACTGAGGACGCTCTACCTATTCGACAGTCGGCGAGAAGACTACCCCTAGCTAAAAGAGAAGAAGCCGACAGGATAGTCGGCGAGATGGAGAAAGAAGGTGTTATTGAACCATTCAATAGCCCTTGGGCTTCTCCAGTTGTCTTGGTTAAAAAGAAAGATGGTTCGACCCGATTTTTCGTGGACTATGGGCAATTAAACTACGCTACAAAGAAAGACAGTTATCCCCTTCCAAGAATAGACGATACCCTAGATACGTTGGCTGGATCGAAGATGTTTTCCACCCTGGACTTGAAGAGCGGTTATTGGCAGGTGGAACTTGCTAAAGAAGACCGAGAAAAGACTGCTTTTACCATCGGCTCAGGACTTTATCAATTCACGGTGATGCCGTTTGGACTGTGTAATGCTCCAGCAACGTTTGAAAGGTTGATGGAAACAGTGTTAAAAGGGCTTTCATGGAAAACGTGCCTGGTGTATCTTGACGACATTATCGTGGTTGGAAGATCATTTGAAGACCACGTCAAGAACCTGGAGGAGGTGTTTCGGCGACTGCGAAGTTCCGGACTAAAGTTAAGCCCGAAGAAGTGTCAGCTGTTCCAAGAAGAGGTGCAATATCTTGGACATGTGGTTTCCGCAGAGGGTGTAGCTGTTGATAAACAGAAAGTCAAAGCTGTCCAGGAATGGCCGATACTTAAAGATATCCACCAGTTAAGAAGTTTCCTGGGGTTATGCACGTACTATCGTCGGTACGTCGCCGGATTTGCCAACATCGCCAAGCCACTTACTAGACTCACAGAGGGGAAGGTGCAGTACCAGTGGGACGAGGAATGCCAACGATCATTCGAGACACTGAAAAGAGCATTGACAAGTGCCCCCGTCTTAAGTTATCCTTTGCCAGATGGGAACTTCGTTTTGGATACCGACGCAAGCAATGTCGGAATTGGTGCGGTGCTTTCGCAGATCCAAGTTGGTCAGGAGAAAGTCATAGGCTATTTCAGCAAGATCTTGAGCAAGCCTGAACGGAATTACTGCGTTACTCGCAGGGAACTCTTGGCTGTGGTAAAGGGGGTAGAACATTTCTACAAGTACCTCTATGGTAAAAGATTTCTCCTGAGGACTGATCATGCAGCACTGAAGTGGCTCTTGCAGTTTAAAAACCCCGAAGGACAAGTGGCCAGGTGGATTGAGCGATTGCAAGAATTCGACTTCGAGACTGAACATCGAGCTGGAACTAGCCATAAGAATGCTGATGCCCTATCGAGGAGACCATGCCCTGATGATTGCAAACATTGTCAGCGAGCAGAAGAAAAAGGGGCTGTTCTGTGTAGAACTACCGCCACCGATGACCATTGGCAATCTGCGGAGATCCAAAAAGACCAGAAATTAGATCCAGATTTGAAAGAGGTTATCCGGTGGAAGGAAGAAGACCGCAAACCTACGTGGCAAGAGATTTCCCGATACTCACCAACCATAAAGTCGTACTGGGCTCAGTGGAACTCTCTCATCCTGGAGAATGGACTTCTGAAGCGCGTCCTGAAAGCGCCTCCCCAGAGGAAGGCAAGGACAGAAAGCAGATTGTAGTCCCTAAAAATAGGAGACCAGAGGTTTTGCGAGAACTACATGATGGTACAACCGGAGGACATCTGGGAGTGACCAAAACCTTGGGGAAGTTGCGAGAACGCTTCTATTGGGTAAACTGCCAAGTGAATGTCAAGGACTGGTGCCGGAAATGTACTGTTTGTGCAGCAAGTAATGGGCCTCAAAAGCGACCAAAAGCTCCAATGAAGCAATATAACGTGGGCAGTCCATTCGAAAGAGTAGCCATTGATGTTGCCGGTCCATTTCCTGAATCCGATTCTGGAAATAAATACATTGTGGTGGTGATGGACTATTTTAGTTAATGGGCCGAAGCGTATGCCTTGCCGAATCAAGAAGCCTTGACCGTTGCTGATGTCCTTGTCAAGGAATGGATCAGTCGTTTTGGTGTTCCCTTGGAGTTGCACTCAGACCAAGGTAGAAACTTCGAGTCTACTCTTTTCCAAGACGTCTGCAAACTCTTGAAGATCAATAAAACACGGACGACGGCATTACACCCGTAATCCGATGGAATGGTAGAACGGATGAATACAACCATTAACCGCCATTTGTCAAAGGTAGTCTCTGACCACCAAAGAGACTGGGACCAGTATCTGCACTTTCTAATGGCATATCGTTCATCTGTACACGAGTCCACAGGTCAGACCCCGGCCAGTATTATCATGGGACGAGAATTAAGACTACCATGCGATTTGAAGTTTGGATGTCCCCCAGGAGAAGAGATCGCAGGTGAAGACTTTGTCAGCCAGCTACGTCAAAAGATGAACGACATCCATGAACGAGTCCGGTTAAACATCGAGAATGCCAGTGCCCGAATGAAGGAAGCCTACGAGCCGAGAGCGGAGAATTCCAAGTTGATGATCTTGTTTGGTTGTATAACCCGCAACGTCGTCGTGGATATTCGCCCAAGCTACAGAGATCTTGGGAGGGGCCGTACCAAATTGTGAAGAAAATCAACGATGTCGTCTACAGAATAAAGAAGCTACCTCAGGGAAAACCAAAGGTCGTACATTTCAACAGGTTAGCGCCTTATGCCGGAAGTCATGACAGCGAAGATGACCAAGCCCAAGTCCGCAGCTTCCAACCACCCGATAATGAGATGACCTTCGAACAGTTTATGGCACTGTACTCTAATGGGCAGAAAGTGCAGCACGACGTGACCACAGAGGAACACCGAGACCTGTTTGAGGTGCCCATAGAATATGCCCTGGCTCATTGTGTAGCTCGAGATCTCCGGATGTCCAGAGGAATAGCCAAGGTGTTTGCCAAAAAGTACGGCCAGTTTCAGAAGCTTCGGGAGCAAGATCCAGCGGTAGGGAAGGTCCTTCATCTCGAAGTTAAACAACCAGTGGGTACCAGAGACATCTTTTATTTGGTAACGAAAACATTCTCGCAAAACAAGCCAACATATAGCGATCTTTGGAAGACTCTGGTAGAATTGAGGAATGTGATGATGGAGAAGAACCTGACGAAATTGGCGGTCCCAAAGATAGCCTGCGGGTTGGATGGACTGAATTGGAGGGTGGTGAGAAGTATGATGGAAACAATCTTTCGATTCAGTGGCATCAACATCCTGGTATGCTGTCTCAATATTCGCAGCCCAGGTTCGAAGACCGTTGACTGCTACTTCCACCAAACTTCCCGTTGTCGAAATGGAGAGTCCTGCAAATATCGTCACACCAGGAAGGATTCTAGGACATTCCGGGACGAAATGATCTTAAAGAGGGGGCAATGTTACGAGAATTCATCCGACAGTTGGTGCAATCGGCCATCAACCAGTTCATGGAAGGGACATTATTCCGATAAATTCTGGGAACCCGAAATGTTTGTCTCTCAACCGGCGGACCGCTGCCGTTACTGGGAATTCCCTCAAAGCTTCCAGAACATGATGGAATTTCCCGATGGTTCGTGGACGTACCAGACAATTCCAAGATTAATGTATACATAAGAAACAGCTGGCGGTAGGAGGCATTCCGTTTTCGTCGGTCGTTTGTACAGTTAAGATACAATATAAATAGTAGTTTCTGTGAATATAAATTTGTGTAAAAGTAGTGGAAATGAATTAGAGTGAGTTAGACTGTGTTTTTAAATAAATCCAAGAACCGAACTGAACCCGAGTGTGAAAATAAAAACATTACAATATGTTTTTTCAACAAAGGCGTATACTATAGGAAAAAAAGGTAAATAAAATGAATTTAAGGATGTAGGTCAGCAGCATCCAATTCAAGTAAATGAACAAAATATTATATTCAATCCAATGCACTGAATACTCAACGTATTTCGCATGTAAATAAAAAATAATTTTCATTAAACAAATACTGAAGACGAAACATTTAGTATTGAAAACTGCATCCACTTGTGCAATTCTACATGATGTATCTAAATAATTTGAACTGCACCATATCGATTTAAAACTTGGCTCAGCAAGTATAAATTGCCATCCTCATAAGATTTGAGAGGTCAGAATGCTGCAATTTGATTAATTGGGTTTAGTATAGCTCCAAGGTCCCACCTTAATTTTATTGGTATTGTATCTTGTTTAAAAGCAATACTTACTTAAAAAAACAACTAAAAACCAAAATCGCAAAAAGTAATAACTTTCAGCAGCAATTACATAACTATTTTCATGTCGGTGTCAAGGTTATCAAATAATAAAATTAAGTTTTTAATAATTAGGTAAAAAGTTATTTTAGTTTATTTTTATATCGTTTTTTGTTCTCTTGTTTTAATTTACGGACATATGAATATCACAAAATGTACTTTAAAATCTAATTTTCAACAGCTGTCTTCATATGATGCCAAACTTTTCTTATCAGTCTGTCAAAGTTGTATAATATACGGGAGTATATTTATTTCAATTTTACTTTTTAGTTTGATATGATACACTTTTTGAATGTTTGATTAAGTTAATTTTCGTGACAATTAGTGGTTTTAGAGCATTTGGAATAAGCATGAATCTTGCGCAAAAGTAATATTAAAATGGCATACATACATCAGTTAAAGTATCTGATGCATTTTAAGGCGCTAAATAAATATATGTAAATACAAGTTTGAGTGCACATTTATATACTCATACTGAACAGTATTTCTTTTATATCGCAATGAACATGATCATTCAGTACATTATAAATCTCAGTTACCGACTAAACATCTTTATAGATGTCTAATGGCAACCAGTTCCTCAGGACAGGAGATAGGCTTAATATGTAAATCAGACTGTGGGCATTCATGTGGTTGCTTGTTGGCAATACCTAAAAATTTCCTTACACGTTACTGATATAATCGATGGTTGCGTTTTTAATTTAGAATAAAATCATTCAAAGACACTTAAATAAACCAAAAACTTTTATAAAACTACAATTTCCAAATTGTCCCAATTTCGTGTGAATTATTCTGTACTAAAAATAAGATATTTTCTTGGGATTTGGTGATTTGATCTTGCATTATACCAACAAAGCGATACAATAAATTCTTACAACAAATATGTTATATTATTTTGTTCTATTGTTCTGAGTAGAATATTAAACTTAATACTTAGTACTTATATTTCCAATCAGATTAAAACATAAATTAGCTCCAAATACTTTAATTTTTAAGGTTGTTTATTAACAGTTAACCTGAGTTTAACCCTTGATTGTTATTTTATTTGGGTTGTTTTTATAACATATAATAAATATGTTAATAATGCAGCAGTCATTCACACAACGCCATTTTGTTGATAACTTTTAATTGTATACATCACGTATACTTGGTGGATAATTACAACAACAAACTTGAATAACTTCAATAAGAATATCGACTTCAATTCAGTTCAACCTGAATATTGTTAGATGCATATTACTTCCTTTATTCTCTGGTTGTAAAACTATTTGATTATATATTTTTTTGTTAATAAATCGTACATCGGGATTGCTGAATATCCGAATTAATAAAAGTCTACCAGTAAAGAGATGAAATGTTAAGGAAGTTCCCGAGATGTGTTTATGTATTTAAAAATTTTATAAAGAAAATAAAAAATACCCGAGTTCAAAATCGAACTAGAGTGTTGAAAATAAAATATTTATAAAAACTTATGACTTCAAAATAGAACTAAAAAGTAAATAGTAAAGAGCTACAAGAAGTTGTCGTATTTTCACAGTTGCCAGATAAATTGTAAATTGGAGTACAACGGAAAAAGAGCGAGATATGGTACTATCATTGTTAAATTAGTGTATTAAGCCCTCAAATACAGGAAGAGTGTTGTACTCTAGCCATCCAGTTACCCCGAAAACAGCAGTAGTAAAAAAGTTTAATAAGCAAGTTTGTAAAATTAAGCTCAGAAGAATATCACAAAGAACATGAATAAAATAAAATTATTCATGAACAACAACTAACCAAGGAATCTCCCTTGGAAGATATATCTCTAAATATGGCCACCAACATCATATTAACATTAGTGACATCAATAATAATAGGAACACCGTAGAACCTGACGGTAAAAATTGTGTAAGTTTTCATACATACCGGGACTATCTCAACCCATAAATAGACTATTGACAGGTACCAAATGAAACTAGCATTTTATAATTTACATAGCTTTGGCAACACCTACAGAAAATTGAAGGGTAACATAGCAACAGGAAAATAATCCAACGTCATTTATACTTCAGTTAATGAAGACAAAAAACGGTAATACTGAGTAATTTGTCCAAGCAGCACCGAAATTCCTAAAAATTGGGGTTTGATTTGTACTTACCCTCTACTTCAAAGTTGACCCTGTGCCGGGGTTGCTTCTCGATAAACAATTTACATCGTAATATCAACACCTCTATATAAGCTATATATTAACTAAGTTAGGAATTCCATATTGCTTTATATATCCTACATCGAATTACTGATCGTTCTGGATGGGTATTTTATTTGTTCCCATAGCGTCGAGATCAGTAGTTTTTGCCCCATACGAAAATTCCAGTTCATTTTTTTATTATTATCCCAGCGATTGATGTTTTTATCGGTATTAATAATATTTTAGGTTGCAGTCAGGGACGGCGTAGATAAATTTTATAACACTCATATGAAAAATAAAGTCCGGGAATTAATTAATTAAGTAATTTTAAACAACTGTTGTTCCATAAAGTTTTTTCTGAAAGTCAATTCTTTTCGAGTTAACCGCACGTGAAAGTATCATTTTCCAACAAAAAAAAACATTTCGACCAAAAATGTAGCTTATAAAAAACATAAAAATGTTAGATTTATGGTTTCTGTAGAACTAATGCAAACGGAATTATAGCTTGTTGAAATCTTGTTTTTATTTCTCAAAATATTCCCTTGAGGCTCGACTTTTTTCAAAACTACTACTTTAAACCGGTCAAACTTTCTGAGCATATTTGAAATAAGTAAGTCGTGTGATTTGTGAAGTCGTAGCAATTAATTTCAACTGGGGTGGTATTTAGGGGGTACTTTGTACATTTTTTTGTCAAAATATCAAAAACCCTTCTTTAGGTCATAACGAGTTATGACCTAAAGAGAGACTTTTATAAAAAAAACAAATTAATGGATTTTTAAAGCACTTTAATAATTAGTATTTTAAACTTTTCTCGAAAAACCACGTTTTTTTTAGAGTTATTTCAGATAAACCTTTCAATCAAATAAAAACAAAATTTCAACAAGCGGTATGAAAACATGTTTTTTTGTTTGAAAAATCGATAATTTCTCTTGCGGTTAAAGAATTGAGTTTCAGAAAAAAACTTGGAACAAAAGTTGCTTAAAATTACTTAATTTATTCAATCCCGGACTTTTATTCATATAATATTTTTCACCCCCGAAAAGGGGTAGCATCACCCCCCCCCCTCGGAAAAAAGCAACCACCGGCACAGGGTCAACTTTGAAGCAGAGGGTAAGTAGTACTCCAAATTTTTAGGAAAATTGGTGCTGCTTGGATAATTTACCCGGGAAAATGGTCAGAGGCTGGACTATTATAAGGCGAGGCAGATTTAAACATAGGCTAAACCAACATAAATATGACTGCAAACTAATAATGAAAGAAAAAACAGCGCTTGCCACTCAATAGGGCATAAAAACTTATTTGCCGATGTCTGAATTTTAGACAGGGAAAGACATTGGTGCAAACATAAGGTTTTTGAAGTGATCTAAAATTTTCTGCTTGTTATACGGTTCAGATACAAAGATTCAGTGAGTTATAGTCAAGCATACTTTCATACTTCGAGTCCATATATTGAAGTGGCATTAGGTAACGAAGAAAAAGTTTTATGTACTGCATAACTGTTCCTTGTCAAAAAATGTAATTTTTCGAGGTGTCCAGATTCACATATTCAAACAAGTTTTAATATTTTTTGTCATTGTGAATAATTAAATGTTAAAGCATTAATTATACTTTTATATAATTTGTAAATTGATTGTTATATAATATTTTATCGCCACGCAATATTATAATGATAATAATCGTTGACCAACTCATATTGGAACTTTAAGGTAATTTACATTATGCTGTATAACATACGTTAATCATATATGAATTGTTTAATGGTTATCGTCATTATTATTTTCCCGATACTGATGAAATCTCTAAAATTGAAGATGAAATGTCGCAATTAACGATAGAACAGACTAATGTTGTTTTATTATCCAAATTTCCATGTCTTTCAATATAATGGCTAAATTATTGACACAATTTTGTTAATGTAAGTATATTGAAATTCATCATTCAACCAAAGCAAATAGATCCGATCAAATAATAAATCTTGGATTATCTGTATTTTTTCCTTACATTATTGTAGATCACCTCGTCGGTCTGTCGATTTGAACGCGATAAACTGAAAAAACAAATCATCAATGCTTTTAAATCTATTAATGTTTTGTGTAACTTAGTTGAAATATGACAATGATTGTTTAAGGTGTCGAAAAAATTATGGAGACTGGGAACGTTCATGGAAAATGTAATTAATCTGTTTGAGATATACCAAAATAACATTAAACTTCAAAGTTGTTGGTTCTTTGCGGTCGGAAGCTTTGATGCGCGGATTGAAATCGCAAGCAACCTTTGTATACGTAAGTCCATGTCGAAGAAGACGCTGCAACTTGTACCAACTTTCGTGTGGCTCTTGAAATTGCAAAATGCGGAAAAACATTCTCTGATGGAGAAATTATCAAAGGATGAGTAAAATCCTGAAGAAATTTGCCCGGAAAAGGTGGGAAAAAAATAAAAAGATTTATTGTTCTTGTGCCACCGCTGTAAAAAATTGTGGTGGTTCAAAGCAATTAGCATTTCATTATATCATTCATAAATAAATAGTCTTTGAGCGGGACATTTAAGTATTAGCCTGAAGTTCGGTAACCAGTCCTATCGGTTGTTAATTTCATCAGATCCACTGACTTGGTAAATTTACAGAAAAGTTCTTTAGCGCATTTTTGAACTTTGAACAGTTATCGAAATTTTCTTGAATGAAAAGTGTCGCCCTCATAGCGATTACAATGTAGCGAATGACTGTCGTATTGAGAAAACATATGAACGAACTGAACTTGAACTTCATGGAGAAAACTAGGCTTTCCTCTGATATATGCACTAATATTAAATTGTTCCGACAAAAATCACTTAAAATATGTTTCACACATTTTGGAACATGTAAAGTATTAAGCCGAAATTGAATTTCCCGACAATTGTGCAATCGAAACTGAGTGCTTTCTAGATAAATTTTGATACTCGTTTCTCAGAATTTTTCGTCGGAATTGTTTCTGTTGTCAATTTTTTCGGAAGATGGATGGATTGATTCTGGATCTGAAGTTATTTTTCTTATTCATTTATTGCCAACATATAAGAGGTGTATAGAATAAATAAATATATTATTTTATGACAAAAATGGTTAGTTCGTTAATACCAAAATACAATATGCCGAATTTTTATGTAATGTTCCTTACAGCGTTCCTTGTATGATGTAAACCATATTGTAGTTTTGTATTAGTATCAAATAGAAACTGCCTTTCAAAACGGTTTCCATTCCCTTTCTACACTTAACAGTAATGCTGAAGATTCAGATTTGTTGATATTTTTACTGTAAATAAGTTAGTCGTTCAGGTGAGACGAAGGCCGGCGGCAGTACAGTGACCAACTACAAACATGTTTCCGAGTTAACGTTGTACTGTTATCTCACCTATGTTTATAATATTTATGAAACAAACAAAAAATTTGTCGATATTTATTGTTGCTTGAGTTATACAAAAATAGAAATATTGAGATAGTGCATGCAATGTGAGATAACATACTGTTGAGGTTCATGCTTTCAATGCAAGTGTCTGCGGTAAGGATTTTTCAGTTGTGCTGGATTTAATGCAAAACGAAAAAAAAAGCCGCCATACTATATAGCATAACAATTCTCGCTTATAACGGGCTTTAGAAAACACAAATTTAGACGAAAAACTACCGTCCCAAGAGAGTGTCATGCAATTGTATTTGTATTTATTGAATTTTTTTGTAGTTACATATAGGTTTTATAATTTACTTATTATGAGTCGGTAATATCGAATTGTGTAACTTGACTGTCGGGTCAAATCATTGAGATTTTCAGTCATAACTTTCAGTAATAGATAAGTATTTCATTAGGTATATGTCATTTAAATTGTAGTTAGAATTGCTGGTATTTCTTTTTATGGAGTCATCTTCTCACAATATTGTAAGAGACTGAATTGTATACAATTTGACCCTCCAGCTTACCTGTTCACAATTAAGCCTATTACGGATACTTATCAATCACTTATATACAGTGAAGTCTTTATTGTCCCCTGCCCCCTACCACTAACTCTTCAACGGAATAAGATATCCATCACGAACAAAAACGACGTACAATTAATTACATTTAGGAATTGAAGTTCGTCCATTTGAAGAAAACATTTAAGAAATTTTTATTTATGCAGACGTAGCTGAAAATTTACAAAAAACTGTAAGTATACTGCAAAGAAAGGAAGCAGGCCGACTAACAATTTGAGAATAAATACAGGTAGACAGTATTGGGTCTGTTGTTAATAATTCTAAACAATGATCCGGAATAGTTGCCTTGGATTGCGAAGTGACAAAAACTCCGGTTAAAAAAATATTTGAAAAAAAAACAAAAACTAAAATAACAGACGATTAACTTGACTGATTGACGCAATTGTGCCATCTGCCTTTACTTAGAGTCTGTTTTAGTGATAGAATGTAGATACGTTTTTTTAATGGAACTGTAACCAGACAATGTATGATATTTACCTTCAAAATAATTTAATGTATGGCAGGAATACTAGAAAAACAAATTGTAGTGCCAATATTTCTTGCGTACAGTTCCCTCTCCCATCGGAGGTTGGAAATCAGCAATTTTTACTATGTTATGGGCAGTTCCAGACAAATTCTTCGAACTGCAGCCTCAGATTGCACAGACAGGAAATTCTTCTACATCAGACACTTCTTTTTCCTTAGATTTTACCTTGCATAAGTCTCAGTAACTCATATTTTTCACTACTCATCACATGGTCCGAGATATTCAAACTTGTTTCTTTTTCTTGTTTCGATTACTTCGCACTCTTTTCCCATTCTCAAAAGTACATCTCTATTAGTTACTCTTTGAGTCCAGGATATCTTCCACATTCTCCTGTAGCACCACATCTCGAATGATTCAGTGTTTTTATTTTTTAAAGTATATGCCTCCATAACGTACATTAATGTAGAGAAAACATAACATCGTAACATGCGCAGTCTTAAGACCCAAACCAATATCTCGGCAGCCTAGAAATCTTTTCATCTTACAAACACTTGTCCTCTATATATTCCGTCCATCTCTTTAACTTGCCAGTTATGTCAGTAATTATTCTACCATTCTTATCTTTTATTCTACTCATTAAATGAATCGCACATAACATTGTTAACTATTCGTCGGATTTTAGCAAACAAAAAAGCGTTGAATAGAGAATAAAAATATATTTCAAATAAGGCAATACGAGACCCATTTAAAAAGCAAAATTGATAGTGCACATTTGGCACTGGGTAATGTGGCAGATGTAAATTTTGTGTCCAAAATAAGTTTGATTTACATTTGACGTGATTTTTGTTCGAGATCGATATCTTATTATATTCAAAAGTTTTGGGTGGGTTTTTTGTTTTTTTGTGATTAATTTTACAGAAATATACTTTTCCATGTACATACTAAATTTATTTTAATGAAATCATTCCGTTTACAACTTTCCAGCGACACAGTAAATTAAATGGGACAGGTTTACACCTGTTTTTGCATCAGAACAAGAAAACGAATTATGTGCAAAGCTAAAAAATAGGCACTTTATTTTTTGAGTCAGATTTGTTATCTGAATATGCAATACGAAATATTATGATTCGAGCACAAGATTATATAATCTGGATGAGACTGGTCTTATCTATTAAAGGCAGATTCCAATCAAGAGTGCTAAACAGTTTAGAAAGGGTTCAAGGCAGTAATATGGTGTTTGTAATGCAACTGGCTGGTACTTTGGACCTCCATGTAAGTCCGTTGAGCAAGGGCTTACAAGCCAATGTGCCTGACAATAGTTGGATACCCAGTATTTTTTACTGAAGTGAAGTGATACCCACCTACATCATAAATATTATCCAGATTTGAAACTTGCATCAGTAAATAACATTCTGTGGTTCATCCGCGCCACATACAGCTGATCCAGAGAACCATGAACAACAGTTAACGACATTTAAAAAAGTATATGCTGGTCAATACGATATACAAATACTATGTGTATGTACCTCAGAAGTGCTTCGGTTCAAAACACAGTTAATGATGTTTAAAAACTATGATACTGTGTAATCCATCCACATATGTTTAAAGAAGAGTATGCTTCTGCGTTAGTTCTTCTGAAAACGCATCCTCTACCATAAAGCACTTCAGAAATTTTCTTTTAAGCTATGGCTGTTCTCAAAATAAATTGCAAATACAAGAAGCAAAAATCAGGAATCTTGGCATTCTCTAATGACATGGCGGAAGATGCTATGAAAACAAAATAAAATCAACACATTAAACGAAAGAGAAAGACCAGCTCGAACAAAATAAAACAAGGACAAACAGTATGTATTATTAGGAAAATAGGAAAAAAATAACAATTCAACATCTAGTGAAGGCATATAATAAGTCAATATTGGTAGGATAGATGAAAAAAATTCTAATGAAAAATACAAGATGCTTAAATTGCTGAGATGTACAAGCAGGTGTCTTGTACAGCGATCATAACTCTCAGTATGAATAGATCCCAACTCAGTCTAATTTAAGTTTAAGTATTAACGCGGATATATGCAGAAAGTGATTTCAAGCGGCACCAGTTTAGAAAAGTCGCTGTATCCAATAAGTATCCGCAATACGTTTATTTATTCAAAGTAGGACTGTTTTCTCCGAACGTGTGTAAGCAAGACCTCCAATGAAGGCAACCATTCCAGCAATTTCCACAAATGTCCGACACACTTTGATTCATATAAAAATTAACCATGGATTTGTACTCAAACTTATGAATTTTTAATTGAATTCTTGGTCTTGTGTACAAATTGTTCAGGTTTGAAAATTATTTTAAAATTCACAGTGGAATTTCATTCGTAATACCTGATGCATAGACTTTATTACAATGTGCGAATCTACTTAAAAGCTAAATGCTAAATGTCAAAATTTCACGATTACATAAACCCAAGAATAAATATTATGGTGGATCAGAGATAAACGGTATGTTTGAAATATGAGAATTAAGGAAGGTTGAACAGTAAATTAATACAAATTACATACTAAATAGGGGTTAAATTCAAGGAAGGTATTATGATATAAACCCTTAATGTGAGTAATTAATGTTGTTTAACATATAGTGAGAAAACATGAGATTAAGTAACAGAGACTTGTTGGCTTCTATCTAAACACTTAAATAATGTGTAAATTAATATTTGGATATATATTCTAAAATAAACCGTTTTGTTATTTCTCAAATTTATATAATAGTGAGTAGATTTGTGAATTGAGCTATGAATGCACCTTTGTTGTTTCTCTCAAGCAAACACCATAGTGTATCTGCTTTGGACAATTGTCTAGTAGTAATCGACTCTTCTACGCCTTGTAACCATCTTCTCTGATGACGTTTTCCAGGTGGAGTCCACTGTCAAAATTAAAGAGTGTAAATATGTAGGTTCTCAAATCAAGTAGTGGATGAGAGATGAAATGTTAACAAAATTTAGTGATTTGAAAATCTATGAGGAGCTTTTAACTGCTGTTAATTCTAGGTTCTCATTTCAACATACTGAAAATAGTTGCCAACCGCTGGACATTCTTGTACGGCCTATGAGCTATAATGGAATAGCATTGCAATTTCACAATAAGTTCCAGCTACACTGGCAATTCTCTCCAAAGCCAGGATAAATGTGTAAATGTAGTTGTTTCACTTGACCTTTCAAAACTTATTTATCGGGATACGTTTACATACGAACGAACTCAGCATAGCAACTGAGCAACTGAATGACATGGAACATTGTGTAGCAATTCATGTCCCTCAAAAGATTGCACACATGCCAAATTGGTTTACCATTAGAGAAGATTTGTAGCTCAGATTACAGCGGCACTTACAAAAAGCTATCAGGTTTATCCAAACATGTGACATATGTTATCCGAAGTATTTTTGCTCGCTGATCACGAATTTGCAGTCGGTGTTGTTCCATCATCCCTTTGTTTATATGTAAAATATGTACAAAGGGTGAAAAATTTTCTGAAACTTCTTCAGTGGTTTGCTAAAGATAGATTCGTGATCAGCAAGCCAAACTGCTTGGGATAGTATAAGCCGCATATCTGAATCAGATCCTCGAAATCGTCAAGCCAGTTAGTTACTTATCAAACGTCCGTTTGGTTTCTCATAAATTATTCGAATTCCATGTAGAGATTCCTGTAATGGACAGTTAATGAAAGTCAACCAAAATCAATCAATTTGTTATTGTTTCGAATCGAGAAAACTCATACCGTTCCGAAATATCGAAATACTTCTTAAGTGCGCATATTATTGAGTTCTAGTACACTAAATTCGATCTTGCTCAAATGTCAACATTTTTTGTATCATCTTCAGCCTTCTAGTAGGTATTAGAATCCTCACCATTTAGATGATTTACTACTGTTAATGTAGAAAAGTTTTCATCTAATTATTTTAAAATCTGAATAACTCACTACCTCACTTCAATTAAACTGTATTGTGCTCGTCTACCTTGCCATTGCAATTAAAATCTTTGCTTAAAACAGAACGTAATTTATTTCTACTTTTGGTTTCCACCCGCTCAAAATAAAGTACTAATTTTATACTAACCGTTAATACAGATGAAAACCAAGTGAACTTATTCGTCAGCGTCGTGGCCAATAAAATTCATGCTCAAACAAAATATACACTGCGTAAAATCAACTGCTACAAAACGTGAATCTAACAGACGATGAATTTTCTTGATCCTCAGCGTAAGTAAACCAAAGCTTTAAATATCAATGTTATTAATGGAATTTACAGTTCTATTTGGTAGGTACCTCCTTATATTTTTAACATTTTGATATGAATTTGGTCTGTTAACGAAGTTATTCTGTAATTATGTCCCAACAATACACAATAGTATCTATAACCAAACGCCGGAAAAGAAATGGGTAATAATCCTTAGCATGCAATATTATTCACGTTTTGTGATTCCATATCTGCCGTTATGTCATGAGACCTGATCCTTAATATTAATTGCTTGAGATTTTGGCGCAAGTACCAATAGAATGAATTGTAATACTAGATGACAGAGAAAGGAAACCGAGTGAACATATCTATCTCCCTCTAGTGCTGCCTGCAATGACTATACATCACTTGACTGACACAATCAGCACCAATCTGAAACGATTTTAGACACAGATAGATATGTCCACTTTCTTTTTCTGACTAGCGTTACTTTTTCTCGGAACGTCACGTACTGTACATTATTACCACCATTGATCTGACCCTGTGGTATAACATGAAACGTACATTTTCCTTTATTTTTCGGCTTAACGAAACGATGAAGCTCCAACAGCGAAATCACTTATTTAAATTTTTAAAATGGGTTAAAACTTATTAAGAAACTTGATTTAATGAAATGAGTTATGTAGTTTTTCTTAAACAAATAATTTCCATAAAACTCTTTCACTCAAAGCTGAAAGATAGTTAAAACTCCCGCGGATCACATTTCTAGCTGTGTTGTTAATTGATATTTTATTTCATAGAGACAAAAAGATGTGCTTCCTTCACTTTTCTTTTAGAGTAATACATCACTTTGAACGTGTTAACGTCAGTTTAACATAACCAGATCATAACAAACAAAGTTTGACGAAAACAGACTTTAAAAACAAAATACCTTCAAGGCATATTAGCAAAATAAAGAATACTTCGCTATACCAGCAAAAAAGACAGGTACAGAAATGAAAGGTGTCAACAAAAGTACACCTACTCAAAATATTAAAGTGATCTACAACTTAGAAATGTTATTAATTTAACTGTCGTCAGCAAATTACCAATAATGAATGCATTTGAAACAAATTACAACTGGAAACAATATAAAAGGAGGCAGAGAATGACAGATAAATCTGGTTTGGAGATTAGGCTAGTTGCATACTACGAATGAATGAAAGACGATGTGGCCAGTCACATAATAGTTCGAGGTTCATATACAGAAGAAATACGAAATACGCAAGGTGGATATGGAAACAACGAAACCACGAAGTTGAAAATTTATGCAAAAAGCATATTGGTTTTGACAATTAGCAAGGTCGAACCATTGCAAATCAAATCAAAAAAGTTTTAAGTACTAATATTTTTTACCCTTATTAACCATATTTACAATTGTATTGTCAAATATTTTTCATAATTTGTTTCCTGAAGGATAGTTGTGACATAGTTTGTCTATGTTTAAGCACTTTTTGGGAAATGACACCACAATTCACGTAATTACTGTATATTTAGATCAGACCCCGAAACTTTTGGAACTATACAGTAATGTGGTGTCATTTCCCAAAAAGTACTTAAAACATTTTTTATCATTCTTGTTACAAATAATTCCTTGTAATTTGCTAACAAATTCCGGCGTATTTTGAACAAAATTTTCAGTTTATATGACAGATAGGCAAAATTTTAGCAGGCATCCAATTGTGGTGTCACAAACCTTCATTAATCGTATGGAGTTTCTTTTAAACTCCGTATCTTAATGCTTAAGTTTTCAGTAAATTCTTAAGAGTTGGTTTGTTGATTAAATTAATACTATCAATCTTAACACTGTTGACAGCTATTTTGTTTGCCTTAAGGTGTGGTATTCGTGTTAACGATGACATCTCCACGATTGAGCTGCCATATGTTGTTATTTTCATGTTCGCTAATTAACGAACGGAGAGTATTATTCGCTACTTGAATGCAAGAAATATTTAAAAAATATGATAAATGATGGGAAGCAGTTTGTCGACTTGAATTTTAATTCGGGATAATTAGTATTCCGTAATACTCCGCAAGGATTAGGCCAATTTAGGGGAATTTTGTGCTATGTGATGACTAGACCTGTTTCAGGTAGAAATAGGCTCTAGACAATATGTATAATAAGTATGTCTATCGGCAAATAAATGTTTTCTGCCTTTTGTTTATAACTTAGTTGCAATAGATTGTAGAGAAAAAGCTTCTTAACGATAATTCTTTGTAATAAAATAGTTCTGATGATGTCCTGCGATTTTCTTAAGTTCTCAGGTTTTCATAATTTTCGTAATCATTGATTTATTCTAACTTTATGCAAACTCTGAAATGATACAGAATACATTACGAAACTTAAATTGCATTTACAGCAAAAAATTTGTGAATATAAAAATATATTTTTATTACATGAACTTGTCAATACGAGATGTTTTATATTTTTCCATCGTTTTACAGTGCTTATTGATTTCGCGAATAACCCTATAAACAACTTGGCCTACTTTTAATATTTTTGAATTAGGCTAACTGAAATAGGTTATAATTCTACGTACGCTATGTGTAACCAATGGCAAAACATGTGAAAATAATAAAAATAATAACTTACTAACTACCGGGAAGCGACAAAATGAGAAAATATTACATCATGATAGTTTTAGGAAAAAAATTGTCAATCCCAAATTTCATATTCAGATCTCCCTCCTGCCAAATCAGCTGCTCGCTAGCACTTCCATTTAGTGTTTTGGCAAATTCAAAGTTAGTTTAAAAAGTCAAAGAATCCACAAAATGAAGTCACAGAAATTTAGGTGTGAAACTACTCGGAACACCCCTGGTTTGCTCAGAATTAAAAATAAATGATGGGGTGTAAATGTGTGACTGTGAACCGAGATGATGTTCTAAATTGGATTATACTCTATATAATAAAATATAATGGTGACCTAAAATAGTTTGCTGAACTCTGATTTTTTTGTAGGTTACCACGGTGATGCTCGAGTTAGATAGAACATTAGCCAAACTATGGGCATTAAACTGATTAAATCACATTAAAATGAGCTTTATAATCTTTACGACTACCAAAAATACTTAATTTTTATCTTTATATATATACACCCATGTAATTCCTCTTAATTTGTGAAAAGCTATCCGGTCCAGCTACACTTTGTTTCCGGTGCAAAAAATCTTTGGTTAATCAAAAGTTACAGACTTCAAAAGTTCCCGAGAATTCAATATACGATAAAAAAGTTGTGTATGAAAGACCCTTGGTGAAGGTCACAAACCAACCAACCAATGTAGAAACTAAAAAAAATGCATTAATTACTTTATTTTCAAGTAATAATTCCCTAACTTCATCTAATAGAATATATACTCTAATGAAATAAGCAAAAAGAGTAAGGAGTAAATTAAACAATTTTCAGAAATATAATAAGATAAAGATAAACTCAGGCAGAGCTAATCAAATGTATTAATAAATAGTGATAGATAGTAACAAAACCAATCAAATCAATGAACTTGTCAAAGATCAGTATTTATTGGCTAGAAATTAGCAAACTTGTCTCCTGAAGAAAAACTTGTTATCGTATAATAATTTAGCTTGACTAACAAAATAGTCAAATATCAGGAAAAATTGACCAAATACATACATGCAAACTAAGTATAGAAATATAAAATAGGGTAAAGACTTTCTATGATTTAGTCCATTAAACTTCATAAATCATTAAATGTTATAAAATATGTCTATATCAAAAGTGGACGGTATTTTGCACACAACCAAAGTTTATAAATTTGTTAATTTCTTCTTGCCAATGTTGCCAGACTATCTAAAAATGAAAAATAAAGTTAGTAAATGATAAAAAGTATCTTACATTAGTAGCAAAGACAGCCGAACAAGTAATTTAGAGAAAAATATGAAGTAGGAGACAAATACAGAAAAAATTCACTTAGATAGTTAAATATAAGTTGTAATATATAATAAGTTATGTAAATAGTTAAGTTAAGAGAGTAAACACACTAAAATAGGAAGTGCAACTGGTGAAATAAGACAATTACATACAGTAGAAAGTGAACTCATAGTGAGCGCACCATGCCATCAAATAGGCAGCGTCAAATAAGTGATATAAACATTGTACAAGTAAAAACTTCATGTGCTTAGGATATAAGAGACTATAAAGAGTAGAAACTGAGGATTAGATACGAATTGTAAGCTATCTTTAGGAAGTAAGGAGAAAAATAGAAAGACATCATGATCAAACATTCGAAGTTCAAAATGTCCATAACGAAGAAAAATTGAGCAATGGTATATAGAAAACAATTTATTTAAAATTAAATTAGTTTTCAAATGAGAACATATAGTTGAAATTAGAAATTTTATTAAATTTTTGGTAGAAAATAGCGTCAAGTTAGCTGTTTCAAGTAAAAAATTTGGCGTCTCGAGGGTTTTTTGTTCTTACCTTATAAGTAGGACTGACACGCCAAAAATTGGGGATTCGTCTATTAACCAGCGTCTCGGATGTAGCAAATTTGTTGATAAACAATCATGGTTGGCCATGGTCTTGAATATTTTGAAATGTAAAATGTGAGATTTGAGAGTTCTAAAACAATAAAGCTCAAAATCGCATATTTTGTGAAATAAACACAAAAGTGAATAGACTAGCAACACTCAAATAAAGCAAAAATGTAATTCAAGTGGTGTGAACAATTCCAAAGTAGTGGAAAGTGAACTTTTAAATTTGTAAATGGAATGTAAGAATTATAAATAAATGGATAATTATTTAAATTAAAAATAAATAAAATAAGTAATGGAGAAAAAAGGAAAAATTAGGGAAGAAATTGAAATAGTATTTTAAGAAAAGAGACAATAAACCAAAATAGAACAAGGTAAATAATTTTATAGTATCTAAAAGTTGTATGTTGTTATTAAAAGGATAATGAATTTGGTGTTTATAAATTTAGTTAAGGACTTATAGCGCTTAGATAGATACAGAAAGAGAATTCCCAAAAATGATAAATAAAATAGAAAGATTAAATAGGACTGGAGAATTTATTTTAAGAATGTTGATTAATAAAGTATGTTACATTGTTCTTCTGAAAAGTGAATTTTTTTTAAGAAGTTAAGTTAGAAACTATAGAATATTTAAAGAAAGAAATAATGAGTTTAAATAAGTACAGTTCAATAGAAAGCATCAGTTAAAGTTTATTTTTACATAAAAATTGAAATTAATAAATTGATAATAAAAATGTTTGACAAAATTTGAAGTAGGAAAAAGAGCCTGAGAAAGGTAAGGTCTTCTGAGAAAAAGCTGCCGGAATCAAATGAGAAATTCAACAGTAAGTACAAAGAATTTTTATTGTAAGTGAATTGATTTGAAGTTAATTCTGTTGCATATGAATTTTAAAAATGTTGATCTTAATTTAAATATATATAATAGAATCTAAAATTTGCAAAAGCCTGTCTGCTTCAAATTAAATAGCCGAAAGAACAAGTTAAATAAAATATAATGCCCAAATGAACTCACACAAACAAATTAATTAATTAATTTATTTTTTTGTATAAATCTCAAAGATAATAAAATAAAAAATATATATTAAATCAATAAAAGAGCTAAGCAAATTAAAAGGAAATCTATAATATTATAAAATTGTAAGTTTGTCTGTTTGTTTGTTTGTTTGTTCGGGCATCACGTAAGAACTACTTCACTGATTTTGCTGAATCTTTTTTTGTTGGGAAGCCTATAGTTTGACTTAAACTTATCTCTCTAAATTGACTGAAACGGTAGATATAGCGAAAAAACTTCTACCATATTGGGTAATTCAATTACTCAATTGGTTTCACCGCACGCACAAAATATTAGATACTGGCATCAGCTTAGCTTTTATTCAAAATTCGGAATGTGCAAATGTAACATGTTTCGATTTAACAAAAATCAACATATATCAAGCGTAATTTTACAGGGTGTTCTGGATATAGGACACTTAGAGCGGAGTAGAATTATATGGATTTAAAAAATCTAAAAAAAGTTATATTTGGTGTCCTATAAGCAGCTGGATATATACGATGTGGTGGAAATATGGGGGAGTGGAATTAGTTATACGGGGTGGTCCAAAAAAGTTATATTGAGTGGACCATAAACATATATCAAGTGGTTGAAAAAGGGTAGAATATTTATACAGTCAAGAAAAAAACTTAAAAAATGTCTTAGGTAAGCAGTTGGGATCTCTGAACTATATTCATAAGGGGTTAAAGAAATATTAGAAGCAGTTGTATATACAGGGTGTTTGAAATATACGATGGAGTGGAATTATAGTTTATGTTGTGGGTAAAAACTTGCTTTATATCCACAAGTGGTTACATATATAGGATGATTGAAATATGTAGCGGAGTATAATTACAGCTATACAGATGGGTTTAAAAATATTTTAAAGTAATGGTATGATCAACAACCTGTTCGATTTACCGGATGGTTGAAATATAGGGTGAGGTAGGATTCTAAGGATACAGGATAGTCCAAAAATGTTATATTTGGTGGCCAATAAGTAATTTCATATAAAAGGTTGTTTAAATATAGGGTGGCTTACTGTTACAATTCTACAGGGTGGGTAAAAAATGCTAGAAAAAATTTGTTATATAGCACTTGCATATATAGAGTACCTGAAGTATGGTGCGCAGTAAAGTTATAGTTATACAGTGTCATTCAAACAAGGTTAGAAAAAGTTGTAAAAGAAGGGTGGTTTAAATGAAGTGTGGAGAGAAATTATACTTTAATATATCTTGAAAAAATATAAGGAAAAAATGTGAAATAGCATAGTTTATAATAAGTTACAAAGATAGGATAGTTGAAACATAGGGTGAAAAAGTGTTATGATAATTATTTAAAAAATGTTATATTGGTTGACCAATGAGCATTAGCGTATAAAGGGTAGTTGTAATACATACAAGGTGATTAAAAAACATGTTGAACAAAATTGTTATTTTCGATGCCCCATAAGCAGTTGCGGTTTTGGTGAAATATATTTGGCAATGATGGATTTATAGTTATACAGGGTGGTAGAAAAAATGTTATACTGGGTGGCCGATAAGTAGTTGCAAATACAAGGTGATTGAAATAGCGGGTGGAGTAGATTTATAGTCAAATAGGTTGGATAATTTTTTTTGTAGGATAGAACATAAGCTGTTGCATATCTGCAATATCTGAAACATGGATCGAACTAAAATTATAGTTCATACAGTATGATTAGAAGTATTTAAAAATTTTATATTTGGTTGCCCCTAAGCAGATGCACATACAGGGTGGTTGAAATATTTTGTAGAGTAAAATTATGTTTATACAGAGTGGTTCAAAAATAAGCTGTAATGTTTGACAAATTGGCAGCGGTGTATACAGGATTGTTTTAATGTAGATGGAAGTAGAGTTAATTATACAAAGCACTTAAATTTTTTTTTAATAAAATTGTTATATAGGGTGGCCAATAAGCAGTTGCAGTTTGGGTGAGGGTTTAAATAAAAGTTTAGTGTTAGGGTGCAGAACTGTGTTTTTATATTTGTAACTCACGAAGGGTTCCACATCATTTCCATTAGAATGGATCAAAAAAGTTAAAAAAAAGTTATATAAGGTAGACCATAAACAGTTGCATTCTACTATATGGAATATCTGAAATATGGGGAGAAGCAAGGTTATAGTTTTAGAGTGTATAACACAATGTTAGAAAAAGCTCATATAAAGGTTGATTAATATATAGAGTAAAGAGAAATTTTACTTTAAAAGGTGGTTAAAAAAATACAGGGTACACCATAAGCAGTTACATAGCTGAAGTATAGGGTAAAGAAAAGTTATAGTCAGGTGTTCAAAAAATTATACAACAGCAGCATATACAGGATGGTTGCAATATAGGGTGAAGTAGAGTTACAGTTATTCAAGGTGATTCAAAAAATGTCGAATAAAATAGTTATATAGGGTGGCCCATAAGTACTTACAGTTTGGGTGAAATATATTCGGGATTGGTGGATTTATGGTTAAGTAGGGTGGTTCAAACAAGTTAGAAAATTTATTATATAGGATAACCCATATGTTTCATAAGTTATTTCTTTTTGCGAAGGCTAGAACATTCCGTACGCGGGTGAAACCGCGGGTAACGGCTAGTAGTAAATAAAAATGTCATTACTTAGGTAATGTGGCGCCCTCTTAATTAATTAGAATAACCATTGCCATTAAAAATAAACAGTAAATTAAAATATAAATAATAAAAAATACCCCTGTAATTTGGCTCTTGTCTAAATAAGCCAAACCATAGCAATACGTATTTTCTGAAAATTTTATAGTGAAATAACACTTAAAGCTCTGTAATTTAACAGTATATTTCGAGATGTATAAAAGTAATATTCATATTGAATTACCCAAAATAAATGTGATATTTCTATTAAAAGTATTTTAAGCCGGGTCCAGATCTATAAAAATTTGCCCCGAATGCGTTTGCCGCAAATATTTGCGCCGAAAGTTGAGATAAATTTTCACATAAATATTTACGTCGTGTGTCGTGTGTTTGTGCTCCAGCTGTGTGCAGAAATTTGAGAGCTGATTTAAAATATATTTATTTGAGGTTAAGTTTTAACTATTGTGTTACTTCAAATAGTTGAAATAAGTCACAGTCAATATATCCAATAAACGGTTACCACCTTCATATCTTCTTTCTCTGTAAATTTGTGAGCTTAGTTAACAAATTCAGATATTTCGTACGTCAGAATTTGCAAACGCGTCCACATCAATAACTGAATGCGGCGCAAATCCTCTGATGTTCGTCGAAAAACCGACTCTGTGCGGATCGCGTGCGTTGAAGTCGAATAAATTCTTGCCTGCGTCAAAACGTCCACATTGACACAAATTCTCCCGCACACACAAAAATTTACGTTGAATTTGCCATTCGGCGCAAATTTTTATAGATCTGGACCCGACTTTAGACTTATTATTATAGGCTTTCATTTTTCAACAGCCTAAATGTTAGTAATCAATAATGTTATCCTTAATCTCTAACTTTTTTTGCTCTTCGCATTAGAAGAATTTGCGAAAGCGTAAATTAAAATTCTGGAATTTTGTAAAATGAAATTTTTTTGAAATTGGCTGCAATATTTATAGTTGTTATAAAGTTCTTAAGTGCGACATGAAAAAATGCGGTAAAGCATTGGAAAAATGTTAAAAATTCTCGTTTTAATCTTTGACATGTTAAATGTATTTTACCTTTATATACACAATAATCTGAAATTATATGTTATATAAGATTTCGTAATGCACCGAAACAGACCAAATTGCGGTTGATTACAATCTTTTTCTAGAGTTTGGATAAAATTCGAGTGAAAATTGCGCATGAGTATTTATCCTTTTAGAATATTTTACTCTGAACAACCTTAGGAAACAGTTTTGTTTATAAATAATTTTCTATAAATTCCTGACACTTATTATTAAAGATGGATTAGGATGGATTAGATAGGTATATGACTAGAGAAAAGTACCTAATACAGGACAATCACATATAGCTATTTGTGTTGCCAACCCGGTTATTAAAGAATATGCTAAGGGAGCGTTCAAGTATTACGTAATCCAATTTTTGAAGATTTTTCTGTACCCCCACCCCCTCCCTAAACGTTACGTAACACTCAAGTGATCATTTTTACCCTGAAGTCGCAAAAAGATGTTATAGTTTTAATTGCCTTATAATAAAACAAGAGATTGTTTATTTTTTTATAAATTTTTGGCTTTACACACAATTGTTTTTCTCCTTCATTCTCCTAAGTATTTTAGCTTTTTTTACTAATAAAGTCTTCAAATAAAATAAAATATTTATTTTAACCTTTGGCAATGCAATTATAAACAGAAACCCAACTGAAATTAAACATTTTACTCGAAATAAAATCGTATTCTTAACAAAATTAAAAAATAATCGACTATTAACCAAGTATCTAAGTAGGTCTATAAAAACAATTCGATTGAAATTACTGCTCCTCTGTCCACGGGTTTGCTAGCCACTCAGATTCTTTCATCACTTGCACCTGTAGTGCAGACGAAGACGGTTCTGGAATTGTGAAGCCACTTGCATCAACTTCGTCGAGCCAGTCAGCATCCTCAGACGATGTTTCATAACGACGCACAATGCAGTGAAGCTCATTTGCCCTTCTGGCAGCAAGGCGCTGTGGCCGTACTCTAGTTTCACAATGGTCTT
The DNA here is from genome assembly GCA_034190945.1 of Octodonta nipae. Lineage (NCBI taxonomy): Eukaryota > Metazoa > Arthropoda > Insecta > Coleoptera > Chrysomelidae > Octodonta > Octodonta nipae. Next base: position 96,861,559 of record CM067216.1, on the reverse strand, counting down.
GGACAGTCTTGCCATGCACGTAACGACAGTGCATTCGAACACCCCTGTGAGATGTGAAATAGATCCCACAGGTTGGACATACTTTTTTCTTTAGGTCGGATTGTACAGATGGACAAAAGAAATCGTAAGGCATCTGCTTAAATCCTTCTCGAGGAGGTGACAGATCAACGGACAACCTCACAAAAAGTGGCGAAAACTTGGATTTTCCTTTGTCTAGCAAACTGGGTACTACGAGCTTGCTTGAGGTTTGAAGTATTAGGCAACGTGGCGGCATGAAAGTATCCGTAAACACAGATTTCAATGCACTTCTCGGTGGTAAACAGCAGGATTCATCCGCGCATTTTATAACCTGTAAGAAATATTGCGACGTGAACGCCAGATTTGGTTCTGCTGGATCCTTCATCTTCGGGCTGTCTATACTCCGTCGAAACGGAGTATAGACAGCGTAATTATCAATTTTCATTTCTCTCGACACTTCTGCAAGTGTTTCCCCAGCGTGCTGAAAATTGCGTTTTTCCAAATCATCATTCGTAGTCATTCCTTTGTCGTCGAGATGAGAACCAAAATGTTCATGAGGCAGAATGACACCTGCCAGTCGTTTGCTGAGGGGAGCCATGCAACGCTTAACTCGGTTATATGCGCTCCGCCCAGGAGCATTAGTCGCTATAAACAGGGCGTCCAGGTTGTATTTTTTAAAGTGTTCAATCGCAAAGTTCTCGACTTTGCGTTAACGTGGGTTTTCGTCCGGTCCACCATCTACAAAGATGATGATTACTGGCTTCACGGTGTTTGATTCTGTCATCATTAAGGGTTTGAATGAAGGTATTGATAAAAGTGATTCGAAATCATAAGCGTGGGGGTTCACTGTGGAGGATGAGTGTTTCCCTCTCCTTATGGATATGTGTGTCGGCCCGCTGTACCCAACAGCTTCTTCCTTACCGAAATTATTAGGTTCTACGTTGACGCCGGCGTATACAGAAGGAATAAGTTTGTGCCGCTCTGCCACGACCCATTCATGATCAGGTAAAAGTATTCTGTATTCTATATTCTTCTTCGTCTATATTTCACTACCGGTAAACCTATTGGTACACGTGTCTTATCGTCTTGTGAGAGAACGAATACTTGCTGCGGTCCCAGAAGCGAAGCGAGAAATTCCAATGACCTGATTGTAGCAGTGCATAATTCGCCGTCCTCGTGCTTTTTGTGCATCTCGGTCTGTGGTCTTGCTAACTTTACGGGTACAGTACGTACGTGTCTTCTTCCCTCTTGTGTGTTAGAAACGCGTAGGAGCAAATGAAGATATGTGCCGCTTCGAGAAATTTGGAATCCCATTAACAACAGTCTCTCATGCAGGTCGGACAGAGTGAGACAACTCCTAATCATCTCTTTTCGGCGGCGTTCGTTAGCAGCGCTGCCATGAATTGCAATATTAATTATGGTCTCTAGGAGAGCAGGTTGCGAGTCAACTAAAGGGGACTGTCCAGGGCCAGTTCGAGGTTGTGCTGCAGCAGGATTGTTTCTCTGACGTTCAGTTTTCTCCAGTTTTTCTTTGGCTCGAAATTTTTTTGCACGCTTAGAGTCTCTTTTTTTCTTTAAACATTTCTCTTCTTTCAACTCTTTGCGTAGCTTTTTTATTTCGTCATGAACATCACCTTTGGCTATACCAGTGTCCCTTGCTTCAGTGAGAACATTTATTCTTTGTTGCAGTAGACCAATTTTCTTCATAAGAGTTTCTTGCGCCGGTTTTGTTGGAACATTTTTTGTGATGACCGAATCAACCAAAGTCTTGTCTGGTTCCGTAGACAATGTCTCCACAGTTTCCTCATCAGTATTCTAAATTTGCTCATCGTGGGTATAGCTCATCTTTCATGTCCAGCGACTGCGACAATGGATTCCATAAGAGATGAACACGTGGATGAAGCTACAACATTCGAATCCTATAGACCAAGAGAAAATAAATTAAGAATACGTATTATTGACACATGCGATAAAAAAGAACATAATATACAACATATATAAGCAGATGCACCTGTTTTTGTTGAGGAGCACGCGAAGTCGAGGGAACATTGGGCCTTAGTGTTGCTGGCGTGCTTGATGTTTGCATAGGTAACTAGAAATATAAAATATTTATGACCAGTTCTTTTATGAAAAATCAAGGTTTGGATTAAATATAATACTTATGTCATTATTACATTTTAATAGTAAACTACTTGTATAAAATAACTAAGCATTGTTGCTTTCTTTTTCGTGGCCTTCACCTTTAACTCTCATATAACATCATTTATATGTTCTATAAACTTTTCTTTATTTTTTAGTTTCTCTTTAGCCGTTTTCCAAATTTCGTTGGCATTTTTTTGACATAGTTGCGCTGGCAAGTCAGCATGAGAGCCTTTATAGGCCAAGAACAGCTGATGATACAAATCTCCTTCTTTTGAGGACATTACAGTATGAACACTATGAACTCACTTTAATAACACCGACTACAGCAATGTGCTTCTGCATAAACACTAACGAATACTGACAACAAAAACAACATTAAATGACGTACAACACAATCTAGGGATTCCCCGTGAAATATAAACGAAAAGGTTTGCCAACATGCGAGAACAAATTAAAAATAACGACCAGACTAATACAATCGAGGGATTCCCCGTAAAACGTAAACGAAAAGGGTTGCCAATTTGGGAGTTTTAATTCCCTAATTTTTTATATAAAAAAAGAAATAATGTTACGTAAAGTGTTGTAAGAAGGACCCCCTCCCGCCCCTGTAACGTATCGTAACGTTTTACGGGATCTCCCCCCCCCAAATTGCGTTACGTAATACTTGAACGCTTCCTAAGCTACGATAAAAAAAATATGTCTCATTATTTTCTATTAGTATCAAAGTACAACTAATACCGTCGTGAAAACAGATTGTTTTGTTATATTAGTAATTTTAATAAATAATTATCTAGGAGTTTCAGGCACCATAGTTGTTATATTTGTCTTGGAGCTTTCTTGTAGAAACCTGTCGGAGGCGTTAAAAGGGGTATTTTTTAGTTGCTTGTGTTAATTATTATATAGTTAATTGCAGTAACAATGAAGCAAAATGGCAAAACAAAATTCGGTCTACACAATCTCAATAATCTTCAAGGAGCTTACTTTCTACTATTTTTTCTCAGTGCTAATTATTACCCACTGTAATAATTATATTTTTAACCTCGCAGAAACAACAATTTATTGTTCAGCTTATATTGTTCTTGTTAATATCACATATATCAATATAATTCTCATATGAATGTTAAAGAAAACTTTCATTTTCTTAATTATCGGTTGTTTGTCTGGGAAGCGACCTGAAAACCCAGAATACTAATTAGCATTATCCATTAGATCAGCCAAGCTGGCATGCAATGTTTTTTTCTACCATAAATTTTAGTTATGCCCGTGTTTATTTTCCATCACTATTTTCTAATATAGTAACAGTTTTTTTTTACACATTTTGAAACGTAATATTTAGTTTCAAAATATCATTAAAGTTTTACTTGTATTTAACAAATCAGCACGTGCTATTAGGAATTAGGATTGTGGGACAAATGTGAAAAGAATTTGGTATGTATCGGTTAAAATACGAAGCCGAACTTGGCAGATCGGTAGAGTAAAATGTTCATTTTAATCTCTAACAGTTAATTGCATAAATTGTTGGCGACATTTGTCACTTAATAAGTGCTTTAATGTTGTTCAGTTATTAACATTTATGAGGGATGACTCAGAGATATTTTTTCATATTTGAGTTATAAATCACTCAAACAGAGAACGTTTCTTAACTAAATATATATTTTTTTCTAACGGAGTTGATTTTTGAAATGAGTGTAACATACAATTTTTGTTTATTCGCCTTCATATAAGCCTATTTTTGCAGAAAATTCACAGGTCTTATGCACTACGAATAATTTTCAATTTATTTTTTTTATTTAAAAATATTAAATCTTAATTTAATCATACCATTAAAGGTCGGTGTTGATTTAACGTTTTTAACAGTTAACAGAGTTAGATTTTTCACATCATACCTTTTAGTAGAAACTAACGGTACCCCAGTGGTCGAAATTCCACCTTATTCAATTAATTTCTACATTTGAACATTATCCATATTTTTTGTCAAAAAGTATATCCCTTAAGAAATATAGTTGAGGCAAAATTTGAAAAATTGTATATTCTTGAAGCATTTTTTTTGTAACCTAAATGTTTCCGTCATTTACACATCAAATGATTTGTAAATAGAGATGACAAACAACCTAAAGAAAACTCTAATCTATACTGTCATTACTATTGTCTGCTGCTTGGTGATTTTTTACACAACACCTTCGGATTATTCTGAAAATAATATTATAGTAATGAAATTCTTGCAAGGCATTTCTTTATATTTTAAACACATCTTTATAATGTCAATGGTATGTTTCTTTTCAGTAAAAGTTAATTGTATAAATGTAATGTAAAATAAATTTCCTATAAGATAACCACATTATCAGAAAACAGTGAGTACCTGTTCGTAAATTACTTACCTAAAAATAATTATATAATAATATATGTATTTATACATATAGTTATAATTTTACGTCTCATTTTCAAAATAAAAAATTTAAAATTCATTTTATTATGCTTACACTACATTAAATATTATTTTTGATTTGTGACTGAAAAATTTCAGTAGTTATTAAGTGTATTTAAGTGAGTATAATAGATAGAAATTAGAATTTTATACAGATATTTTATTTATATTTAATACGAACCACTGATGTTTAATATTTAAATTTAGTTTAAATTATACTATTAAATCTCTCCTAAATATTCATTTAATTTAAAATTTATTTGTGAAGGAACTGTTATTACTAAACCAAAGAATACTATAATGTTCCTTAATCTACACTACATTAACCAAATTAATTTGCATTGCAATAGAAACACCGTGCCCTGAAAATACAATATTTACATATTTCTTCTGTCCAATGAAAGACGTAAACAAACGACGGCATAAGAGCGAGAACGAACGAAAGTGTCTCTATATGAACGCCGAATGGCAGAGAAGCACTTCTCGATTCGCAATGAAATCATTGGGATTATAACTCCAATGCAGTATCGCTCGTCCTCATCCCTCATTGTGGTCACTCCATAAATGTTTCGAATTAAATATAAATATTCGATTATTTTTCATTCGAATACTTTGATTCCATAATCTGCATACTAGAGTTATTTCCCCATCCCATCACTATTATACAACCGTGGTATAAAAGCCAAATAAAATCGTAGATTACGTTTTCAAAATAATAATTAATTTGAATCCAAATAGTAATCTCAAAATATAATGCAATACACAGTTTTCAGTTATTGCAATAAAAATTATGACAAATTAATATCATCCTGAGTTCGTACTGCCAATCGTGATCTTGTTCAAACATTCTGTCGAATTTGCAGATATTCTCATTGACAAATATAAATATATTAAAATCCATTAGAAGATGTGCACAATAAAAAAACAATTAGCGGCTTAATTACTAATATATAATAGTAATTATCCAAACATTTATTTCTTCCGGAAAATGTAGTTTTATTTACTGCTTAAATGACCTTTTGTAAAACTCAGTTAAAACGTTTATGATCTGACACTTACCGGTGAGAAAATAATTCGGTAAACAAAGATGCCGTTTTCTAGCATGTAAAATACTGAAATAACACTTAATTATTGTTTTTTTACAATTATACAAAATAGTCACTGATTTCAAAAAAGTTTCAACCCCAAAACACTTTAAAAATATCAATTACGAAGTTAACCTCAAATCAAAATGTAAATAAGCAAACTTGGGCTATTGCCTGCTGGACATAAACGGCGTAAAGTATCGCCGTTCAGACGTTCACTCAATGCGTACATATATCTAGATTTACGTCTTAGTGGTTAGAATGGAAAGAAGTTTGGCATTGTTTACTATTTTCCGGCAAAATCTTTCAACCCGTTTTTAATGTATAAACAGACAGGTCCATTTATATTAGTAGTCATTGCATTACAAACAATGCTGACGGTAGACAATTTACAAAAAATTCTGCATAACATGAAAAAAAGTTAATCTCAAAATTTCTGCAAATATAAACAAAATTGAATGGTAATTTACGACTAAGGGCGAAAATAATCATCGACGGTGAGTCACTAGAGTAAATAAACACGTTAAATACTAAGGAGGGAAGTTTATTACCCTCAGTCACGCCACTTAGAAGCAAAATTAGAAAGGTTCCAACATCCAACTGTTAATAGAAACACTAAATCGCCGACTACTGAAAAAAAGTCCATAAGGAATAAATTTTAAAATGTTATAAAATAATGGTTGTACTTTGTTTGCTATACGATGATGACAAACAATGCCGGAGCAACAATATAATTTAACATTTTTACTGCCCGACCTGTGGCAAGTCAAGTGACTCATCCTTACGATTTTTTCGTTGTTTCTTAAATTACATTAATTAAAGTAGGGTATTTTTGTTTCATCCTAGAGAGTAAATAATGATTAAGTGGATTTAACCCGTAAATTAAATACAACATCAATCTCATTTACATGAGCTAAAACTGTATATATATATATATATATATATATATATATATATATATATATATATATATATATATATGTTTTAGGTGGTTTCCTGGAATTCATCCGCGTAGTTGATAACTGATCCCTGCCGGGATCGATGGTAAAATGACCATCGACCATGACCATCATTTTACCATCGATCCCGGCAGGGATCAGTTATCAACTACGCGGATGAATTCCCGGAAAGCACCTAAAATATTTAGTGCCCGCGAAAACTTAAAAACAAATATATACATATATATATATATATATATATATATATATATATATATATACTTATTCGAGTAACTCGAAGCGAAAGCAGAAGGCTACGAGAATTATGGGAACCGACCTGAAGAGTTCAAATGTGACTCTGCCGAAACGTCGTCATTTTACCATCGATCCCGGCAGGGATCAGTTATCAACTACGCGGATGAATTCCCGGAAACCACCTAACAAATTTAGTGCCGCGAAAACTTAAAAACAAATATATATATATATATATATATATATATATATATATATATATATATATATGTATTAGATGGTTTCCGGGAATTCACCCGCTTAGTTGATAATTGATCCCTGCCGGGATCAATGGTAAAATGACGACGTTTCGGCAAAGTCACATCTGCCCTCTTCAGCTCGGTTCGCATAATTCTCGTAGCCTTCTGCTTTCGCTTCTAGTTAATCGAATACTGAGATTTTCAGTAGCGTGCACGGTGTTATATAGTCTTTGTGATCTGGTTACTAAAGTTTTGACGACGGCTTGTAGTTGGGCTGGGTGGTGATGAGAATTAGCATGAAGGTATCTGTTGGTGTGAGTTGCTTTCCTATATACCGTATGGCCAAGGGTTCCATCTTCCTTCCTTTTTATGAGAACATCAAGGAATGGCAGTTGATTATTGGCTTCAACCTCCATGGTGAATTTTATTTTGTGATGGATGCCATTAAGGTGGTCTAAAAATGTGTTGAGGTGTTCCCTTCCATGAGGCCAAATCACAAAAGTATCATCCACATATCGCAACCATAAACTGGGTTTAAGAGTTGCTGTTCTTAGTGCCAACTCCTCAAAGTTCTCCATAAAAAGGTTCCCTATAACTGGTGAGAGTGGCGATCCCATTGGAGCTCCTTCCACTTGTTTGTATCGTTGGTTCTCGTAAACAAAATAGGTGTTCATCAGACAGTCTACAAGGTGTTGAGGTGGTTTGTATTTTTCTATTATGATATCCAAGGCTTCGTCGATAGGGATGTTGGTGAGAAGGGACACTACGTCAAAACTGACAAGAAGACACTCAGGTTCTAAAACCGTTTTTCTAAGTATTTCGATGAAATGTGTCGAATTTTTGACATATGAGTCTGCCCCCTCTGCAAACGGTTGAAGTTGTTGGGCTAGGTATTTGGCTAGCTGTTGTGTTGGGGATCCAATTGAACTTACTATTGGCCTAAAAGGTGCACCTTCTTTATGTACTTTTGGCAACCAATATAATTTCGAACATCTCGATGACTTTTCACGCGGAATGAGTTGCAGTTGGAGATTTTTGTCGATCCTACTTGCTTGGATTTTGGCCTTGGTTGTTTTCTCCAGATAAGTTGTTGGGTCAGTAGTAATTTGTTTATATGCTGGATCTTGTAGCAATGTTTGAATTTTGTTTGAATAATCCGCTGTATCTAAAATTACAGTCGCATTTCCTTTATCAGCAGGTAGAATGACAATGTCCTTGTTGAGGCGAAGTTGTTTCAAGGCCTCATTTTCTTCTCTAGATAGGTTCCTTTTGGGAGGTTTAGACTTTCTTAGAACATGTGACACATCTTGTCTAATTATTTCAGCGGTGTTCGCATCTAATTTTGAAACTGCTGTTTCCACGCCACATATTATGCTCTCTGTTGGTATGCGGGAGGGAGCAATAGCGTAATTGAATCCCTTAGCCAACACGCCAATCGAGGAAGAGTTCAATTGGACCGAAGATAAGTTATAAACGTTTTTATTCGTTTCCAACTGCCGTGAGGCCAGACTGTGACCGCTACTTTCCGCGAAAAATTCGTTTTTGGGCTTCTGTTGGAGGTTCAATTGTTGCATTGTTGTCAACTCTGCATTCGTTTCGGCCCTAAATTCGCTAATTCATCATCACGTATGACTTCAAGACTCGTAAGAGAGGCAATTGAAATAGCGAAGAGGCCTCACTGTCTAAAGGGACGCAATGAAATCCAGAACTTATCGAATTGTTGAAAAATTCCATTAAACACCGTACCGGCCCGGACCCGTCCTATAACAACTCAACCGGACATAACTAATCACGAAGCGGGAGGCGTGGCCACTGAGCGCCAAGGGCCAATCACACGCAGCCGTTCACGGTGCCAACCGGTAGGCGCCGAGCCGCGACTATATAACACCGTGCGCGCTCCAGAAAATCTCAGTATTCGAGTAACTAGAAGCGAAAGCAGAAGGCTACGAGAATTATGCGAACCGACCTGAAGAGGGCAGATGTGACTCTGCCGAAACGTCGTCATTTTACCATCGATCCCTGCAGGGATCAGTTATCAACTACGCGGATGAATTCCCGGAAACCACCTAAAACATTTAGTGCCCGCGAAAACTTAAAAACAAATATATATATATATATATATATATATATATATATATATATTAGTTTAGTGTATATTTTCTTGATTTTAGGTCGTTACTAATGATAAGACTGTTTATTTCATATGTTTTAATGATGACGTTTCGGCCATGTTTTTGGCCTTTTTCAAATCTATTCTAAAAGTATTAACATTATTGATGCAATTAAGAAATTATAGATTAATAATTTTGACTTGCCTACAGCGTTAGTACTTGTAAAGTCACAATTTTTTCTGCTAAAATTTCTACATTTTTTTTAACTTGACACAACACTAAACTACCATGGTGTGTCCTTTCAGAGACAACGATAGACTATTCCAAAATGACCAGTTTATTCTTGTACTAGAGTTGAGTGATGATTTCCGGGTGTATTCTTGCAATAATAAGAACTGTAGACCATTTCCACAAATACCTCTATGGTCGTCATTTCTTAATCCGAACAGATCATGCCGCACTCAAATGGCTGCTGGACATGAAGACACCGGAAGGACAACTGGCCAGATGGATGGAGAAATTACAACAATACGACTTCAAGGTGGAACACAGTGCCGGCCGTTTGCACAATAATGCCGATGCCCTATCCAGAAGACTCTGTAGAGCAGAATGCGGGCATTGTCTGAAGACGGAACAGCGAGAGGGTATCTCCATCAGGCAGATCCGAGTGCAAGCCAATGAAGACTGGACAACGGAACAGGGCATCCAGGACCAAATGGCTGATCCAGACATCGAACCAATCTTGTCACTCAAAACGAGAGGGGCACCCAGGCCACGATGGGACGAGGTAGCTAGATTTTCCGGTGTGCTGAAATCGTTATGGGCTCAATGGGACTCTCTAAGAGTAGACAGTGGAATGCTTAAGCGAGTTTGGGAAAGCGGCGATGGACGAGAAACCAAGTCCCAACTGGTAGTTCCGAAGAAAAAGGTACCAGTCATCCTGACCGAAGTTCATGATGGAATTACCGGAGGCCACCTGGGCACGAATAAAACACTTTACAAAGCCAGCGGTACTACTGGGTGAATTACTTCGAAGACGTCAGAGCTTGGTGCCGCAAATGTGCCATCTGTGCAGCCAGTAAGGGCCCGAAGACCCGGACCAAGGGAAGAATGCAGCAGTACAATGTGGCGTCCCATTTGAAAGAATTGCCATCGATGTCGCCGGTCCGTTTCCCGAGTCTGAGAGGGGGAACAAATACATTCTGGTCGCAATGTATTACTTCAGCAAATGGCCTGAGTCATATGCGATACCCAACCAAGAGGCAACCACGGTAGCGACGGTGCTAGTAGTTACCTAACTAACAACAACTATTCAGCAGGTTTGGCGTCCCGATGGAATTACATTCAGACGAGGAGCCTAACTTCGAATCGAAAGTTTGCTTCTTTTCGCGCGTAATTTCTCAAATGTTTTACACAAATGAAAAGTATTCTTATTATTCACTATATTTGTTTTTAAGTTTTCGCGGGCACTAAATGTATTAGATGGTTTCCGGGAATTCATCCAATACATTTAGTGTCCGCGAAAACTTAAAAACAAATATATATATATATATATATATATATACATATACAGGGTGTAAATAGTTTGACTGCATATTGTCAATGTGGCAACGTCGCGCTAAAAACGAGATTTGCTTGTAGCGTGAATAATAAAGGAATGAGTCACCACAAGAAAATGAACACCTGTTATTTTTTGAATTAAATAATTTCATAGTTTCGAGTGCTGGTAGATTTATTTAGGTACATAAAATTTTATGAAATATCAAAAATGTACCCTTTTAATATCTATGTATTGAAATGAATATTTATATTTGGCGATTTATTTTATGCATCAAGTTGAAGAAGGGAGGATACAAAGTTGTTTACATTATGATACAAGAATAATGCGATACAAACTATATTAAACAAAACATTTCTTATATGTAGTTCTTTTATGTGTTAAATAAATTCTTCGAGAAATAATTGTTACTAAGAAATTAATATTACTTATCTTAGACAAATAAATACCTATGTACTTGCAGAATGTCATTATGTCTGGAGAACAAACGGATTCTTTATAGTAAATAGGCAAAATTCAACATTCTTGCTATTACATCTGCTTTCCCCACAAATTGATAACATGTCAGGTCTTTACCTAATTGTATGATTGTCACTGTTTGTCACAAAATAATACACTCGAACTCACAATTCACAACAGATTTTATTTATTTTTCCAATTTATAGTTTAAAATGAAAATCAAATAACTTACATACACTATGTCGAATGTCACGCAAAAATCACTTTCACTTTCTTAAAAGAACCGGGCAGCAAAAAAGCATTCAAGGCAGCGGCCAGCTGTAGTACTGAGTATATGCTATATTGCCACATCTGATCGGAGAAACGTAGGGCAAATTATAACAGAATATTTAGAGTTTAAATAATAATTTTCTTTGTTAATACAGTTATTAAAGGTGTATACGCTATTGAGTATTTACATATTTAGCTTTACAATCATTTTGAAGCCGGAAAATAATCTATTATTCACTGTAATAAAGGCTACAGAACTTCTAACTTTTTAATTTTTTTTTGGCAAAACTATAGTTTATTTCTGAAAATGTTATAAAGATTTTTGATTTGTTTTGACCTGAAGTATTGATCCTCAAAATCTTTGCACTCAAACCGTTTACACCCTGTATATATATATATATATATATATATATATATATAATATATGTTGGGGCTTTATCACTTAAAACCCTTTTTTTAAAAACAACAGAATTTATTTGAAACACAACTATCACTACTTGTTACAAAAAGGACTATTTTTATAATGATTAATACAGCAAATGAACAGACCAAATATTGTGACTCTGAACAACCTTAAGAGTCTTAAGTTGAATTCAAAAGCTTGATGAAGATTAATTTGTTTAGGAATATTCTCCTATTTATAATCTCTGCTGGAAATGGGGAACTATGCAAAATCATCATTTATGCAGGTGCATCTAGTAATATAATATAGGTATTGTTTTAGTTTCTGCGTAATTCCTTTACAATGGATTATTGTTTTATTCTAGACATTAATCAGCATATTATTATTTATAAGTCATGAAAGGTGATATGTAACACTCCTCCCACTTTTTTAGATTTAAAATTGAAAAAATTACAAAATTCAAAATTAAAATTAGTAACATTACATTGGTTGAAACTTCGACATTTCCATTATGTAAATAATCTTCTTCGTCTCTGAAAAAGGCTTTCTGATTGTCCTGGTTCTGTGTTTTATTGTTAGGATATATTAGCTTTCTACAACATTTGTAAATACGATGCACAAAATTGTTAACCACTGGGTATGTCTTTGAGTAAAAGGTCTATTTATTATATCACCAAGTTCTTCGGAAAAATGATCTAATTTATGTTCTGCAATATTAAGTTCATCAAGTTCAAGTTTTTGTATTTTTAAAGGCTTTAATTTAAACACATTTCGCGCACTTTTTGTTTCTTCGCAACATTCATAAGGAATGTTTGGAATCTTCTGATTTGTAGTTTTTGCTTGACTGTATTCTGATTGAACCAACGTAACATATACAATGGGGTTGTAACTTCAGGATTGAATTTGTATTTATATTTATTGTTTTCGTCGTATCTTCTTTGCATTGGATACTGATTGGTAAAAGGGCATTGGTGACGATTAACCAGTCATTTTCAGATATATGTTGTACCTTGTAGTCTTCAATATTAACTTCAATAGTTTGGCAATTTTCTGGTAGCTTTATGGATTTGATTACTTTTATTTCGCAGGGTGCATGTTCATCGATTGGATATGCAATTAAGTTGTAACATATTTTTGTTTCTGATTCGATGCTTTTGCATTTTTCCAAATTATCAATTGTAATATAAAGATTATTATCTCTGCTAACAGCTATATACTTATATGTGTTTAAGATAAGGTAAGAAAATTTGGTTTTTTGATTAAAAATTGGTAAAGAGTAAACATGTAAGAGTTTGTATTCTTCAGGCTCTACTAAAGGAATTGGTAAAATAAAAACGATTTTATTACTGGATTGATAAGCTTGAAGTTCAATTATATCAAGGTATTTTGGAATATTTTCTAGATTTGGCAACATTGGTAAAACATGTGTGCTTAAACTTGTGGAAATTAGTCTTAATTGGAATATAAGATCTTCGGGTTGAATTATCGATGGATGGATGCTTTTGAGTCTTGCGAATGTGACTGAATCAATGATATCGTTAAGTTCATTTTCTATTAGAATGAATGACTCTAATAATTGTTCACATATATTTATAATTTGAAGCTTTGAATCATAAAAATTTTGGTTATCTGATATGATAAAAATAGCGTTTTCTATTTTGTGAAGATTTCCATTAAATGTTTGCTCATCTATTTGTAATTTGCGTATTGTATAGTTAAAGTTTTTTATTACAGAATTAGTTACAGTGATTTGATTTTTCATTAAATTTTCTAGAGCTCTTTCGTCTTCTTCGACTTCATTTATGACTTTGTCGTAGTATTCACCATCTGTACTATCTAGATTTCCCGTAATTGCTTTCCATACTGAGCCTATAAAATTAAAAGCTCCTCGTTTCGTACGAGTGTTATTTAAATTAAATTCTTTTGGGTCATAAGGGTTAATATCGTTTTTAATTTCACTAAATTTTTGACTGATTGCTATTATTATTTTATTTAACATTGTAATATGAGGTTTGACTTTAGTGTAAAATGCTATAAGTCTTGGAGTGTCTCTTTCAATTAATTGCTTTATGTGGTTTAAAATTGAGATATTATTTTTGAAAAAATCTAATAGAATTGTAATGTCTTTGACAACTAGTAATTTCCATTTTTCATTTGATACTTTTAAGTCTGATTCATGATAATTCTGTATAATACGAAGGACCATTCGATTTGTTACTTAATTTATGTTTTATCTGTGACTCTTTTATGAATATAAAATCGTTTACTTCAATATCCTTTGGTTTTGGTTTCGCTTTTTGATCATGACGTTCTTTAGATTTGAATTTTTTCAAAATTGTTTTTTCTCTTGCTAATTTATAAAAATATGAAATTTTATTATTTAGTTCACGTACATATTTTGAAACTAGTTCTTCTTGATTAAATAATTTTTCAGGTGGTCTTGAATTTGTGTGACCAAAAATTAGTTCGTATGGCGTATAACCATGGGTACTACTTATAGAATTATTGTAGCATATAACCGCATATGGGATACATGTTAGTGGTATCATTTCCAATAAGGTACTCATAAATCTTTCGATTGAACCATTGCTCTGTGGATGATTGACTGATGAAAATGTTAGTTTAATATTATAAAGAGTACATAGATCTCTCATTAATTGGTTATCGAATTCTTTACCTCTATCACAATGTATTCTTAGTGGCGTACCGTAGTGCATAAAATATAATAATAGCGTATTGACAACATTTTTCGCGGATATATTTTCAATTGGATAAGCTTGGGTAAATTTAGAAAATTCATCTCTTATCGCAGGTACATAATTTTTCTCTGCTATTTCTAATATGTCCAGGTTAATGCGTTCAAACGGTGTTTTCGGCGTTTCTGTTATCAGTAAGGGATTCGATAAAATTTTTCTACAAGCTTTGGATTTAATACATACTTCGCAATTTTTTATGAAATTTTCAACATCAATTTTCCCACTGGTATTTTCGTTTTATTCTTGTTACTGTTTCTTGGATACCTCTATGCATGTTTAGTTTGCCCGTATGATTTTCTTCGATAATTATATTTCTTTGTTCTTTTTCTGGGATTATAATGTTTGGGTTACAAGTTATAAATTCTATTTCATTATCGGAAAAAATGAAAGATAACATTTCTAAAATTGGTACATTTTTTAATTCTTCCATATAGTATTTATTGTTTTCTAACAATATCTCTTTATTGTAGTAAAGAATTTCAAAGATTGCTTGGTCAGGATTTAAATGTGGAACGATGATAAGGTAATACTTTCGTTTAGGATTGCATTTTGATGTGACAACGTTTATTCTGTGTTCATCATACATTGTATTTAAGTCAATTAAATCATCAGCTATTTTAAATTGTGAATCAGTTAATTCGCCTGGCTTTAAGAATGATATGATTCTTTTTGATGTTTATCTAGAAATTTCTCATTAGTAAAATTACATTTAGAATAATCAATTAATGATTTTGATTCGTGTAGTTTCTTTAAAATGTTATATCCTTCTAAGATTGTTTCATATCCGATTTCTGTATTTGGAGTATCCGGTCTTTCTTCGTTTTCTTCTTCTTCTTTTTTTATTGGACTTCCGTTGAATATTTTTGAATAATCTCTGAGATGATTAATTCTTATTCGAGATAAGGCATCGGCATTGGTATTTTGTTTACCTGGTTTATATATTATTTAATAATTATATTCTTCCAATTTTAATCTCCATCTTGCGAGTCTTGAACCTGGATCCTTTACATTGAATAACCATGTTATCGGGCGATGATCTGTGTATAGTTTGAAGGTTGTCCCGTAGACGAATTCCCGATATTTAGCAAGTCCCCATACTATTGCTAGTAATTCTTTCTCAATTGTCGAGTATTTTTGTTCGTGAGCATTCAGAGTTCTAGATGCGTATGCTATAGGCAAATCTTTTCCTATTTTTCCTTGTGATAGTACTGCTCCTATCGCATAATTACTTGCGTCTGTAGTAATATTGAATTCTTTTTCGAAATCAGGATATTGTAAAATTGGATAATTTGTTAATGTTTGTTTAAATGTTTCAAATGATTTTATGCAATGTTCATCAAAATTAAATTTTATATCTTTCTTTAATAATTCAGTTAAAGGTTTGACTATTTTGGCAAAATCTTTTATAAACCTTCTGTAATATCCTGCTAAACCTAGGAAACTTTTCACGTCTTTTGCGATTTTAGGTACTGGGAATTCTTTGACTGCTCTTATCTTTTCTGGATTGGGTTTTACACCTTCTTCTGTCACTATATAACCTAAGTATGCAACTTCTTTTTTTAAAAATTCACATTTATCAGGTTGCAGTTTAAGATTTGAATTTCTTAGTCTTTCGAATAATTCTCTTAGTCTTTGTATGTGTTCTGTTAATGATGAAGCATAAGATATGATGTCATCCATGTATACAAGTGCTCGTTCATTTTGTATGCCAGTTAAAATGTTGTCCATAACTCGTTCAATTCTCTTAAACTCATAATGACCATTTTCAACTGTGAACGCGGTTTTTTCTATATCTGTCGGATTAATCTCAATTTGATGAAAACCTGATGCCAGATCAAGGGTTGTAAAATAACAGCAATGTCCTAATTTGTCGAGTAAATCATTTATATTAGGCAACGGATATTTATCATCTATCGTGACTTCATTTAATTTGCGGTAATCTATAACCATTCTCCATTTTTGCTTTTTGGGGACTACCCATACTGGAGATGACCAAGGTGAGGATGATGGTTGGATTATTCCTTGTTTTAACATTTGATTTACTTGGGTTTTTACCTCTTGTTTATGGACATAAGGGTATCTATATGACTTTGTTGCAATTGGTTTGGCTTGCCCGGTATCTATTTTGTGTTTTACGTTATTTGTGAAAGTTAATTCATCATTTTCTAAATAAAATATATCACAATATTGTTTACATAAGGCGGTAATTGCTTCTTTTTCTTCAAAATTTAAATGTTCTAAACGCAAGGATTTTTCGACTCGTTGTTGTCTTGAATATAAGTTTTCTTTTTGTAGATTTAAAATTAATGTTTGATTCTTATTTACTGGACTATTTTCAATAAAAGGTTCAATTATTAATTCATCAAAAATTAT
Organism: Octodonta nipae; assembly: GCA_034190945.1. Taxonomy (NCBI): domain Eukaryota; kingdom Metazoa; phylum Arthropoda; class Insecta; order Coleoptera; family Chrysomelidae; genus Octodonta; species Octodonta nipae. The sequence goes on along the minus strand of CM067216.1, from coordinate 96,844,530 downwards.
TCTTTTCTTTTGTTCGCTTTTATTTAAAATTGACGTTAGAAATTCACCCTTTTCATTCGTTTTGATTACATAATTTGGCAATATGACATTTTCTTTTTCTTGTGAATGTAAAATTAGTTCAGCGTTTTTTTCATTACAATTTAACTTGAATATTTGTTCAGTTCTTGGTTCTATAGTTATTTCATTGATAATTTCATTTTCTTTGTATAATGGCAAAGTTATATATTTGGTTATTAGTTTTCTATTTTTTAAATCAACTAGACACTCATATTGTTGTAAAAAATCTATACCTAATAAACCATCAAATTCTATATTTAAGTTATGTACGAATACTTCCATTTCGTCATTTTTCAAAAAGAAATCAAAATTTATTGCTTTATTTATTTCAAAAAATTGGTTGGTTACACCTTGAATTCTTATGGGTTCTACGCTTTTTATTTTTTCTTGTTCAAATAAATTTGGTTTCAAAATTGATATACCTGCTACGGTATCGATTAAATAGCGATATTTTCCGTCATGAGTTTTTATATAAAATAAATTATTTGAATTGCATGTGTTTACGAATTCTGATCTTATTCTTGGCTTTCTAAACTCTGTGCTTGACTGGTTGGAATGAGATGAGTAGAAGCGCCAGTCTTCATTTCCACTCTTTGTTCGTTTAAATGAAATGTTTTTCTTGGAGGGTTTTGCACGTTTCTGGTATTTAAAGAATTGCTTTGATAATTATTATTTTGGTTAGATGGTCTTTGATAATAATTTTCTCTTTGATTTTGATTGTTATTTTCGTGTCTCTTCGCAAAGGAAGTCATACCTTGATTGAAATTTCTTTGATTTCCCGAATTATATTGATAATTTCGGTATTAATTATAATATTTATCATTATTTTGTTTTTTGCGACATTCTGAAATTAAATGTCCCGACTTTTTGCAATAATTACATGCCTTTTTATTTTTACTTTGAAAGTTTGAAGAATTTACTTGTGGCTTTTTACTTTCTAGATACGTTAATTGATATTCAGTTTTTACTATATTTGCAGCTTCTGCGAGATTGCAAGGTCGCGATGCTCGTACGATTGCACCTACCTTATGTTCGAGACCTACTAAAAGTGTCTGTAGGGCTACTTTGTCTACTAACGCTTGCTGTGCGGTTTTCTGTTCTCGGGTTAATGTTACTTGCTGATTTATAGCAGCGTATAATTTTGAATGATGTGCGTTTATGCGATGCACATAGTTTTGCGGATTTTCATTGTTTCCCTGTTTAATTTGTTGTAAATCGTAGATTAGACTTGTTAAGTCTCTAGAATCACCGAAGTGTGTTTTTAAAATGGTTTTGATTTGATCACAATTTTTCAAGTCGCGTGAGTTTATTAGTTGAGATGCTCGTCCTTTTAGTTTGTTTTTTAAATGTACAGTTAAGAGATACGTTTGCTGGTCTGTTGCTATGTCAAATGCTGCGTCACAAGAATTAATAAATGTATTTAATAATATTGAATCTCCATCATATTCCGGTATAATGTGACATAATTCACTTAACCTATATTCTATAAGATTTAAGTCTTCTTGGCTCATTTTTATTTGTTTAATTCCACCCCAATTTTAACGAAAAACTTCAAATTAAAATTGCCCAAGTTACTTCCGATATTTTTCCCATCCTACTGACTGCGCCAATTGTTGGGGCTTTATCACTTAAAACCTTTTTTTTAAAAACAACAGAATTTATTTGAAACACAACTATCACTACTTCTTACAAAAAGGACTATTTTTATAATGATTAATACAGCAAATGAACAGACCAAATATTGTGACTCTGAACAACGTTAAAAGTCTTAAGTTGAATTCAAAAGCTTGATGAAGATTGATGAATATTAATTTGTTTAGGAATATTCTCCTATTTATAATCTGTGCTGGGATTGGGGAACTATGCAGAATCATCATTTATGCAGGTGCATCTAGTAATATAATATAGGTATTGTATTAGTTTCTGCGTAATTCCTTTACAATGGATTATTGTTTTATTCTAGACATTAATCAGCATATTATTATTTATTAGTCATGAAAGGTGATATGTAACATATATATATATATATATATATATATATATATATATATATTATAGAAATATTGTTTTTTAAATGGATTGTAATTGTTTTGTTTTGTTTCAGGTAAACACCATTAATGTGTATTGGTCGATAGTAAGTACAATTTACTTTTTAAGAAGAGCGGCAGTCATTTGAGACTGAACGATGGAAGCGAAAGCTTCTTACGCAATATACTTCCTTTTTCTAGTTATCTCACTGTCTCTGTTTTTCTTTATTTGTGTCACTCTTAGTAATGGATATAAATATTAGGTGCATTAAAATAATTGTCACTATTTTGATACGAGTCAAGTATTAATCCTAATTTAATTCTTATATTAAATATATATCTGCAGAGAAATATAAGTTTATATATTGAATAAGTGTTTGTAAATATTTTGTTCATCTGAATAAGTATTTGAAGACAAGATTTCAAAGAAACGTTCGTTTTGTTCTTTGTTAAAATCATTACAAACACATAATATTTATACAAAACAATAAATTATATACCTATATATTCTCAACAGTATCAAAAATTTAAATTTTTCTCACTCTATATACTATTAAAAGCAGTTTTACTCATTTTATGCCAATTGAAAATTTATTAATAATGACATAATATTAAAAAATATAGTATATTAGTTCTCGGTTTTGAACCCGAGGATTTTGATTCGAAGCCGGGCGCTTTAGTAGACACTGAGCCACTTGTCTTTGGTGAACATAAACGCCCCGGATGTATATAAATCCAGCAGTCCCTCTATTAAGTACTTTGTTTATTATTGCGGTAACAAAACGATGTTAACAGAGGACATGTTTTGCTTAATGTGAATCCTTCTATGAGTATATATTCGTTGATAATAAGAAAGTTTAATGCCAAGTTGCCTTTTTGTGTGGTATTATTTTTAATTTGTGACGTATATATATGAGACTTATCACAAAGAGAGAATTGGAGTGTTTATTAGAACGAAAAACACATTTTGTGTAGGTATTCTATATTACTTGGATGTTATATTTGTTTGTTTCCTATTTATTATTGATTTTCTATATAATTATTATTCAGAAGTAAAATGTTTACTTGATAATATGAAGCTAGGCAATACATACCTTTAATGGCAAGTTTCTTTCTGATGTCTGACGTATGTCAAGTCTCTAATTTAATGTATTGCAAAGAGAGAATTCGAGTTTTTATTAGAACGAATTGCAAATTTTCTGCAGATACTGTATATTAGTTTATTTCTATATACAATTGAGTTTCTATGAAAGAAGATACTCTTAATATATTACCTGGTCCCTGTTTCTTAAACAGAGAACTAAATTTGATCGGCATGCATTTCAAGAGGCAGTGTGTAGTGTGGTGTCGAAACAAATGAAATCTCAAGCTATACATTTCATTCCCTTGCTCCTCTGTTTTCATATGTGTAAATGTATGCCCCCGATAAGAAGCTTTCGCTTCTATATGTTAAGTCTTCTATGATGTATTATGATTTTTACTCGTATCTCCTAGTATTGGACTATTACCAGAGCATTTAATTTTTTGTATTTTCTGTATCTAGAATTAAACTTCGAAGCTAATTTCTGACTTTCTTATTTTCTTTTGGTTTTAATTTACCGCTTTGTTCTCATGTCACATATACCACAGTTCTCTATAGTGCAATAAACAAGATAGCTACTTTTAGTGTATCCTAAACTCACATGTTTAGAACTGCTATTACCAAGATAGCTACTTTTAGTGTTCCTTAACTTAACTTAAACTGTTTTATATAGAAGTGTAAACGGCATTTAAAAATCCAAAGAGTCTTTTAAAGGTACATGTTTCACTTCGTCCATCAGCACACATATCTACTGACTCATGCAGCTATTGTCTACAAAGTTCTTCTCTCATTCCAGGTTCTGCATTCTGATTTTTAAGATCAATTGATAAACTATGGCATTCAGATCTGTTTTCCCGGAGTTTAGTGGAATTACTTTCATTTTCAGCGCGACCGTAGACGATTTCCCTTCGAATTCTCGAAACGAATAGGCCTTCCAGCAAAAAACGGCCAAATAGCCTGGAAAAGAGTATTTTACCCGAAGTCTTCAATTCAATTCTTCAATTGTTAAAATGGGAAACCAATGAAAAGGTGTACTACTATAATTTACAATTTTCTTTACTCTACATTTTTCAAATATGTAACGAATGTTTCAGGTGAAATAGAGGTTCTTTACAACTAAAATTTGCGAGGCAATTTTTATTAAATAGACACGATATTTTGCTTGAACAAATTTAGCCAACCAGCGGAAATATATACACTTAAAAATTAAATAATAACGAAAATTTTAAAATTATATATATTATATATGTTTTAGGTGGTTGTCGGGAATTCATCCGCGTAGTTGATAACTGATCCCTGCCGGGATCAATGGTAAAATAACGACGTTTTGGCAGAGTCACATCTGCCCTCTTCAGGAATACTAGTATTCGAGTAACTAGAAGCGAAAGCAGAAGGCTACGAGAATTATGCGTACCGACCTGAAGAGGGCAGATGTGACTCTGCCGAAACGTCGTCATTTTACCATCGATCCCGGCAGGGATCAGTTATCAACTACGCGGATGAATTCCCGGAAACCACCTAAAACATTTAGTGCCCGCGAAAACTTAAATATATATATATATATATATAGAGTTTTTAAAAAAATATTTATTGAAATACAAAAAATTAAAACTTTAAATAAAACGTTAAATTGAAAAATTAAAAATGAACTAACTAAGTGGTACAAGTATACTAACGATAAATGACGACCGTGGGACCGCGTCGCTCTGATTTATAACATTAAGAAAGCTGACTAATCAAAAGAACCGTCAAGTCGATACGTTCCCGCGTTTACATAATGAAGCAGGAAACTGGTCAGCGAAATATGATACTTTGTATCATACACGTGCATGATATTTACGCCTAACAGCTCCTCTTTACCAAGAAAAGTTCATGTTGTAACATCAACTTTTGGAATTTACTGGACGCTAGCTAAATTAGCAAAAACAATACAAATATGGAAATAAAATAAAATTAAAGTGAACATAATGATTAAGTTTAAATAGGTTACATAAAATACGAAAAATATACAAAACACAAAAGTCAAATAAGAATAGAAATGTATCAAAAAGGTTCTCACTTCTATAAGTCTGGATGTTCAGGTTTCTCTTCGATTTGGGGCCTCAGGTTTGGTATCAGCCTGGAGAACGGTTTTGTCGGGGTACTCAGACTCTCTGGATTATAGTTGTCGTTTTTCGGAGGTCTCTTAACGTGCCTTACGATTTTCAATGAGCTGTATACAACAACAATTGTTACAATGATAATTATTGTTGCATACGTGAACCAGGAAATGTTTTTATTAATAAAGGGTTGGTTGATGAGATCGTCGATATCCCTTGAATACTGGTCCAGCTTGTGGTTGGCTATGGATAGTTCTTCCATGTTTAAGTCGTCCAGCTTCAGGGGCTTAAGGTCCGGAATTGCAAGTTTCTCAGGATGAGAATTGCAACAATTGAATGGAGTTAAAACTGGATGAGAATTGTCCGAAATGTTCATGAATTTTTGTGGTTCGGCTTGGATTTTCGTAATCCCAACAAAAGCACTACATTCCGTTTGTAACCGAATGATAGAATTGTTCGTTAGCACTAAAGTTTTAGCGTCAATTCCTGGACAATTAATGGTCACATGTAAGGGTTCCGATATGATTACAATCCACGCGTTTGTTTCAAGTTTTTGAACATTGTACCCTTCACTGAAAACGATGGCAGTTTTACAAGTTTCGGGGACACTACGAATGTTTTTCAGGAGCTGCGCCTCACAGGGTGCATTTGAGTCTATGGGATACGCGTATAAATCGGAGCACAGTTTTCGGAGTGGAGTCAGCAGTTTGCACGCACTCAAGTCCTTGATTGGAATGTACATAAGAGAATCATCATTTCGCGCTACATATTTTTGAGTAAGAGAAAGGATGTGATGAAAACCAGTTCTATCATCTAAAATCGGAATAGGGTATAAATGGTAAGCTGTATAAAGCTGTTGCTCTACTAGAGGGATTTTTAAAATGAATACTAGATCTGAGTGAGTTTGAAAAGCTTGTAGTTCAATTACTTCTAAATACTGGGCAACACTTGAAAATCTGACTGGTAACGGTAAATTATTTTTAACAAGGTTTTGAGAAATCTCCTGTAATGCGGCAATCAAATGATCCGGTGTAATAATAGATGAGTGAATAATTTTCAAACGAGCAAAAGTTATTGAATTTAAAATATCGTTAAGGTTATCTTCAAGAAACAACTAACTAGCCATTAGTTTTTCACAAATTTCAAGAAATGATTGTTTGGCTTGAATAGTGGCTATCCGGTCATTTAGTTCATGTATCGTGAGGTTGATTCCGTTAATGTCCTCGTTAAAGATTTTCTCGTCTATTTGAAGTTTTTGAATAGTTTCATTAAAGTTTTTAATAATAGTGGTTGTAACGCTCATTTGATTCTTTAAAAGATTTTCGACTTGTAGTTGTCCTTGGTTAAGTCTGTTTATGCTGCTAGTATAGAATTCGCCATCGGATGCGTCTAGGTTACCGGTTATTGCTTTAAAGATAGTTCCAGCACCGTCGATTAATCCGCGTTTGGGTCTTTTAGTGACTAGAAATACTTCTGAAAATTTTGTTTTGATGGAGTCGGAGATTTGTGTTAAAAGGCTAATGTGTGTTTGGACGTCCACACGAAATGCACCTGTATCCTGAAATTTGAAGCCAGGCATAGGATCGACAGTTCGTTCTAAAGTATTGAGGATTCTGTTATTATTCAAATAGTTGATTAAGGGTTCTCAAGTTCCGGTGAACTAATAGAGTCCATTTATAGTTTGATACAATTATTCGACTTTCGTCATGGTAGTAGATACCGAGAGTGTTGTTAATCGGTTTGACGTCGTACTGTGAAACTGCTGATCCGAGCAGCAGAAGAAACCTGAAAAGAAAGTTAGTTTTCAGAATATGGTTTCATACTGTCAAAGTTCACTTTCGTTCGTTGGTTAGTTCTTAGGTTTAGAAGTGTAGCAGTTATTGTGGATCTCGATAATTTGGAAAGGGCCATTAAATTTGTTCTGGAGTTTGTCTTTTATTTGTGACTCTTTAACGTATACCTTGTCACCGATTTTGTAATCAGGAGGGTTTTTCGAAACGTGTTTTTCAAATCTTTCTTTCGCTTTTTGTTTCTGTAAGTTAGTCTTTTCACATGCAATTTTGTAATAGTAAGAAATTCGGTTATTTAGGTCTCGTACATATTTGCTAATTAGTTCTTTTTGATTATAAAGAGTCTCTGGGGGTCTGCTGGAGGTATGTTCGAAAACGAGTTCGAAAGGGGTGAAGCCATGGGTCTTATTGGTTGAATTGTTATAGGCAATAATAGCATACGGGAGTACGTTTAAGGGGTGTTCGTCGGAATTTTCAGCTTTGTGAATGCGAATCATTTCTAGTAGAGTAGAATGAAATCGTTCCACGGAGCCGTTTGTTTGCGGGTGTCCCACGCTAGAGTAGGTGAGTTTGATGTCATAAAGTTTGCATAGATCTTTTAGTATGGCATTGTCAAATTCTCTGCCATAGTCGCAGTGGATACGTAATGGTGTACCGAAATGTTGAAAGTACAACATAACAGTACTAACGACAGATTTGGCGGATTTATCTGCCAAAGCATAGGCTTGTGAGAATTTAGTCAGTTCGTCTCTATTTGTCAAAATGTGATTTCTAGTAGGAATTTCTAAGATGTCGATGTTAATTCTTTCAAAGGGTGTTTTAGGTGTCCCAGTTATGACGAGGGGATTATCAAAGTTTTTTCGACAAACTTTGGTTTGTTGACAGATTATGCAGTTCTTTATGAAGTTCTCAATGTCTTTAGTAAATCCCGGCCAGTTGAACCTCTCTTTGACACGGCGTATGGTTTCGTTGATGCCGCGATGCAAGTTGTTTTTTCCGTTATGATATTGCTCCAGTATTAGTGGTATTTCGTCCTTTTTAGGAGTTTTTGTGATGTTTTGGTAGATTTTCTACTTAATGTTCTTTTCAGAGAAAATAAAGGAAAGCATTTCCAGAATTGGAAGATCAAGGTTGTTTTCTTCACAATATGTTTTCGAGGGGGAGAGAACGTCTTGATTTTCGAAAATAGATGCGAAAAGGACTTCATTTACGATTTCGGGATCGTTTGGAAGCGGGACTATGAAGTATTGTCTCCTGCTAACAGTTTTGCTAGCGAATACGTTGATTTTAAATGTTTCAAAATCAGCGACTTCTTCGAAAATGTCTTCGAATATGTCGTGATGGAATTCCTGAAGATTGGATGATTGGGGAAAGATTAGAATATTTTTATTTGCCTTGTCTAGAAGTTGGCAATTAGAAAATTCGATTTTACTATAGTCAATTAAGGAAACAGTTTCGTAACGTTCAACAAAAATTTTGAATTCTTGGGATATCGTTTCGGTAGTTATTTCGTTTTGTTCAGGTTCGGAGGTATTGTCATCGTCTTCGTCATTTAGGAGTAAGATTTTGTGGGGTGTTAGTTTAGTTTTAGCCTGTAATAATACGCACTCATCAAGGTGGTTGATTTTAATGCGTGATAAGGTGTCGGCGTTTTTGTTAATTTTACCCGGTTTGTAAATGATCTCGTAGTCATATTCTTCGAGTTTAAGTCTCCATCGGGCTAATCGACTTCCGGGGTCTTTTATCGAGAACAGCCACGTCAACGGGCGGTGATCGGTACAAAGTTGGAACTTTCGGCCATAGATTGTAACTTGGTTACGGACTTCCTCTTTGTGAATTTGGGGATAGCGGTACGATTTAGTGTATATGGGTTTGGCGTTGTTTGTGTCGATGGAATGTTTAATTTCATTCGTGAAACTAAGATGGTCACCTTCTAAGTAGAAAATGTCGGAAAAGTCAAGACAAAGTTGTTGTATTAGATCGGCCTCTTCCTCGTTAAGGTGTTCGAGTCGGAGTTGATTGTTAATCTCCGTTTGTCTATCGAAGTTTAGTTGCAAAGGAAATTTCTTCACAGTGATTTACAGAGTAATTTTGAATGGGTTCTAATTTGATAGTGTCGAAATTTACAGTTTTTGGGCAGGCGTTAGCGTTTAAGATGGATGTCAAAAATTCGCCTTTGTCGTTAACTTGGACTAAAGCATTCGGAAGTCTCACATTTTCTAGGACGGTAGTGGTTAGTATAGCTTCCGTGTTACGTAAGTCACATTTGAGTTTGCAAATCCGTTCTGTTCGCGGTTCAATAGTAATCGTGTTTGAAATTGTTGGGTTAATTGTTGGAGATTGCCTGTTTGAAGATATTGTTTCGTCTGTTACTTTCATAAGCGGAATAGTTTTGAAGTTGGGTATAAGAACCTTTTTGTTAAAGTTTTGGTGTGGTTGTTGGTTTGGTTGTTGTTGTCGTAGTCGTGTTAGACATTCATTATACAAATGTCCGGTGCGTTTGCAAAACGAACACTGTTTTACAAAAGTTTGAGGAGATGGTCGTCTTTGTGGTTGATGTTGTTGAGGGTTCCGTACATTTGAGAATTTTTGATTTTCCAAGTGACAAAGTTGGAGTTCTCTTTTTATTCGGGAAACCGCCGTAATTTTATCGGGAGGGTTACTAGCGCGAATAATTTGGCCTATTTTTAGTTCAAGTCCGGTCAAAAGACTATTGAGAGCCATGAAATCTACAAGACAAATTTGCGCGGCTTTTTCTTTGGTTGTTAGATTCTCTTTGTTAACAGCCGCGTGCATTTTTGCCTCGTGGCTTTGTAGTCTCGCTGAGAAAGTTAGTGGGGATTCAGTTGGTAGTTGTCGCATTCTTTGTAAATCCTGAATTAAAGCAGACAAGTCGCGTGAGTCACCGAAATGGTTTTCTAAAAGTGTTTTTATTTCATCCCAAGTCGACGCATTTCTTGAATTAACAAGCTCGGCTGCACGGCCTCTTAGCTTGTTTTTAATGTGCAAAACTAAAACAGTTATTTGATTTGGGACAGCCATATTTTGTGCTGTCGAACAGGAGCTGATGAAAGTATTTAAGAAAATTGGATTGCCGTCATATTCAGGGATTATAGCGAAAATTTCCGCAAGTTTGTAAGGTTCTACCGTACCTTGGCGTGTTTCAACCATATTTAGAAATATTGTGAACTAGTTTATATAAACAAATATATCAAATTAAATATTAAAAGGAAAAAATCAGTGTATGGGTATGTTTGTAGGTAAATTTGTTACAGCAATTAATAAACAGGTCAATATAAATGTAGTAAAATGAAGGTAAAAGGTAAATGCAATACAAAGTAAATGAAGTATATTTGCGGTATTAGAAACAATTAAAATAATATCGAACACAAAAGCACAGAAGGCCTCTATGTGTTTAAGTATGTGTTTCAAGAATTGTTTTAAAATAATAGAGATGTGGGTGAATATTAAATGATAGAACTGTATGTTCAAAATACATAAAAATCGTATCGAATAAATCAATAAAATAATAAAAATCAATAACGTGATGATTGTAATAGTACATACGTTAATACTCCTGGCATGAGACTGTTCTGGAGAAGCTGAGGACTGGTGAGCCGTAAGGTTGCGTGTTCCGGGTTCTCGCTGCTATAGTTGTTGTCTCGGTCTGGAAGTTCTTGTCCACAAGGATTTGGAAATCGACACAACTAGTGAGTGTACACGTGTTCTAGCTGCGTTGGACAATCCTACTGACTGCGCCAATTTTATATCTTGTAAATCACTTTTGAGTTTTTAAAATATTATTTATTGAAATACAAAAAATTAAAACTTTAAATAAAATGTTAAATTGAAAAATTAAAAACGAACTAACTAAGTGGTACAAGTATACTAACGATAAATGACGACCTTGGGACCGCTTCGCTCTGATTTATAACATTAAGAAAGCTGACTAATCAAAAGAACGATCAAGTCGATGCGTTCCCGCGTTTACATAATGAAGCAGGAAACTGGTCTGCGAAATATGATACTTTGTATCATACACGTGCATGATATTTACGCCTAACATATATATATATATATATATATATATATATATGTTTTAGGCGGTTTCCGGAATTCATCCGCGTAGTTGATAACTGATCCCTGCCGGGATGGATGGTAAAATGACGACGTTTCGGCAGAGTCACATCTGCCCTCTCCGAATACTGTATTCGAGTAACTAGAAGCGAAAGCAGAAGGCTACGAGAATTATGCGAACCGACCTGAAGCGGGCAGATGTGACTCTGCGCCGAAACGTCGTCATTTTACCATCGATCCGGGCAGGGATCAGTTATCAACTACGCGGATGAATTCCCGGAAACCACCTATATATATATATATATATATATATATATATATATATAGCTATATAACTTTGTACTTAAATTGGAAAATTTATGACTTTCTAAAACAGGCGCCTGATGTGATTTTGTTGTGCAACAACAAATATTTCCCTCGCTTAATTTACTCTCTACTGACAAATTCTAAACGTTAGAATTTATAATTTCTGCCTCTTAATTATTGCATAGCTCCAGTAAATTCTACATCAATACGCAACGGTCAATTAGCTGTGAAGGGTCAAAAACACATTTTTTCTATTTATTGGTCTATAAACAAGCATCTGAAGTATAGTTAACATTGACCTACCCATATTAGAGATGCTCTCTTTTATTTTCGCAGACACTTATAGAAAATGGAAAATTTGTCAAAATGTTAAACAAACCATGGAAAAGGACCAAGTTCCCGTGATACTCGACCGATTTCACAAGGGTACAAGTAATATTCACCGCGGAATAAACGAAACAATTCGTAGAATCAAACAAAAATTTAATTGGCCCGGTTTAACTAAAGATGTAGAAAACTTTTATTAGAAATTGCGATATTTGTCAAAAGACAAAGGCGTATCGTAAAAACTTAGATAATCCACTTGTAATACTGAGACTCCTAGGACACCTTTCGAAAGAGTCAATATCGATATCCTCGAAGTACCAACTAAAAACTATGCACTTACCATCCGTGACCCGAACTTACCAAATTTTCACAAGCTTACCCCATCAGCGATAAATCAGCCAAAACAGTTGTCAACACCTTATTACTTTACTTCCAGCATTACGGAACACCCCTTCGCATACACTGCGACTACGGCAGAGAATTTGATAATGCCCTACTCAAGGACCTCTCAAACTTTTTGATATTAAACTGTCATTTTCCAGTGTAGGACATCCACAGTCCAATGGCTCCCTTGAGCGTTTTCATTCGACACTTCTAGAAATGATAAGGATTCACAAATCAGCAAATCCTGATGAACACCCGTTCAACATTTTACCTTATGCTGTGATAGCATACAACAATTCAACAAGTAAAACCCATGGTTTCACACCCTATGAACTTGTATTTGGCCACATATCCAGCCGACCTCCCGAAACACTTTATAACCAACAAGAGTTAATTTCCAAATATGTTCGTGACCTCAACAATCGCATATCCCATTATTACAGAATTGCTCGCGAACGAACGGAAGTTCAAAAGCAAAAAGCGAAAGAAAGATTCGATAAACACGTTTCTGAAAACCTTCCAAATTACCAAAACGGCGACAAAGTCTATGTCAAAGAATCGCAGCTTAAAAATAAACTCGAAAATAAATTCAATGGACCCTTTCAAATTTTGGAACTCCATAACAATTCCGCTACTCTCCTAAACTTAGCAACTAATCAAAGGACTAAAGTTAACTTCGATAGACTGAAGCCTTATTCAGAAAGTTAATTTCTGTTCCAGATTTTTCTTGCTGTTCGGATCAGCAATATAACACTTCGAACTAAAACCAATAAACAACACACTTGGGATATATTATCATGATGAAACAAGGATCGTCGTATCCAACCACAAATGGACTCTTCTAGCCCACCGCAACTTATCAGCACTAGAACACGCTTTTACAACCAATAACCGATTACTTGACACTTTAACTAAAACAGTAAGTCTCGATGTACATTCTATGAATAATTTCAGGTCTGAAATACAAACTCATATCAGTTTGTTAACACAAATCTGTAACTCTCTTAAAGAGAAATTTTCAGAAATATACTCCGACACGAAACGATTTAAACGCGGATTATTAAACGGTGCCGGAACGTTATTTAAAGCTATAACAGGTAATTTAGATGCCTCGGATGTGAGTTTTACACAAACAGCATTAATAGTTTGAATCAAAAACAATTGCAAATTGAAACCATAATGAAAAACCAAATGAGCATTACAACTTCAGTTATTAAAAATTTTAATGAGACCATTGCGAAATTACAAATAGATGAAAAGACCTTCAACGAAGACATTAACCGATTAGAAGAACAATCATTCACCTTGCAGACAAAACAGCATATATCCAAGCTAAACTTTCATTTTTAGATATATGCGAAAAATTGATTGGAAAATTACCTTTATTTACCTTTGCCAGGCTCAAAATAATACATACATCAGTTTTAACGCCAGAACATTTGATAACCGCCTTACAAGAAATCTCACAAAATTTAGTAAAAAATAATTTACCTCTTCCGGTAAGATATTCAAATGTTGCCAAATATTTAGAGATTATAGATCTTGAAGCTTTTCAAACACTTTCAGATCTTTTCTTTGTTCTCAAAATACCACTCGTAGAACAGCAAGCCTATACCGCTTTCCATCTTTATCCTATCCCTATTTATGACGATAGAACAGGCCTACACCATGTACTTCAGTTCACCCAGAAATACGTTGCGACAAATATATATATATATATATATATATATATAGCTATATAACTTTGTACTTAAATTGGAAAATTTATGACTTTCTAAAACAGGCGCCTGATGTGATTTTGTTGTGCAACAACAAATATTTCCCACGCTTAATTTACTCTCTACTGACAAATTCTAAACGCTAGAATTTATAATTTCTGCCTCTTAATTATTGCGTAGCTCCAGTAAATTCTACATCAATACGCAACGGTCAATTAGCTGTGAAGGGTCAAAAACACATTTTTTCTATTTATTGGTCTATAAACAAGCATCTGAAGTATAATTGCGTTGTCAAAGTATCAAGTTAAAAAGTCTTCATTCGATCCTTGTAGATATATTAGAATATTATCAGGTTCTTTAAAATGAATAAACATGAGAACCAGTCTGTTAGTGGATGACTGAACCATGTTAGTCTTCGTTAATTTATGGACATTATCATAGTACTTGACAAACCAATTTTGGGATAGAAATGAATCCAATTATAGAAATTTTACCTGGAATCTTGTCGTATAGTGAATAATGAGCTTAATCTAAAATGTTCAAGCTTAATAAATCTTCTATATGGTGCTGGCTATAAAAAACAGCGGCTGAATTTGTTATTTAACTGTTTTCAATTTTAAACAATCGCGCTATACCATTTGTACTATGCATGTGTACAGTTGCTTACTTTCGATGGATATGTATGATTTACTACAACAAAGCATATTGAACATTGATCATTATTATTATTTGTTAGTAGTAGCGGGTAACCTCCTTACGGACATCTTTCACCTTTCTCCTCGTGATATAATTGCAATCAATCTGTTGAATTGAAATACCATTAATTTCACATCTGGTAATCGTATTTCTTCGAATTTTTCTGTTTAGTCGTGCCTTCATTGTATTATACAACAAATACAAAACCAGCTTCTCACCTGGATATTGCGTATCATGTTTTGTTATGCCCAATAATCTCCTGTATGTTCACAGTTCGATGAGATTTATTTACTTTTGACTCTTGAGTTTCATTCACAAAGTAATTGGCTTTACTGAAAAAAAGTATTTACTTTAAACAAACTTTATTAACTTACATTCCTTATACCTGGTGGATGATACATAACTGACTGATTTGAGTTTGCCGCCATTGTAGTGTGGCGCATTTAGTGATGTAGCGTTTCACAATTTAGCAACGTTTCATCATGTTTTAAACGTACAACTTTTCACAAACGAAATTAAGTTGTAGATCAAAGAATATCCGGAGTATCTACACAATTCGTCAGTTAGTGACAAACTGTGACCAAGTTGTAAGTTTAACGATAGATAAAGTTACTACACCAGTAAACATCAAAGTATTCCTGAAAGTAGCGGAAAATCCCGAAAACTCTACAAAGCATTATTTACAACAATTTGATATTCACGGAAACCATATTAAGAAACAAATTGCATTCGAAAACTGCGACAGCGAGATTAGGAAACTCGCAGAAATTACCACATTTATAATGTGCGACAAGACACATTTGGATTCAAGTGGATTGGTAAATAACCAGAAGTGTCATTATTTTGAATCTTTCTCACTAATTTTGTACCACCGTAATAATTGTTCACTCCTTAACCAATCCTAATGGCTGAAAGTTTGCTCGGTTAAAAATTAAACCAGCCGAATTGTAAATAAAATTATTCTTAGGATGCCTCTATTTAATGACCACCCTGTTAATTTTTTACTCCGTATTTACCTTTAATAGCCCCGAAACTACGCTCTAAATATTTAAAATGATTGTAGCAAATTAGCTGTGCGATGAGATTTATTAAAAATGTTAAATAATGAACAACCTTCAAAATTGAACAAAAAAAAATAACTAACAAAAATTAACACGTAGTAAGTTTCTAGCTCAGTACTTACTATACAGAAAATAACTTCAAATAATAATGCAAATTTAGAGGTGTTGTAATTTCCTATGTATACCTTCTTCGAGGTGTCATTATTTGTACGCAAGACTATATATATATATATATATATATATATATATATATATATATATATATATATGTTATATCACACTTTCAAAATTTCTCTTTTTAAAAAAGATTTTATTTATAGTTGCACAATATTAACTTTTAATATAAAACTTGAAAATAACAATATAATACTTTATAACAATAAAAAGACAAAATGAGTGTTAAACTAAACTAGACAGAAGTGTAAGTAATAATGAATGATGTTACAATGAAAAAGTATAATTTATAAACTAAGAACGCTGACTAAGGTGTCGCAGCGCTTGCAGTTCTCACGGATGTTCGTCTGCGGGTAACTGGAGACGACACGTGTTATGCTGACTCAGCTTGAGAACTGTTGCTAGGTTGTTTCATATAAGTCGATGGAATAACTTACATAACAACTCCCATCCATATAAAAAAGTTGATGCTACAGCATCGACTTTTAAGGGAGGTTCTGCAACTCAATATCCTCGACAGGACTAAGGAGGCTATGGAGTTTTACCCTGGGCTTGATAGTTGATGGACCTGGTGGTGGTACTGGATCGGCAGAAGGGCTGATCGTTGGAGGCTTCTGGAATTTCTTCCTGATGATGCTCATGGAAAGGAGGGCAACCACAATTGCGGTTGTTGCCATTGTGATGATCGTAAACCAGGAGGTGTGTTTCTCCAAGAATGGTTGGTCTAGGAGCTTTTCCAATTCCCTGGAGTATTGTCTAAGCTTATGGTTAGCGATATTCAGGTCTCTGGCATCCAATTCCTGTAGTCTCATCGGTTTCAACTTTGGAAGCTGACTGATGGTTGGCAGGTTGTCGCAACAGTTGTAGGGGATGTTGACTGGGTGACTCTTAAGTGTGATGTTGTCAACGTTGTTGGTGGTCCTTCTGGCATGGACCCTGGTGTTACCGATGAAGGCATTGCAACTGGGTTGGATGGTCAATAGAGAATTTGTCGCAATGGATTGGGTAACGACATCTTCTCCCTTGCACTTGATGTTGATGGGCAACTGTCCGGAAATCGAGATTAACCAAAGGTTCAGATCAATCTCTTGAATATTATACTCTTCGGCATATAATATTAAAGGCTTGCAAGTTGAAGGAAGCGCTGCTGGCTGTCTAAGAAGCTGTGCTTCGCAGAGGGCTTCTTTGTCTATGGTGTGTGGAATAACTTTGGAACAGATCTTATGTTCTTTAGATAATGGCTTACAGTCACTCAGGTCTTCGAAAGATGCGTACAATAGCGAATCGTCATCTCTCGCGATATATTTTAATTTTGTTGGAAGAATATGGTGAAATCCTGTTCGATAATCCAAAACTGGGATAGGATAAAAGCGGTACAGTGTATAAGTTTCGGGATTGACTAAGGGAATTTTTAGTACAAAAACAATTTTAGTATTGATCTGAAAAGCTTCCAATTCTATTAGATCGATGTATCTAGCAACATTTGAACTATAGGTTGGAAGTGGTAAGTTATTTTCATGAAGTGACTGTGATATTTTCTGAAGGGAGTCGACCAAATCTACAGGGTTTATAATTGAGCTATGTAAGATTTTTAGACGGGCGAAAGAGACTGCAGTTAATACATCGTTGAGGGTATCTTCAATGTATACGTAACTTTCCATTAAGCTTTCACACAAATCCAAGACATTGGCTTGAAGTTCATAAAAAGCAAGATCGTCTGTAATGAACTCAATTGACTTCCTAATTGCTTCAATATTTTCCGAAAATATTTTCTCTTCGGACTGAAATTTTTGTATTGTGGTGTTAAGGTTCTTAATGACCGAAGTTGTTACGGATAATTGTCGTTTCATTAAGTTTTCAATTTGATGTTGGTCTTTAGTTATTTTATTTATAGAGTCACTAAAGTATTGTCCGTCTGTTGCATCTAAGTTGCCGGAAATAGATTTCCAAATTGATCCCAGTCCGTTAATGAGTCCGCGTTTCTTTCTGTTGGTACTGTAAGTCTCAGTGTCAGCAAAAATTTCTGTATATTTGATGTTAACAGATTTTGATATTTGTTTCAGGAGGCTTACGTGAGTCTGTACTTTTAATTTGAATATTTTAACGTTAGTTTTGTTGTGGTTAATAGTATCTAAAAGTCTGTTCAGTATATTGTCGTTGTTTAAAATAGCGTCTCGAAATGGGCTTAAATCTTTGTAAACAAGGAGTGTCCATTTGTCATTCGAAATTTTAAGGGTTCCTTCTTCATGAAAGAATACTCCTATAGTATTGTTAACAGGCGTAATGGAGTACTGTTGAAGGTTCACGACTGAAAACAGTCCACAGAATCTGAAAAAAGGGATTTATTCAAAATAGGGTTTTAGTCTGTCAAAGTTAACTTTAGTTATTTGGTTTGTTTGTAAATTTATGACGGTGGCAGAGTTTTTTCGTATTGCGGTAATTTCGAAGGGGCCGTTGAATTTGTTTTCGGCTTTGTTTTTGATTTGGGATTCTTTTACGTAGACTTTGTCGCCTACTTTGTAATCGGGTTGTTTAGTAGAAACGTTTTGGTCAAATCGCACTTTAGATTTTTCTTTCTGTCTTTCGGTTTTAGCACGGGCGAGTCTGTAATAATAGTCCATTCTGTTGTTTAGGTCTCTTACGTATTTCGAAATAAGTTTTTCCTGGTTGTACAGGGTTTCTGGAGGCCTACTAGAAGTGTGCCCAAATATGAGTTCATAGGGCGTGAAACCGGTGGTTTTATTTTTCGTGTTATTATAACAGATGATGGCATAAGGGAGGACGTTAAATGGATGTTCGTTTGGATGTTCCGCTGTATTTGCCCTTATCATTTCTGCTAAGGTCGCGTGAAATCTTTCAATAGAACCGTTTGACTCGGGATGTTGAACGCTGGAGAATGTCAGTTTTATGTCGTATAGTTGGCATAGATCCCGCATTAAAGTGTTGTCAAATTCACGTCCATAGTCACAATGGATGCGAAGTGGAGTTCCGTAATGTTGAAAGAAAATCAGAAGGGTGTTTACGACAGTTGAAGCTGTTTTGTCGTTAATGGGGTAGGCTTGCGTAAATTTCGTGAGTTCGTCCCTAATAGTGAGTGCATGATTTCTAGATGGATATTCAAAGATGTCAATGTTAATACGTTCGAAAGGAGTCTTGGGTGTTTCTGTAATAACAAAAGGTGCACTTAAGTTTTTCCTACAGAATTTTACCTTTTGGCAAGTTTCACAGGATTTGATAAATTGTTCTACAGTTTTAATTAAGCCGGTCCAATTGTATTTTTCCCTAATACGTCTGATGGTTTCGTTAATGCCACGATGGAGGTTGTTTTTACCACAGTGGTATTGTTCTATTATTATGGGAATTTCGTCTTCGGTAGGAGTTGTAACAATGTTTTGGCAGATTTTGAGTTTGATTTCTTTGTCGGAGAGAATGAAAGATAAAATTTCAAGAATGGGAAGTTCTATGTTATTTTCTATGCAGTATGTTTCGGAGTCGTTGAATTGATCTTGATTGTTATAAATAATTTTGAAAAGATGTGAGACGACAGTTTCAGGGTCATAGGGCAAAGGTACAACTAAGTATTTTCTATGCCTGACAGATTTACTGGCCATGATGTTAAGAGTGTCATTACTGAAATTAGGTTCTTCCTCGAAAAAGTCATCAATAATTTTGTCGTGTAAGTCGTTAGTTTTGTTTTGCCAAAAGAATGTAACTATGCGTTTGTGGGACTTGTCTAAAAGTTGAGAATTGGATATTTCAATTTTAGAGTAATCGATTATTGACTCAGTTTTGTAGAGTTGAACAAATCGATTAAACTCAGCGATAATTCTTTCGTCATGTTCGTCGTCATTGTCAGAGTTTTCAGGTTGTTCGGAGTCAGTTTCGTTGTTAGCGAAAATTTTGATTTTGGAAAGGAAATCAGCACATTGCTTGAAATGGTTGATTTTGATGCGAGAAAGAGCATCTGCGTTTTGGTTTACCTTGCCGGGCTTGTACTCAATCTTATAATTGTATTCCTCTAGCTTAAGGCGCCATCTGGCTAGACGACTGCCAGGATCTTTGATGGAAAAGAGCCAAGTAAGCGGACGGTGGTCACACAGGAGTGTAAACCTTCTCCCAAAAAGATACGGTCTGTAGTGCTTAACAGCCCAAACTATGGCCAACAATTCTCGTTCGATGGTGGAATATCGTGTCTCTGCAGCACAGAGGGTGCGAGAAGCGTATGCAACAGGAAGATCTTTTCCCACGGGGCCTTGAGAAAGAACCGCTCCAATAGCAAAAGCACTAGCATCAGTAGTGAGCAGGAAGGGTTCTTCAAAGTTTGGATATATCAGGATTGGGTCAGATACAAGGGCTTGCTTCAGTTCATTGAAGGAAGACTTGCAATCTGCGTCAAAGATGAACTTGACGTCTTTTTGGAGTAGTTTTGTCAGAGGTTTAGAGATCTTCGCAAAATTTGGTATGAAGCGTCTGTAATACCCAGCGAGACCAAGAAAAGATTTGATGTCTTTCGGAGTTTGGGGTTGAGGAAAGTTCTGAATACATTCAACCTTTGAAGGGTTTGGTTTTACACCTTCTTGTGTAATAAGATGGCCAAGATAAGCCACTTCTTTACGAAGAAATTCGCACTTATCAGGTTGAATTTTTAGGTTAGACTTCCGAAGTCGTTTAAAAACTTCTGTCAACCGGGAAATGTGTTCATGGATGGTCGGAGAGTAGACGATGATATCATCCATGTAGACGAGACAACGTTCATTCTGTATACCGAGAAGAATATTGTCCATGACCCTCTGAAAAGTAGAAGGTGCATTTTTTAAACCAAATGGCATACGAACGAATTCGTAATGACCATTTTCGACAGAAAAGCCAGTCTTAGGAATATCTTCCTCTTGGATTTCCAACTGGTGGAACCCGGAAGCGAGATCCAGTGTCGAAAAGTATTGACACTTTCCAAGTTGGTCGAGAAGATCGGAGATATTTGGCAGAGGATATTTATCATCTACAGTCAATTCATTTAATTTCCTGTAATCGATAACTACTCGCCACTTTTGTTTACCAGAAGCATCGAGCTTCTTGGGGACGACCCATACAGGGGAGGACCAAGGAGATGAGGAGTGCCTAATGATACCTTGTTCGAGCATTTTTCCAATTTGGGTTTTCACTTCCTCTTTATGAACTTGAGGATATCTGTATGATTTGGTGAAAACGGGCTTTGCGTTATTCGTATCAATCGAATGTTTAACCTCGTTAGTGAAAGTCAAGACGTCACCTTCAAGATAGAAAATGTCTTGAAATTCCAAACAAAGATCAGTGATTTGTTCGCGTTCTTCGTCATTTAGATGTTCAGTTCTAATTTGTTGTCTAATAGTCGAGTTTCTGTCTATGTATTGAGATTCATGATAATCGTCTGTATTGAAATTCAGAAGAGGGTGAGTTTTGTCCGGTGGTTCCAGTTTTAAATCAGAAAAAGTTACTGTTTTGGGCATCGCGTTAGCGTTTATTATAGACGTTAGAAATTCACCATTTGCGTTAATATGTACGAGTGCGTTTGGAAGTCGTACTCTGTCAATTTCTTGAGTTGGTAAGATGGCGTCGATGTTAAAAAGATCGCATCTAAGTTTAAAGATCTTTTCTGTGCGTGCCTCAATGGTTATTTTGTTTTGTGTAGGTGTTTGTGAAGTAATATTAGGCTTAACGTTGAGTGTGTCGGGTACATCAGTCAAGGGTTGATCGTTATCGGGAACTTTGTGTAAAGGGATGGTTTTAAAATTTGTTATTAGCTGTTTAGATTTTAAGTCAACTATGCATTCATAGTGTTCAAGAAAATCTAATCCTAGTATGCCGTCAAACTCAATGTCCAAATCGTATATGAAAACTTTATGTGGGTTACGTGGAGCGAATGGGATTAAAGTTGATTGTGAAATGGGAATTTTTTCGTGGGTAATACCTTGAATAGTTACCCTTTCAGGAGATCTTTGGGTGAAATTCTTTACGGTATTTTCTTTGAAGATAGAGATACCAGCTCCGGTATCAATAAGTAGTTTGAATTTAGAAGAAGCGTCAAGAATGTAGTAAAGGTTTTTAGAGTTAACTGTAAGAAGTGGGCTTAAAGAAATAGTTGCTCCGGGAAGTTCAACTCGGGGTTCAAGTCGTCGAGATTCAAGCTTTGAATCTGCGTTTCGACTTCGCACAAAGTTGTTGTCGAATCGGGAGGTTGGTCTAGGCTCGGAAGCGCTAGAAAATCCTGATACTGATGACTATTAAAAGGCTCGATAGGGGTATCTTCAAAAGTTTGTTCGACGATAGGATAATTTTGAAGATCATCCTCATAATCGTAAGTGTTGCTATCCTCGGTATAGTAATTGTAGTCTGGATAGTGGGAATAACCATCATTTAGATGTTGGTTGAAGTGGTGTGTCCTTTCAGGACGGTTGTTGGGATTGTTCTGTATGACCGAAGGTCGAGAATAATTCGGGTTCATTTGAGACCTAAAAGGGGTCTCTGGAAGTTTGATGGGCGAAATTGTTGTCCTTGTTGAACAGGGGGATTGTTTGTAGGAAAATTTGGCCTTGTTTGTTGATTAGGCCCAACAGGGTTTGGCCTATGGTTTTGATTGAATTGTTGAGAATTGTTTTGATTTTTCAATCGGCAGTTTACGGCTATGTGGCCTAATCGACCACAATGAAGACACTTAGGTGGTTGTGTCGGCTTTCGGACTTGGAAGTTTGGTTTGAGAGGAACAGATTTGTTCGTTTTTTGATCCTCGAAATAAGAAAGTTGAAGCTCTCTTCTAATCCGGGAGTGTGCCTCTAGAAGGTCTTTAGGATTGCTGGCACGTATAACCTAACGTATAGCCTAAACGGGGTTCTAATCCCGTAAGGAGGGTGTTCATAACCATTGTATCCACTAGAGTGGTCTGGGCGTCTTTTTGTTCGGGACTAAGTCCAGCCGTTTTGTGGATGCAGGAGTGCATTTTGGCACTCAGTACCTGGAGTCTATTGTAAAACGTCAGTGGAGATTCGTTCGAAAGTTGCTTTAGACGTTGTAGGTCATGAATTAATGACAAGAGATCACGAGAATCTCCAAAGTGTAGGGTCAAGAGCTGTTTAATTACAAGGTATGATCCGGGGTTCCTTGAATTTACTAACTGCGCCGCTTTCCCTTTGAGTTTATTTTTGATATGGATCACTAACAAATATTTTTGATCCGCCGTGGACATATTATAAGCGCAATTACACGCGTCTATAAAGGTTCCCAAGGAAATTTGGTCGCCTTCAAATTCGGGTATTACGGAAAATATTTCCGTTAACCGATATCTCTCGGTTTCGGTGTTAACCTGTGTTGGAGAAGCTTGTGCCATTTTTATATTAATCGATATAAAAGAATTGGGACACAAGGGTATAAAAATGCGATATTAAGGGTATAGAAAGTTAATGAACTGTAAAATACGTTAGTGGGAATTAACGATTGTTTGAACGATAGAACAGTAAAGCAATTAAAATCAATAGTTCAAATAAATCAGTTAATCAAATGGATAAATAAATCAATAAAATACGTAAATCAAATATATCAATATCAATAAAAGAAATCAAATAAATATATCAATAGAATGAAATAAATCAGTTAATGAAATAAATTAATATTTCATTTGAATCAACTATATCAAAATAAAAATCAAATTGATAAATATGTAAAATCAAATAATAAAATAAATCAATATTAATCAAATCAAATAAATTATATGAAATATTAAAAATCAATGTTCAATGAAATAAATCAAATAATATTTACTTAAAACGAATGACGATTCACCATTACTTACATCAACAGGAACATTGAAAGCGCCGTGTTCTACGTTTGATTGCAGTGAGGACTTCTTTCAGGTTCGTTGTTCCGTTGAGGGATAGGAATCCGCCGCTACCAGTTAGAGTACTCGTGTTCTAGTAACGTTAGACGGATCCTACTGACTGCGCCAATTTGTTATATCACACTTTCAAAATTTCTCTTTTTAAAAAAGATTTTATTTATAGTTGCACAATATTAACTTTTAATATAAAACTTGAAAATAACAATATAATACTTTATAACAATAAAAAGACAAAATGAGTGTTAAACTAAACTAGACAGAAGTGTAAGTAATAATGAATGATGTTACAATGAAAAAGTATAATTTATAAACTAAGAACGCTGACTAAGGTGTCGCAGCGCTTGCAGTTCTCACGGATGTTCGTCTGCGGGTAACTGGAGACGACACGTGTTATGCTGACTCAGCTTGAGAAATGTTGCTAGGTTGTTTCATATAAGTCGATGGAATAACTTATATAACATATATATATATATATATATATATATATATATATATATATATATATATATATATATATTAACTCTTTTAAATTTAACTTTTTAAAAAAAATTATTTTCACTTAAATACAAATTTCAAATTTTAAACGGACAGAGTTACGCCTTACACTAGTTACTATAATGATCTCCGACGAGACCCTTAATTATTTAGTATTTATACAATTCAAGACGTGATAAAATCTGCAATTTAGCGTCTACAGGATTATACTGAGAATTGTCATATCGTTAACGTAATATGATATTGCGAAATTGTAAATGATACGCTTCTCACGGTTACTTGCTGAGTAAATAACACGTGTTTGTATGAATTATGATATAACAACTCCCATCACAAATGAAAAGTTGATGGTATAGCATCAACTTTTTGAAATAACATTAAAATGTAATATGATATTTAAATGAAGTGAAACGTAAAATCTTAGCAATTGTTTGAAATGGCTTAATATCTAATAATTCATAAAAATAATAATGTCAAAATAAAGCATGAACATGATAATAAGCAAAATACGATAAATTGGATAATAATATAAAATCGGTTACGAATATAAATAGTCCAAATATAATGTTAAAATCGTGTGAAAAAAGTACATACTTTATTAAGCAGTTTCTTTTAATTCAATGTCTTTTTCGGGAATATCCAAAGTCGGGCGAAGTTTTGGAATTAAGTGCCTAAAACTTCTTTTGGTCGGTTGTGGCGTATGTTGTGCAGAAGGGTTTCTTCTTCGGAGCTGTAATTTCTTATGCATAGTGCGGTATATGATGTAGGCAGCTATGATTATTATAACTGCAATAGTTACATATGTGAACCATGAAATATTTTTCGTTATAAATGGTTGATTGATTAAGTCATCTAAGTCTCTAGAGTATTGGTCGAGTTTATGACTGGCTATATCTAATTCTTCGATATTGAGGTGGTCCAGTTTTAAGGGTTGGAGTTCTGGAACTTTGACTTTACCTGGTATAGGTTTACAACAGTTATAAGGTATGTAAACTGGATGGGAATTATCACTAATATTTATGGATTTCCGATTTTCGGCTTGTACCTTTGTGATGCCGATAAAAGCACTGCACTCCTACTAAAGTTTGAGAACTGAGTTTTTATTTACAGTTACAGTTTTTACATCAGTTTCTGCACAGTTGATAGTGATTCGTATAGGTTCTGAAATTATGATTAGCCACGTATTAGATTCAAGTTTTTACACATTATAGCCTTGGCTGAAAATAACGGAACTTTTACAATTTCCCGGCACATTTTTAAAGTTTTTCAACAGTTGGGCTTCACATAGGGCGTTAGTGTCTATAGGGTAAGCATACAATTCGGAGCAAAGTTTTTCGCGAAAGTTTAGCGGTTTGCACGCACTTAAATCCTTTATTGGGATGTACATTAAAGAATCATCATTTGTCGCAATGTATTTCTGGGTGAACTGAAGTACATGGTGTAGGCCTGTTCTATCGTCATAAATAGGGATAGGATAAAGATGGAAAGCGGTATAGGCTTGCTGTTCTACGAGTGGTATTTTGAGAACAAAGAAAAGATCTGAAAGTGTTTGAAAAGCTTCAAGATCTATAATCTCTAAATATTTGGCAACATTTGAATATCTTACCGGAAGAGGTAAATTATTTTTTACTAAATTTTGTGAGATTTCTTGTAAGGCGGTTATCAAATGTTCTGGCGTTAAAACTGATGTATGTATTATTTTGAGCCTGGCAAAGGTAAATAAAGGTAATTTTCCATCAATTTTTCGCATATATCTAAAAATGAAAGTTTAGCTTGGATATATGCTGTTTTGTCTGCAAGGTGAATGATTGTTCTTCTAATCCGGTTAATGTCTTCGTTGAAGGTCTTTTCATCTATTTGTAATTTCGCAATGGTCTCATTAAAATTTTTAATAACTGAAGTTGTAATGCTCATTTGGTTTTTCATTATGGTTTCAATTTGCAATTGTTTTTGATTCAAACTATTAATGCTGTTTGTGTAAAACTCACATCCGAGGTATCTAAATTACCTGTTATAGCTTTAAATAACGTTCCGGCACCGTTTAATAATCCGCGTTTAAATCGTTTCGTGTCGGAGTATATTTCTGAAAATTTCTCTTTAAGAGAGTTACAGATTTGTGTTAACAAACTGATATGAGTTTGTATTTCAGACCTGAAATTATTCATAGAATGTACATCGAGACTTACTGTTTTAGTTAAAGTGTCAAGTAATCGGTTATTGGTTGTAAAAGCGTGTTCTAGTGCTGATAAGTTGCGGTGGGCTAGAAGAGTCCATTTGTGGTTGGATACGACGATCCTTGTTTCATCATGATAATATATCCCAAGTGTGTTGTTTATTGGTTTTAGTTCGAAGTGTTATATTGCTGATCCGAACAGCAAGAAAAATCTGGAACAGAAATTAACTTTCTGAATAAGGCTTCAGTCTATCGAAGTTAACTTTAGTCCTTTGATTAGTTGCTAAGTTTAGGAGAGTAGCGGAATTGTTATGGAGTTCCAAAATTTGAAAGGGTCCATTGAATTTATTTTCGAGTTTATTTTTAAGCTGCGATTCTTTGACATAGACTTTGTCGCCGATTTGGTAATTTGGAAGGTTTTCAGAAACGTGTTTATCGAATCTTTCTTTCGCTTTTTGCTTTTGAACTTCCGTTCGTTCGCGAGCAATTCTGTAATAATGGGATATGCGATTGTTGAGGTCACGAACATATTTGGAAATTAACTCTTGTTGGTTATAAAGTGTTTCGGGAGGTCGACTGGATATGTGGCCAAATACAAGTTCATAGGGTGTGAAACCATGGGTTTTACTTGTTGAATTGTTGTATGCTATCACAGCATAAGGTAAAATGTTGAACGGGTGTTCATCAGGATTTTCTGATTTGTGAATCCTTATCATTTCTAGAAGTGTCGAATGAAAACGCTCAAGGGAGCCATTGGACTGTGGATGTCCTACACTGGAAAATGACAGTTTAATATCAAAAAGTTTGAGAGGTCCTTGAGTAGGGCATTATCAAATTCTCTGCCGTAGTCGCAGTGTATGCGAAGGGGTATTCCGTAATGCTGGAAGTAAAGTAATAAGGTGTTGACAACTGTTTTGGCTGATTTATCGCTGATGGGGTAAGCTTGTGAAAATTTGGTAAGTTCGGGTCACGGATGGTAAGTGCATAGTTTTTAGTTGGTACTTCGAGGATATCGATATTGACTCTTTCGAAAGGTGTCCTAGGAGTCTCAGTTATTACAAGTGGATTATCTAAGTTTTTACGATACGCCTTTGTCTTTTGACAAATATCGCAATTTCTAATAAAGTTTTCTACATCTTTAGTTAAACCGGGCCAATTAAATTTTTGTTTGATTCTACGAATTGTTTCGTTTATTCCGCGGTGAATATTACTTGTACCCTTGTGAAATCGGTCGAGTATCACGGGAACTTGGTCCTTTTCGATGGTTTGTTTAACATTTTGACAAATTTTCCATTTTCTATAAGTGTCTGCGAAAATAAAAGAGAAGCATCTCTAATATGGGTAGGTCAATGTTGTTCTCTACGCAATTGGTTACTTGAGGTGTTAAGAGGTTTTTGTTTTTGTAGAGAGAGGCAAATAATACTTCGTTAATAATTTCCGGGTCGGATGGAATCGGTATGATAAAGTATTTTCTTTTTCGTAGGTACAGTTTTACTTGAATAAACGTTGATGCTGAAAGTTTGAAAGTCTCCATTTTCTTCAAAAATATCGTCAAATATTTTATTGTGAAAATCTTGGAGGTTCGATTGTTGTGGAAATACGATTATGTTTTTATTTTCTTTGTCGAGGAGTTGACCGTTAGAAAATTGGGTTTTACCGTAGTCGATCAGGGAAATAGTTTGGTATCTTTCAAGGAAGCTTTTGAATTCGCAAGATAAGTGTTCCGGATTGATTTCGTTGTTTTCGTCTTCGGGAACGTCACTATCTGAGTCTTCGTTAAGTGGTAGTATTGGGAATGTTACTAGTTCATGTTTTGATTGAAATTTAGTACATTTATTAAAAGTTTTTATACGGGATAAGGCGTCTGCATTTTTGTTGATTTTACCGGGTTTGTATATTATCTCATAGTCATACTCTTCAAGCTTTAGTAGCCATCTTGCGAGTCGGCTACCTGGGTCTTTGATGGAGAAAAGCCAGGTTAACGGGCGGTGATCGGTGATTAGTTGAAACTTACGGCCAAAAATTAGCGGCCTGTATGTTTTGACAGCCCATACGATAGCTAAGAGTTCTCGTTCAATCGTTGAGTATCTAGTCTCAGCTTGACATAAAGTTCTGGAGGCGTATGCAATAGGTACCTATCGGTCCCTGTGACAATACAGCACCGATTGCAAAAGCGCTAGCGTCTGTAGTTAAGACGAATGGTTCATTGAAGTTTGGATATATTAATATTGGTGTTGAAGTCAATGCCTGTTTTAATTCGTTAAAAGATTTAGTACACTCTGCATCAAATAGGAAGGGTGTATCTTTTTGAAGTAGTCTCGTGAGGGGTTTAGAGATTTTTGCAAAGTTTGGGATAAAGCGCCTGTAATAGCCGGCTAATCCCAAAAATGACTTAATTTCTTTTTGATTTTGAGGTTGAGGGAACTTTATTATACATTCGACTTTATTAGGATTTGGCTTTACGCCATCGGGAGTGATGAGGTGTCCTAAATATGCCACTTCTTTGCGAAGGAACTCGCATTTATCGGGCTGGATTTTTAAGTTAGATTTTCTAAGCCGTTTGAAAACTTCTGTGAGTCGAAGGGTGTGCTCATGAATTGTGGGTGAGAAGACAATGATGTCGTCCATATAGACAAGACATCTTTCGTTTTGTATACCTAGAAGTATATTGTCCATGACGCGTTGGAAAGTGGACGGGGCATTTTTTAATCCAAA
This sequence comes from Octodonta nipae, assembly GCA_034190945.1. NCBI lineage: Eukaryota > Metazoa > Arthropoda > Insecta > Coleoptera > Chrysomelidae > Octodonta > Octodonta nipae. Next base: position 96,815,483 of record CM067216.1, on the reverse strand, counting down.
AGGCATTCGGACGAATTCGAAATGTACGTTTTCTACGGTAAATGCAGTTTTCTGGATATCTTTGGGCTCGATTTCGATTTGGTGGAATCCCGATGCAAGATCGAGAGTTGTGAAGTATTGGCAACGTCCAAGTTGATCTAATAGATCGGAAATGTTTGGAAGGGGGTATTTGTCGCCTATGGTTTGGTTATTGAGTTTGCGGTAATCGACTACACGCCATTTTTGCTTACCTGAAGCATCTAATTTTTTGGGTACGACCCAAACTGGGGAAGTTAGAAGGGCGGATTATGCCTTGGTCAAGCATTTTAGAAATTTGTGACTTAACATCTTGGTTTGCCATTGTTGGTATCGATGGAGTGTTTCACTTCGTTAGTAAATGTCAACTGGTCACCTTCTAAGTAAAAGATGTCTGAGAATTCGAGACAGAGTTGGGTAATAAGTTCGCATTCCTCGTCATTTAAATGTTCGAGGCGAAGTTGGTTGATTATTTCGTTTCGTCTGTCAATTTGTACATTTGTATTTTGGTAGTTGTTAAAACTGTAAACGTTATCCGTTTGTAAAGGTTCTAATATTATTTTTTCGAAAACGAAGGTTTTTGGAATGGCGTTCGCGTTTAGAACGGATGTTAAAAATTCGCCGTTGCGGTCAATTTTTACTATGGCGTTTGGGATGTGAACTTTGTCTTGTTCGGTTCCTATTAGTACAGCATCAGTATTTTTCAGGTTGCTTTTGAATTTATAGATTTTTTCGGTTCGTGGTTCAATAGTTACCATATTAATTTGAGTTACTGAAGAGTTCGTTAAATGTTGGTTTGGTGGAGTAGAAAGTGTCGAGTTAGGGTTGATAGTTTCGTTAGTTATTTTGTATTGGGGTAGTGACTTGAAGTCGGTTATAAGTTTTTAAAATCGATTACGCAATCGTAATGCTCTAGAAAGTCTGATCCTAAGAGTCCATCAAATTCTATATCTAAATTACAAATATAGACTTTGTGGGGACCGTTGATATTGAAGGGTACGAGAGTTGATTCATTAATTAAAATTTTTTCGTTTGTAATTCCTTGAATTACGACATTTTCTGGGAATCTGTTAGAGAATCGTTGACAGGTTTCGGGTTTGAAAATAGAAAGTCCTGCGCCTGTGTCGATTAAAAGTTTATAAGAATTGGAAGCATCAGTAATATAAAATAAGTTTTTCGAATTAACGGACAGGAGGGGTCTTACAGAAACTGCTGTTCTGTCTTGAAAAATTTGGGACTGAGCTTCTTGTAAGTTCAGGGATTTCATTGGAAGTATTGGTACTTCGAATTCGGGTGGTTTCGAATTCTGGAGAGGTTCGCGAAAATTTCGGTGTCCTGGTTCATCTAATGTTGGTTCATAGGAGGGATAGTTTGCATATTCGTCAGTCACTGTTTCGTATTGTTCATCGGGTACGGATGAGTAGTTTTCTGAAAAGTTGTATTGATGAGGGTCGTCAGTCAATTGATAATCATATCGGTCATATTGTTGTTCATATGCGGTATCGTAATGGTCGTATGGTGCATAGTATTCGAGATTGTTTACATGATGAGTTCTTTGCTGTCTGAAATAATTAGGATTTGGTCGATATTGACCTGAAGCTTGTGGGGTTTGATTTGAATTTGGAGGAAGTTCGTTTATCGGTCGCGGTTGTGTACTAGTTGAAGGCATAGATTGTTGAGTGTTTCTAAAATTTGGGAATTGTGGACGAAAATTCTGTCCAGGAGGTTTTTGCTGTCTCATTCTTGCCTGGCATTCGATGTACGTATGCCCTGAGCATTTGCAAAATGAGCATTGTTTTATTGTTGGAGGAATCATGGGTTTACGGTTTGGAGTTGGTGCTTGTCTGACACCTTGAAACTTTTGGTTTTCTAAATGGTGTAATTGTAATTCGCGCTTAATTCTCGATACAGCGGTTAATATATCGCGAGGGTCACTAGCTCGTACGATTTGACCTATCTTGGGTTCTAAACCCGACAATAAGCTATTAAGGGCCATATTTTCTATAAGGTCGCTTTGGGCTTGTTTCTCTTTTGTCGTTAGCACTTGTTTGTTAACGGAGGCTAACATTTTAGCTAAATGCGTTTGTAATCTAGCTGCGAAAGTCAGAGGTGACTCATTTGTTTGTCTCATCCTCTGGAGGTCTTGTATTAATGCCGATAAATCTCTTGAGTCGCCAAAGTGGTTTTCTAATAATGTACGGATGTCTAGCCAATTATATGCGTTACGCGAGTTTACTAATTCTGCGGCTCTACCGCGAAGTTTGTTTTTAATGTGTAGCACTACTAGAGTGAGTTGATTATCTACAGCCAGGCTGCAAGCAGTATTGCAACTTGTTATAAAAGTGTTCAAGAAAATTTGATTTCCATCATACTCCGGTATGATGGCAAAAATTTCGGATAATTTGTAGGGTTCAACGGAACCTTGCGCTCTTGTTTCCGACATAATGTATTAAAATATGTTTTTGAGATGTTGCAAAATACAGAATTATAGATGGAATTATAATTCGTTCAGATGTTGATGGTGTTAGTATGGGTTGTGGGAGATCAGTAACGTGTAAAGCAGTGTGTGAATATTTGTGGATATTTAGTATGCGAACGTTTTAAATGTTAAAAATTATAACGATAGAACATCAATGATATAAAAATGTATGTATTTCAACATTAATCAATGTAATAAAATAATAAAAATCAATGTATTAAAATAATAAAAATCAATATTTATTAAAATGATCAAAATAATATTTCGTGATGATTCGTTTCAGTACTTACATGTACCTTCCAAGCATTTGACTTGTTCTGCGGCTAGTGCACCGGTGAGCGTCCTCTAGGGTGCGTGTTCCTTGATGCCTTTGGCCTCAGTTGGTGTCGCCTGCTTATGTCCTTAAATCTAGGGTCCTTAATGCTACGTCTGGCAGTCGACGTCTGTTGGCTGGTACACTGGTGAGCGGTATGTCCGTGTTCCTGGTGTCCTTGGCCTTCAGCTGCTGTCGCTTACCGTGGGTTAGTTTGTTTAACGAAGAATTAAAATTCACCACAATTTTTTAGGAATTGCCTAAACTGTGTTTAAACAATCCTACTGACTGCGCCAATTTTTAGATTAACTCTTTTAAATTTAACTTTAAAAAAAATTATTTTCACTTAAATACCAATTTCAAATTTTAAACGGATAGAGTTACGCCTTACACTAGTTACTATAATGATCTCCGACGAGACCGTTAATTATTTAGTATTTATACAATTCAAGACGTGATAAAATCTGCAATTTAGCGTCTACAGGATTATACTGAGAATTCTCATATCGTTAACGTAATATGATATTGCGAAATAATAAATGATACGCTTCTCACGGTTACTTGCTGAGTAAGCAACACGTGAGTGTATGAATTATGATATAACGTATATATATATATATATATATATATATATGTTTTAGGTGGTTTCCGGGAATTCATCCGTGTAGTTGATAACAGATCCCTGCTGGGATCGATGGTAAAATGACGACGTTTCGGCAGAGTCACATCTGCCCTCTTCAGGTTGGTTCGCATAATTCTCGTAGCCTTCTGCTTTCGCTTCTAGTTACTCGAATACTGAGATTTTCAGAAGCGCTCGCTCTGTTATATAGTCGCGGCTCGGCGCCTATCGGTTGGCACCGTGAACGGCTGCGTGTGATTGGCCCTGGGCGCTCATGGGGCACGCCTCCCGCCTGCTGATTTGTTATTTCCGGTTGACTTGTTTTTGGACGGGTCCGGGCCGGTACGGTGTTTAATAGAATTTTCCAACAATTCGATAAGTTCTGAATTTCATTGCGTGCGTTTAGACTGTGAGGCCTCTTCGCTATTTCAATTGCCTCTCTTACGAGTCTTGATTTGGGGTGTTCTATATTTGCCAGTACTCTGGTGTTCTCAAAGTCTATTCGGTGTGACATCGTGGTGGCGTGTTCCGCAATGGATGTTGTTTCTTCCTGCTTTCTTACAGCGTTCTGGTGTTCATCACGTCTAGCTTGAATTCTTCTATTAGTTTGCCCCACATAGGTTTTATGACAGTCTGCACATGGAATCTCGTACACTCCCTGTTGTTCTAAAGGGATCCTCGTCTTCGGAGTCCTCAACACCGTGCTTATTTTTCTGTCTGTATTGAAAATAGTATCGATATTCTGTCTCCGTAGAATTCTTGCAATACTGTACGTGGTCCCCTTGACATACGGTAAATAAGCCTTGGTTATTGGTGTCTCATGCTCCTCGTCTGTTTGTCTCGGTTTTGACTTTAGGGCTCTTTGTATATTTCGGTCTGTAAATCCGTTTTGTCTCAGAGCTGTTTTTAAAATGTCAATTTCCTGTTTGATGTTATCCTGGTCAGCTAGTCTTTGTGATCTGGTTACTAAACTCTTGACAACGGCTTGTAGTTGGGCTGGGTGGTGATGACAATTAGCATAAAGGTATCTGTTGGTGTGAGTTGCTTTCCTATATACTGTTTGGCCAAGGGTTCCATCTTCCTTCATATTTATGAGAACGTCAAGGAACGGCAGTTGATTGTTGACTTCAACCTCCATGGTAAATTTTATTTTGTGATGGATGCCATTAAGGTGGTCTAAAAAAGTATTGAGGTGTTCCCTCCCATGAGGCCAAATCAGAAATGTATCATCCACATATCGCAACCATAAACTGGGTTTAAGAGTTGTTGTTCTTAGTGCCAACTCCTCAAAGTTCGCCATAAAAAGGTTCGCTATAACTGGTGAGAGTGGCGATCCCATTGGAGCTCCTTCCACTTGTTTGTATCGTTGGTTCTCGTAAACAAAATAGGTGTTCATCAGACAGTCTACAAGGTGTTGAGGTGGTTTGTATTTTTCTATTATGATATCCAAGGCTTCGTCGATAGGGATGTTGGTGAGAAGGGACACTACGTCAAAACTGACAAGAAGACACTCAGGTTGTAAAACCGTTTTTCTAAGTATTTCGATGAAATGTGTCGAATTTTTGACATATGAGTCTGCCCCCTCTGCAAACGGTTGAAGTTGTTGGGCTAGGTATTTGGCTAGCTGTTGTGTTGGGAATCCAATTGAACTTACTATTGGCCTCAAAGGTGCACCTTCTTTATGTACTTTTGGCAACCCATAGAATTTCGGACATCTCGATGACTTTTCACGCGGAATGAGTTGCTGTTGGAGATTTTTGTCGATCCTACTTGCTTGGATTTTGGCTTTGATTGTTTTCTCCAAATAAGTTGTTGGGTCAGTTGTAATTTGTTTATATGCTGGATCTTGTAGCAATGTTTGAATTCTGTTTGTATAATCCGCTGTATCGAAAATTACAGTCGCATTTCCTTTATCAGCAGGTAGACTGACAATGTCCTCGTTGAGGCGAAGTTGTTTCAAGGCCTCATTTTCTTCTATAGATAGGTTCCTTTTGGGTGGTTTAGATTTTCTTAGAACATGTGACACATCTTGTCTAATTATTTCAGCGGTGTTCGCATCTAATTGTGAAACTGCTGTTTCCATGCCACATATTATGCTCTCTGTTGGTATGTGAGAGGGAGCAATAGCGTAATTGAATCCCTTAGCCAACACGCCAATCGAGGAAGAGTTCAATTGGACCGAAGATAAGTTATAACAGCAGTTTCACAATTAGATGCGAACACCGCTGAAATAATCAGACAAGATGTGTCACATGTTCTAAGAAAGTCTAAACCACCCAAAAGGAACCTATCTATAGAAGAAAATGAGGCCTTGAAACAACTTCGTCTCAAAAAGGACATTGTCATTCTACCTGCTGATAAAGGAAATGCGACTGTAATTTTAGATACAGCGGATTATTCAAACAGAATTCAAACATTGCTAAAAGATCCAGCATATAAACAAATTACTACTGACCCAACAACTTATTTGGAGAAAACAATCAAGGCCAAAATCCAAGCAAGTAGGATCGACAAAAATCTCCAACTGCAACTCATTCCGCGTGAAAAGTCATCGAGATGTCCGAAATTCTATGGGTTGCCAAAAGTACATAAAGAAGGTGCACCTTTGAGGCCAATAGTAAGCTCAATTGAATCCCCAACACAACACCTAGCCAAATACCTAGCCCAACAACTTCAACCGTTTGCAGAGGAGGCAGACTCATATGTGAAAAATTCGACACATTTCATGGAAATACTTAGAAAAACGGTCTTACAACCAGAGTGTCTTCTTGTAAGTTTTGACATAGTGTCCCTTTTCACCAACATCCCTATCGACGAAGCCTTGGATATCATAATAGAAAAATACAAACCACCTCAACACCTTGTGGACTTAACAAGGCACTGTCTGAAGAACACCTATTTTGTTTACGAGAACCAACTATACAAACAAGTGGAAGGAGCTCCAATGGGATCGCCACTCTCACCAGTTATAGCGAACCTTTTTATGGAGAACTTTGAGGAGTTGGCACTAAGAACAACAACTCTTAAACCCAGTTTATGGTTGCGATATGTGGATGATACATTTGTGATTTGGCCTCATGGGAGGGAACACCTCAATACTTTTTTAGACCACCTTAATGGCATCCATCACAAAATAAAATTTACCATGGAGGTTGAAGCCAACAATCAACTGCCGTTCCTTGACGTTCTCATAAATAGGAAGGAAGATGGAACCCTTGGCCATACAGTATATAGGAAAGCAACTCACACCAACAGATACCTTCATGATAATTCTCATCACCACCCAGCCCAACTACAAGCCGTTGTCAAGACTTTAGTAACCAGATCACAAAGACTAGTTGACCAGGATAACATCAAACGGAAATGGACATTTTAAAAACAGCTCTGAGACAAAACGGATTTACAGACCGAAATATACAAAGAGCCCTAAAGTCAAAACCGAGACAAACAGACGAGGAGCATGAGACACCAATAACCAAGACTTATTTACCGTATGTCAAGGGGACCACGTACAGTATTGCAATAATTCTACGGAGACACAATATCGATACTATTTGCAATACAGACAGAAAAATAAGCACGGTGTTGAGGACTCCGAAGACGAGGATCCCTTTAGAACAACAGGGAGTGTACGAGATTCCATGTGCAGACTGTCATAAAACCTATATGGGGCAAACTAATAGAAGAATTCAAGCTAGACGTGATGAACACCAGAACGCTGTAAGAAAGCAGGAAAAAACAACATCCATTGCGGAACACGCCACCACGATGTCATACCGAATAGACTTTGAGAACACCAGAGTACTAGCAAATATAGAACACCCGAAATCAAGACTCGTAAGAGAGGCAATTGAAATAGCGAAGAGGCCTCACAGTCTAAACGCACGCAATGAAATTCAGAACTTATCGAATTGTTGGAAAATTCTATTAAACACCATACCGGCCCGGACCCGTCCAAAAACAACTCAACCGGAAATAAAAAATCAGCAGGCGGGAGGCGTGCCCCATGAGCTCCCAGGGCCAATCACACGCAGCCGTTCACGGTACCAACCGATAGGCGCCGAGCCGCGACTATATAACAGCGCGAGCGCTTCTGAAAATCTCAGTATTCGAGTAACTAGAAGCGAAAGCAGAAGGCTACGAGAATTATGCGAACCGACCTGAAGAGGGCAGATGTGACTCTGCCGAAACGTCGTCATTTTACCATCGATCTCAGCAGGGATCAGTTATCAACTACGCGGATGAATTCCCGGAAACCACCTAAAACATTTAGTGCCCGCGAAAACTTAAAAACAAATATATATATTTTTTCTGGTTAGGGAACCTTCATCAGTTGCGCTTCCCACAATTGAATGTCCTCTCGAACACTTCTTTATGTATTTGATACATATCGTTAAATTTGAAGAGATGTAAAGACCGACATCTAGGATTTTCGGAGAAACTAGCACATAGAGGTTCCGAATCTAGAGCCGTTCCATGTAATTGCTGTTACCCGTAACTCTTATGTACTTATTAACGACGTACATACTAAGTTTTTAGTATAGGTATCTATGAACAAGGGTTATATGATGTTTATGATTTGTTGCTATTTTCAGATGTTATGTAAGTTTCAGGTCAATAAAAAACTTAGCAAACTGCTTCGGGATCTGCCTTAATGTAATATAGTTTAAACTATTCTAATAATATTAGAGCCTGTTTGTCTGTGAGAAATATAAGTCATTAAAATAATGTGTCGGAACTCAAGCTGTTATGTCACATAGTTGAAGACTGGGAATATCAGATGGTTTAAAGTTGAGTCCCTATTATTTTGAATACAAATTTGCTTCGTCTTTTTATATTTTTCTTCGATTGTAGACCGATTTTGTCATACGAATATACAATTCTTATGCTCTCTGTTTTGTTTCCATCAGTAATTTAGTTTATTAATTATTGAATGGTCTAAACTCCACCTAAAATTGAACTCCAGTACCTCTTTTAGGCGAGCTGGTAGACATTTTTGGCTAGATATTTGACGCACCGTGAAAAGAAATATCTGAATAAGAATAAGTAGACCTGGCTGAAGGTCAATGGGACTTAACCTACCCACCCTTCATTTTAGTATTTAACTAGTTAAAAAATACTATTATTCTGTTTAAATCTCAACATATTGTTGTTGTTACTATTTTGTTTAGTTGACACGTCTGACTTGGAAAACAGTGATTACTTAGATGAGTATCTACGTTATTCATGTCTTTTGACAAGACTGTCAAAAGACGTGTATGTATTTTCAAGTCAAAACATTTTTACTCTTACAATTTTTGAAAAGCTTTATCGGTTTTAATATACAAGCACTAAACAAATGCCGGATATTTCCTAAAAAATATATAAAGTTGACAGTGAGAAATTTAGTTATTTGACAATCACATAAAATTGTTCATGTCAGCGAAGATTCATGTAATAACGCATAACAAAAGTATGCAGTGAATAACAACTACACCAGATTTGGAGTTGAAATGCCTTCACAACAGATACACAATGCACAATACACTTTTTGTGTACAGGACGAATTCTTTCTCTCAGAACATTTGTAACAAAGCGTTTCTGTACGAGGCAACCGGTAATCAGGTCAATTTTTTTAAATTGGCCTAACTTGTCCATTACAGCTTTCTTGTTAGAGAAAAACGTAGGGTGAAGAAACGCCAATGCGCAACAACAACAATCATTTCGAAATTACATAATGATTATGCTGATTATAAGCAATAATGTCAAGTAAAGGGTTATACTGGGTTAAATAAAAAAAACACCATATATCAACATCTATATAAAATTAAATATCCTCACCATTCTAACGTTACATCAGGAGAATGCTAACAGATCTACAGGCGTATTTCTAAGAACGGAAGCATCAAATTTTTTAATGTATTTCAGTCAATGTTTCATTAAGGTACGAATTTTCATTATCATGTTTCAATTTGCACATAATGCAGTCTAAATTATAGTTCAGTTCAGCAACCAAGCCGATGACGTCACACACACAAGTTTGACAGCGTTGCCGATGTCACTGTTTTTTCCGAGATTTAAAAAAACCCTATACAGAGTGTCCGACAAGTTACTTTTGTCATTCGTTTTATGTCTTTCATGTTTGGATATTTAATTTTTGAAATAACATTAATTGCATTATGTAATTCGGTTTGATGTGATTAGTCAATAAGTCCTTAGAGCATTGTTTCTAAGATGACAGTAATTTTAATTTGTCAACCCCAGAACGAATATTCGAGTGCCTTACAACAAAACTGATTTATAGAGCACTTTGTGTTCCTTGAATAAACATAACCTATAACCGCAAGTCTTTAATGTAAGAATATGTGACCACAGATCATACAAATATGTGACTTCAAGAACAAGCAAAGATGCAAGACATTGCGGACTTAAAGTACAATTCATTTTATAAATTAAAACGTGATTTTGCACCAGTGATCCCTATGGACAACAGAAACACGTCCAGGACCTGTACGCTTATAGTATAGCAAAGTAGTACTCCAGAAATTAATACAACTCTAGGAGAAGATTTAGGAGAGAACACACAAGGAAGTTTTGTCTAAACAAATCCGTTGATATAGGGTATAAGTAATCACTTGTCTAAAGATTTAATAGCAGACGTCAATAGATGAAATAACTTTGATTGGGATTCTCTTGAAATGTATTATTTGTGTTTATTTATACAGCTAAAAAAGATGTAAGCAATATTAACTTGAAAACTAGACTTATACATTTAGGTAAGTCTTGTAAACAAACCAACAACACTGTTTTCAAACAGATCTAAAATATAGTATTATTAATGCAAATGAGTTCCTAACAAATAAAAGGAAATAGAACACAAAGCCTCTGATATGGATAATTGTGATACATGTGGAGCCAAATGGACCAACATCATCAACTTATTAAATACCCAGTGAAAGCAATTCTTAAAGCCATCAAATTAGCTAATAACTAAGAAAACAGTTCATGATATATATAATTGTAATACATATGGAGCCAGGTGGAATCACATTGTCAACTGAACCAATTATTCAATGAAACTAGTTTTAGAACAGCCAAATAAGCCATTTATCTTCTATAGTAAAATAACAATGGGATTGGACGTAGACACTTTTTTTAGCTGGACTTACTATTAAATATATTTGTGAATGAACTGGTTAATGAATTTGAATATTGTGAACATTTTACTTTATAAATTTATGCTGCTTGAATTTATTGTTACTATGGAGTAATACTAATGTTATAGAATTCAGTGTCAATAACTAAGTTTATAAATTTATTTATGAAGAAGAATGATATATTATCTGATAAAAATAATTGTTCCGAGAGTTTACCAGTTCAATGATCTAGATGTTTATATTGATAGGCAATTTTGCTTTGATATCTGAATAAAAGACATCAGAGTTTTGAAAATGTTAGGAGTCTTAACGAGGACAGAGACATAATATTGATTGAGTTGTTTTAAGATACACCAGTCTGCATATAGGGAGCATGTTCACTCTCCAGTGCATAATTGTAAATGTTATAGTTGCATTGTAAATACACTAATAGATAAATAAATACTAAATACTTTATTGTTTTTTTTTGAAAGATCAGTGCTCAAATATGCAAGCCCTACATGTTCTCTGCATTACAATATCCATCAATAAGCACTGTCCCATAGCTAGACTGTATACAAAAATTTATTGTTTAGATTTTACTCTAACAATGTGTAAATTTAGTATTTAATAATGGGAAACTATAAAAATTTTATATTTGGTAGTAAATACACCTATGCATAAAATGATTTAATTAAGTGTTACAAAATGAAACTAACAATAACAGTAATAATTCCTGACTTGGTGCATGATTGAAGTTCTAGTATTGGCCACATCATAATCAGATCTCAACTCAAGTTGTAAGTTTATGCTGAAAATTACACATAATCTCCATATGTCTAATTATTTCATAAATCCTGGGGGAAATTGCACAGTAAGTAAACAAAAAAATCCTAAATTGCTCATGAAGCTATGTAAAAAAATAATAGTTCTGTACTGGTAGAAAAAGTCTTCTTGGGCTCAAACTCTCAAGTTTCTAATACTTAAGACCTATGTATTACTTGGTCAAGAAAAATTATGGTCTAACCAAATTTTACCAAATCCTATATATTATGGACTGTCTTAACAGTGTTCCTAACTATGGCATTGTTGTTTAGAGAGTTAGGTACTTATAGAGTGCATAAATCTAAATTTACAGCAAGAAATTTTTAAAGAACATGGAATGTCTGATTAAAATTCACCAATATTTTTAACATTAGACAAGTATAATATTTTAGAAAATGACAAAATAATACTTTCTGAATAAATTCCTGATATTTGAAATGCTTCTTTGAGAACCTGGTCGATTTACTTGCTTAACTTAAAAATGCATACTGAGTGTATCACTACATGTTATTTCAGAAACTAATTACATGAAATTTTGTAACAATCGACATGATAAATACTGTTTGATAGAAGTTAATGTCATTTATAGCCCCTAACCTTCATTTTAAGAATATAGATGGTTACTATGATAACTGAATATAGCTCAAACCACAATTCACTTTTTGTATGGTTAATACTTCTACATAATAGACAAATTTAGTATTAGAATGTAAGAAATAAAAAAATATATTAATTCACACAAATTTTATTTACATTTTGATATACAGTGTGTCCAGCAAAAGAATCACAGACAATGTAACAGCCTTCTGAAAATACAAAAACTTGAATAAAAATTATGTTAAGATGTTGCTGCCTTCAAACTGCTATCTATTTGTCAGCAACATCCTGTTTTTTTGTGTTTCCACACACCTAAATATAAATATGGTTATGTAATAAAAAAAACTTACAGTTAAGATGGCGAAATTTGTAATTGCCTGAAATTTGCCTCCATTAGCATATTCAAGAAGGATAATCAAATTAATAGCCTATGTTCAAATTGGTTAAGAAAAATCTGCATTTCATATCTGAAAAAAATAATGAGAAATTTGGGGAAAACTTGTACAATCCCTCTAAAATTTTTACAAGAATAATCTTAACAGTATAAGTGAATGAAATCATCTGCTCGACTGAAGGTCATAAATAACAAATAACAATTTATAAGAAATAATATGCTGACTCTATATAAACTTAAACAATGAGAAGGAAAAGAAATTCTGTGGAAGTAAAAATAACAAATGTGCAAATTTTATATATGCGAGATGAAAGAAATATAATATGTAAGATTAAAGTATGAAATAAGGTATGGTATGTGACAACTTAAGTAAAGAGTATAATGTTACACTGTGCCATAAAGGTAATATGAATTATAATGTTACAATATTGTTGGATAAAAATATTATAATAGAACTTATTATTATTTTAAACATAAACATTCAACGTTGTCTAAATTTAGTTAATCTTCATCACTACTTTCATCTTCATCTTCACCAAGATGGATGATTAAAGGCTCTATCTCACTGTCATCCAAACGAACTTCTCTATCCCACCATTTCTTTATTTCCATTTCAGTGTGAGAGACTGTTTTTTCCCAAACCTCTGGTGTAACCGTTGCCAATGCTTCCTTCCAAAGTTTTATTACTTGTTCCACAGAATTACCATCTCTCCCTATGTGTTTGTTGTAGTATGATTTAGTTATTCCCCATATATTCTCTATTGGATTGAATATGCAATGGTATGGAGGCAGCCGTAGAATATGATGTCCATAAGTATTTGCAAGTTCATCTATCACATACAATGGACTACTTTTTTCCCTAAAATTATTACAATTCATTGTTTGTTAAAGTAAAATAGGTTTGCTTATGAAAATTGAATGTGTTTTTTGGTTATAAAAATTATTAATTACAAATATTTATATATAACACACTATTCAAGTTGGTGTCAAAATACAAAAGACACAAGATTTAATTACATAACAATACTGTTTTGTAATGTTAAACCAATTAGTGAAATTGTGGAATCGTCTGAATATACCAATTGATGTTTTATAAAACACTTAGAAACCACTGGTATAGAAATTCAACCTTATATAATTGTAAAAACAATACAATCTCTTACACCACTATGTTTCAATTATAAAAATATAAAATGTTATACCCTAACAAAACACCACAATTTTTCACACTTATGTCATCTACATGGAGTAAATTATGAAGAGACCAACTTGGCTATTGAAAGAGCACTGAATGTGAAAAATAAAGGTTTGGTAGTTGGAGACACGATTTTTGTTTGTACATGTGTGGCACCCAAAAGTTCTCAAATCATCACCAAAAACAATCAAACAATTTTCTTTGAAAATATGAAAATGTTCACAATTCAGTACAAACAAAAAATATAAGATAATTTCAAAATAGTACTTTCCAAATAATTAAATATGCAATAGAAACATTTGAGATTCTAGTTCTATGGTTCTCAAGTATATAAGTTGTATTTACATGTAAATGCAGATAGACATTAGTTCGTCAAATTCCAGAGGTCTCTAATACATTGTAACATAAAAAGTACTCATAAATGTACAAGTTGTACAAATTTTTCACACTCAGTACTGTCCCAACAGTCAATATGTAATCTTCATGGATGAAATATTATAGACAACAGTGTGAAAAATGAAGGATTGGTGATATACTACAAAATCGTTTGTTTGTAGATATGTGGTATACTAAAGGTAAAAGTATGTATACTGTTTACACATAATAGGCGTTATTCTGTCGTTCGGTGTTGCTAGTGGGCCAAAGGGTACGATACCGCTAAATTTAAAAATGGCATGAGTGGAAATACAATGAGTGGGGTGGGAATAGTATTGATTGTGGTAAAACGACATTAAAGGAATTAATAGGGAAACTGAACAAAAGAAAAATAAAGTCAGTAGGAAGAAAAGCTGAACTTTTGAGAGGTAGTAGACATTTTTATATCCATAAAAATAGTTTATTATTTAGATAATTTTGTAGGTTACAACTTTATGATAAATTATTTATTTATAACCAATCAGAACAAGAGAAAAATTAGTTACTATTAGTATATATTCATCTTATCTGATTTTATCATTTATAAATAGTTCAATGTATCTCATGACACTCTTTTAGATGATGGTTTTGAAAATACTTTTTCAAGCTGTTGGAAAAATACACAGAAAAATCCATTCTGCAGGAATATCAGAAAGACATCATTGTGGCAACTTTCTATAGCGATCAGTTTATTGGGATCAAAAACATATCCAACTTTCTTTCTCTTAACATTTTACATAATCTAAATTTATCTGCTAAATGAATATAGATGGGTCTATATTCTTTGTTAGAGGTGTTAGAGTCCATCAAAGTAAGGTAAAGTATCCATTTATTTGTCGTCCAAATAAACTAACAAAAAATATATTTTTAGCAATAAAAGATGTGTGGTCTGTTTGAATAATACATCTGGAACTATACCCGAATTATGTTTAGATGTTATGTCTAAAAGTTTTATATGGCTTGAGAGTTAAAACACAATTTTACGAATTTTAGAAGGTACCTGGTTTACATTTACATATTACTATAATCAAATTTGTGACTCATATGGTAATTGATTAAAACTATGTTTGCATAGTTTGTTTTGTTTTTTTAAACACCTATTATGATATTTTGAAATATTACAAGGAAGGTTTTGCACTACTGAGAGCAGCAAAGTTTAGAAAATCAAAAGGGGCATACATAATTAAGTCTATACAAGATGAAACAACATCATCTGATGATGATAATCTGACAATAAAAAAAATGTATTTTTACTGATTTTTGTATCCATAGGCATTTTATGAGAAAAAAGTTACACATTTTTAGATGCTCAAAGAAAGAAAAGGTTTTATGAACATCAAGTTGTTCAGAAAATGATGATGAAATTTTAGAAAGTTCTAGTTGATACTGAATGTAGCAGACATTGAACAATAAATATTGCAACACATTATAAAATTTAAAAAATATTTTTGACATAAATAGTAATTTTGCTAAAACAATTTATTTTTAGAAAATGATCCAATGAGTAAGTTATCACCACTAACTCTATTGGAACAAAGTAAAAATAGTCATTATTTAAAAAGAAATTTTACCAATGATCATTCTATATTTTAATTCTTCATCTTTTAAATTTTAATTTACTTATAACTAAGTAGTAGTAGCATTCAAGTAACTAGAAGTGTAAGCAGAACAAGGCCGTAGCCAGAATTTTTTCGGGTGAGTTGGATAATTTTTTTTATTGTTAGTGGGCTGCTAGTACTGCAAAATCTGTATTTGTGTTCCTATATATCCAGGACATATAAAAATGTATAAATATAAAATTTATTCTTTGAAAAAGGGGGAATATATCAAGAATCAGCCCTCTACCAATCAATAAAAAATATTTTGTTACTTGAATACTATTACTTCTTAGGATAATTATATAAAGCATTTGAAGTTATAAGTAAATTAAAATTTAAAAGGTGAAGATTTAAAATTTAGGAAGATCATCAGTAACATTTCTTTTTAAATAATGACTATTTTTATTTGAATATAATAGAATTAGAGGTACACCAGAGTTAGTGGTGACAACTTACTCAATGGAACATTTTATAAAAATAAATTGTTTTAACAAACAAAATTACTATTTATGTCAAGAACATTTTTAATAATTTATAATTTCTTGAAATAACTGTTTATTATTCAATGTCTGCTACAATCAGTATCAACTAGAAATTTCTAAAATTTTCTGAAGAACTGTTCATAAAAGTTCATATAGACTTATGTGTGCTCCTTTTGCTTTTCTAAACTTTGCTGCCCTCAAAACCTTCCTTGTCATTTGTCAAAATATTCAAGGCATGCCATTCTAAATCCTGAGCATCATAATAGGTGTGTGTGAAAAAAAAAACAAATTATGCAAATATAGTTTTAATAAATTACCATAAGAGTCACAAATTTGATTATAGTAATGTGTAAATGTAAACTAGATTCCCTCAGGATTAACAGCTTGTAAAATATGTAAAATTGTGTTTTGACTCTTAGGCCATTTAAAACTTTTAGACATAACATTTAAACATAATTCAGGAATAGTTCCAGATGTATTATTCAAAAAGACCACACAACATCTTTTATTGCTAAAAATATTTTTTGTTAGTTTATTTGAAAGACAAATATATGGATACTTACCTTGCTTTGATGGACTCTGATCGCTATAGAAAGTTGCCATAATGATGTCTTTCTGATATTCCTGCAGAATGGGTTTCTCTTTGGGTATTTTTCCAACAGCTTGAAAAAGTATTTTCAAAACCATCATCTAAAAGAGTGTCATGAGATGCACTGAACTATTTATAAGTGATAAAATCAGATAATATGAATATATAATAATAATAACTAATTTTTCTCTTATTCTGATTGGTTATAAATAAATAATTTATAATAAAGTTGTAACCTACAAAATTATATAAATAATAAACTATTTTTATTGATATAAAAATGTCTACTACCTCTCAAAAGTTCAGCTTTTCTTTCTATTGACTTTATTTTTCTTTTGTTCAGTTCCCCTATTAATTCCTTTAATGTTGATTTACCATAATCAAGAATATTCCCATCCCACTTATTGTATTTCCACTCATGTCCCTTTGGCCCACTAGCAACACCAAACGGCGGAATAACCCCTATTGCTGCATGACAATTTTAGTTCCTCAAATTGCAACTGTCTTTAATACATAAACAAACAAGTACTCAAAAAATGTAGAGTTGCTCAAATTTTCAGTTGAGTTAAAGAACGAATTTAAAATATAAAAAATATACTTACATATTCACTAAATGCAGTAATTCTTTTTTTAACATGTTTCTATCATAAACTATGTTATTTTCTTCTAACCATTTCTGAATTTCAATTTTCTTCGCTGTACTTGTAGGGGGTTTATTGACAATAACACTATGATAGCTTGCATTATCCATAATTATCACTGATGGGTTTTCCAGATTGCACAATAACTGATGTTGGAACCAATGTAAAAAATTTTCATGATTCATGTCACCATGGTAATCCCTGTCTCTATTATCCGAAGAAAATACCAGTTCAGCTCCTGGGACAAATCCTGCCCGGCTTCCAGCGTGAATCACGATAAATCTAATGAAACAACTGTAAATCACCACGTTCGGAGATAATCATAAAAACTCACCTTTTACCACTTCCTTTAATTTTTTAACAGTTTTAGAGCTGGAATCCTGCCATGAATATCCTAATGTTCCATATTGAAAGATCCATGTCTCATCTAAAAAAAACCATATCAAACAAACCCTCTGTTTTATATTTCATATATTCATGCAGAAATTTAATTCTTTTAACACTTATGTGGTCCAATTCCATTAATTTTCGTTTTGGATCTTCTTTTTTAAATTCAAAACCTATTGCATGTAGAATTCTCCTTAATGAACTTTTAGAGCCGAGAAACAATTGACGATCCAATAATTTTTTCAACAATGTATCTAAATTTATATGTTCCCCTGAAACGAAAACTCTCTGAATATTTTGAAGATTAATTAATGTTTGTTACTTACTTGCCGAATACATTTCATAAATTATGTTTCGTATTTCACACTGCACAGTTTCATCAATATCTGTCACTGGTTTTTTATGATCATATTGTCTTTTGGGACTTTTTAGCGCCTCTTTTTTGTTAATTCTGGCTTCAATTCTCTCAACAGAGTATACACTTACTCCCAAAGCTTCAGCAACTCTCTATGATGTATAAAAATATTAGTGCCCCACAACAAATTAAATGTTGACCCACTCAATAATACTGAACGTGAACAAAATCTAATAAAAACACTAACGTATTTCGGAGGTACAGTAGAGTCACCATTTTCTTTATTTTTCTTGAAATAATTTAAACTTGAACTATCATAGCTTTTTCTCGGCTACTAAAATGTTTCGGCATTGTTCTGCTGTATAAATTCCTAAAAACTGAAACAGTACTAAAATACAATGAATAAACAGGTGTTATAAATAAGTATATGCTGTAAAAAAGTCAATTTGAGATTAATTATCGCTTTTCTTTAACAACTCGAATGTGCAAATGCTCTCATCAAAATTGCTCGAAGAAAACAGGCGGGAAATTGTGACATTTATCGCTGTCACATATGAAATTTGAAATAAAGACACAGAATGACCCATGCTTTGTGTTTTGATAAGTTAACAGCAGAGACTGGATTTACATAAAGCAATGCTAAGGGGATGCGAACTAAAATTAAAACTATCGATTCAAAAACCCTTTATAATGTAATGTCACTTTAGTTTATAAAAAAATATATGATAATTAAACTAATACCGAATAAGATAAATATACCTATACACGAAAAACTTACATACTCATGTTTGGTTAAAGCTGCTTTTCAGTATTATTCAAATAAAATATATCATTTATTAGTGTATAAAAATTCTACAAACAACATTTTGTCATCCAATATAATGTCAAGAAATAGTGGCAACGTTGCTGAGATCGGCCACGGTAGTGCCATTCGAGGCGATGTAATTTTACCAATATAATGGCGAATGGCCCATAAGCAATTTAGGAAAATTTTATTTCAAAATTGGCAGCAAGTAATCACCAAAATGACGTCATCGGCTTGGTTGCTGAACTGAACTATACTTAAGTTATGTAATGACAAACTGCTATTATTTTTGTTGGAGTCTTTTATAATCTTGTAACAGTAAATTATATTTAATTTCTTCCAGATGTTAACCTATAAAACTATAAAAGTCATAATACTTATTTTATTGTTATAAAACACCTGTTTCTAGACCAACATCTCACTGAAGACAGTTAGGTTAAATCCCACACTACCAAAAACAAACATTTCGTCAAATACAGATATAAGAACTCAATCATGACTGAAGAATCTTTGTAAAAAAGTTAAACGTTCTTGCCTACGCGATATATCTCTCAGGTTGCTCCTTCGGATATCTTTTGCTGTCATCGACATCTTATGCTGGCGCGTAGGATTCAGAAAGAAAAAATGATGCATAGTTAACCTAGTTCGTATTCAAAATGAATCATCATGAGAATCTTTTTCAAGGGAAATGCTTTAAAAACACCAAAACGATTTTATCCACCACATACCTAAGTGATAATAGGAAGAACGTGATAAGAATGAGTGTAGTCGGTGAGATTCTTTTGTGAAATTGAAATAAGTACCTTGTAACCAGGTTTTTTGTTACATTTTATGACATTTTGAAAAATATCGTGGAAGCTGTGGAAAATTACGCATTCTTTGATATGCATATGATGTTATTTGAAATAAGTATTATGTTGATATCTGGATATAACTGGGTGGACCATCAACTTATGCACAAATATCGGAATACGCTCAAACAGACTAAAAGAGGATCTGGTAAATGAGAAATTCAACATGTGGTAATATGGATACGCAAGAATTTGCATTTGTAATACTCTCAAATGATAGAATATTAAAGCATGTCAACGTCGGAGAACTAACCTTAAAGATGGAAATACTCCTCGACATAAACATCACAAGAAAATAATAAGTCAAAGACGAGGCATGTGAAAAAAAGAGGGAGAAAAACGTAGATGTAGGATCTTAAATCTGAATATGGACATTAGAATGATAGCACATGAAGAATACTGAAATAAAAGCAGAACTGAACGTTCTCTCCGTACAAGGAGCTAATAGCTGGTGACAGATTTTGGTCCACTATTTTCTCACTTCTGGCTCGGTGATGGTTGAAAATTGTGTTATTGTTAAATACAATGACGCAAAATTTACGGGAAAATAGTGTGGCTAACATAGGAAAGAATCGTTTTCCATTTTTCGAAAGAAAAACATGTTTTGAAGCAATTTTCTCGCTTCTGGCTTGTTGACCAATCGAAAGCTATTATGCAATCAAGCAAAAAAAGGGGATAGCCAGAAGTGTCACATGTGGCTAAAGGGTTTAAATAAGGGCGAGATCCTGTAAGAAAACGTTACAATGTGCCGTGATTTTCTCGCTTCTGGGAATTGTAAGTATGAAAGTTGACATACCGAGTAGTCTATAATAAAAATTGCCATAAGGTTTGTTAGTGGCTAAGTAAGGTTAAGGACCGGAAAATTTTGCGGAAAATTTCAAGGTTTTTTCCGTCATTTTGTTTCTTCTGGCTTTTGAATTATATGATCTTTATAATGAGTTGAACGTGAAGTGTAATTGCCATAAATGTTGGTCGTAACCGAACCGAAGCCAGAAGTTCCAAACATGTAAAAAGGAAATGAAAATTGCCACCATTTTGTCTTGCATGGCATTTGGCATACGACTAAAGGATGTTATTTAAGATCATATAACAAAAGCCATAAGTTTCGGGTGTGGCTTTCATATTTAAAATAAATAATTTATGTATAAAATTCCAAAAAAAAGAGAAAAGTCCGCCATTTTGGTTTTCACGCCATTTTCAAAAGGCAGAAGTGTCGGACATGGCCTTCAAATAGAAAACAATTTAATAAATTGAAAATAAGTTATAGGAATTCAATAAGTCGTGGTTAGTTTACGACGATAAACTTTCTGAGTTTTTCATCTTTATATTATTTTCCATACTTAAAAACCGTACGACTAAGAACAGTTGAATATATATATATATATATATATATATGTTTTAGGTGGTTTCCGGGAATTCATCCACGTAGTTGATAACTGATCCCTGCCGGGATAGATGGAAAAATGACGAAGTTTCGGCAGAGTCACATCTGCCCTCTTCAGGTCGGTGCGCATAATTCTCGTAGCCTTCTGCTTTCGCTTCTAGTTACTCGAATACTAAGATTTTCAGAGGCGCTCGCGCTGTTATGTAGTCGCGGCTTGGCGCCTATTGGTTGGCACCGTGAACGGCTGCTTGTGATTGGACCTTGGCGCTCAGTGGGCACGCCTCCCGCCTGCTGATTTGTTATTTCCGGTTGAGTTGTTATTGGACGGGTCCGGGCCGGTACGGTGTTTAATAGAATTTTCCAACAATTCGATAAGTTCTGAATTTCATTGCGTGCGTTTAGACTGTGAGGCGTCTTCGCTATTTCAATTGCCTCTCTTACGAGTCTTGATTTCGGGTGTTCTATATTTGCCAGTACTCTGGTGTTCTCAAGTTCTATTCGGTGTGACATCGTGGTGGCGTGTTCCGCAATGGATGTTGTTTTTTCCTGCTTTCTTACAGCGTTCTGGTGTTCATCACGTCTAGCTTGAATTCTTCTCTTAGTTTGCCCCGCATGGGTTTTATGACAGTCTGCACATGGAATCTCGTACACTCCCTGTTGAATTCATTTTTGTTCAGAGCACATGCAAAATAACATGAATGTATTTTAAAAAATATAGCTATTTTTAAATACATTTTTTAAATATATTAATTATTTTAGTTATGAAAGCCACACCCAACACTTCTGGCTTTTGTTATAAGATCGTATAATAAATAACCTTCTTTAGCCGTAAGCCAAAAGCCATGAAAAACAAAATGGTGGCAATTTTCACATATTTTGGTGCAAGTTTACTAATTTTTTGTAGTATGAAGGCCACACCCGACGCTTATGGCATTTTCGATAACGGAGTCTTACTTTTTCAAGTTAATATTGCACTTAATTTCATTGACGAGAAAATGACGGAAAAAACCTTGAAATTTTTCGCAAAATTTTCCGGTCCTTAACCTTACTTAGCCACTAACAAACCTTATGGCAATTTTTATATGGACTACTCGCTATGTCAACTTTCATACTTACAATTCCCAGAAGCGAGAAAATCACGGCACATTGTAACGTTTTCTTACAGGATCTCGCCCTTATTTAAACCCTTTAGCCACAGGTGACATTTCTGGCTATCGCTTTTTTTTGCTTGATTGCATCAGAGCTTTCGATTGGTCAACAAGCCAGAAGCGAGAAAATTGAGCCAAAACATGTTTTTTCGGTAAATGGAAAACGATTTTTTCCTATGATAGCCACACTATTTTCCCGCAAATTTTGCGTCATTGTATTCAACAATAACACACTTTTCAACCATCACCGAGCCAGAAGCGAGAAAATAGTGAACCGAAATCTGTCACAAGCTGACGGTCTATAAAGGTAAAGAGATGACTGAATATTTCACTGATAATGCTTTGAAATTAGCCACTAGTCTTTCTAGTGTTATAAAAAAGCATTACTTGTTATCAACGAACAATTTAATAGTTATAAGTGCAGTGGTTGCTCAAGGTGGTGTTTTATGGAATACGGTAAAAAAAATAATATTTTCTGTTCTGGTACAGTAAATGCGATTTTTTTTTCAATTATTTCGATAGAGTTAAAGGACCCTACATAGTGTCAAATGCTTCCCAAGATCAGCGTATTTGATGGCGAAGACCATGGAAATAGAGAAATAAATTACCTACAGGAAAGTAATAATATCACTGTCTATCATTTTTATCGAATTTCTCTATATTTATTATGTTTACATGAGCAGACTAATAGTGATTAGCTAAAAAGTGTCCTCCGATCATGGAAGGAAATATAAAGGCTATTTCTCAATTTTAGTGATCGTATCTGTGTAACTAACCTTTCAATTTCTGTAATTTAGTGCAAAATGGCGTTATTTATATAGTGTATAAGTACATTGATCGTTTATAAACTTTATCCAATAAGCATTTTAATAAAAGATTAACTTGATGAGGGGTTTTAAACCCTGTTGTTTGTTCTTATAGTTTACTCTATATTTCATATATCCTAAATCTTAATCGAAAATCCGTTATATCCAATTATAATTAGATTATCGTTGGTGGCTGCAGAAAACCATTATAAAATCGGTTCACCACTAAACTAAACGTATTATTGCCGACTAACTTGATCTTTTATTTATTGGACATCTTCAAGGCGGTGTGTTCGTAAACGACATACTACTGTTGAAAACAGGTACAAAAAATCAATAAATATTGATATATATGTTCAAATTTGTTTCCGTGACAGTTTCAGGTCATTTGTGTCATGAATGAACATTTAATGTTGCCTCTAAATGCACCAACATTAATCATCTTGTTATGGCCGAAGTACTGACTCATCTTCGGCCTTTTTGTTTTCTTCATGTTCCAAGTTAGTTTTATGGATTTTAAGGTAGGTACAAAATATGGTTATTAATTTTTAACGCTTACTACCCCAGTAACTATTTAGATAAAAGGTAAATATGTTTTGATTTAGATTGAAGTCTTATCGAATTTCAGTATATGATAGGCACTTTTCAGATAAATTTACAATGAAATTTTGATATTGAAATTAAGGTTTTATGGTGTAGGGTGAACTGAAATAAAGCGACAGTGACGAAATTTAAAAAGAGAAATGCGCACCATGGTACTACAAAGTATGATACTAAGCGACCTATTTTCTTGCGTTTTCACCATTACGTCACCCCATGAGTGCGCTTACCAACTGTTCATAAAAAATATACTGCAATTGATAAGATTTTATGTTTGAAACATATTGTTATTGCTTCTCAGTTTTCATTATAAATCCACAATATTCTGTTTCTCAATTCTAATATTCACTACGAATTAAAATATAAAAATTAAACTTTAAATTAAAGTAAAACGAGTTATACGGTTTTGCAGCCTTATAAAGATTTTACCTAAATAAACACTAGGTAAATTAAAAATTGGATTTGTAAGATAATGTTCTTACGTTTTCTGTTTTATTTTTCATTAAATTATATTTGAAACATATACATAATTATTAACATCGCTGTAACAAACCTCACTGCTTTTATTTAATTATACTATAAATAGTACGTACAGATAAATAATCTGAGTAAAGATAAAAAAATTAGTAAATTTTAACATAAACTGACAACCCCTTCTTAATTTCGTAAAGCCTGTGTACGCCTATGTTGTGGACTATCGAAATGGGAGAACAGCTGAAAGTGAGAATAACACAATAATAAAGCGCATAGGAAACCTAGAGAATGAAAGAACACCTGAAGAAAAGATAGCATTAATAGAACAACCCATCTCGGGATTTTACAATCCATTGAATGCAAGAAAATATATTGTTTCTGGTCCAGAACCTACATCAGTTGTGCTTCCCTCAACTGATTGAAATATCGAAAAATTATTTATATATTTAGTTCCTATGACTGAATTTAAGGAGGACCTCAGCAATGGTCAGCTAAATCCTCCATCTCAGTAGTTTCAATTTCCAACGTGTTAAACTTCCGTTAACACTTTAAGAGATTAAAGAGGCCTCATGTGAAACTATTCGGTACACTCAGGGAATATTCGAACGAGTGAGCAATGCCTACCAAGTGAAGATGGCTACTTTCAACAATTTTTAATATCAATAGTATTTGTATTTTTCTGAATTTTTGGGAATAACAACCATAATTTCCTGAAAGTCTCTATATTTCAAATAGTCCAAAGTTTTGTATTGTGAAGAACACAATACAAAATGATAACTGAAAGAGTCTGCTTTAATTTTATTAAATGAAAGCGATTGTATTGCTAGTACTTCTGAAGAATTCAACCCTTCCTGGTTATAAGTGCGAATGCACTTATAACAAAGTCGTACCTAGGAGCGCCACATGAAGTTCTGAAGATAACCCTGTCAAATTCTTCCAGTTTAAAAAAAGCTTTTTTACTTCACATGCTCTTTTTAGTGCTACCCTGTATATATCAAATTAGCAGTAAATTATCTTAGTTACAACAGTTTTATTGTCAAACATTTAATGTTAAATTGTTAAATTACAAAATTTGTCATTTGCGAACCTTTTCATTTTTAATTTTTTTTATTACCATTGAAAACGGGTCTGATTTCGACCCTGAGACGTTTGGACTATTTGAAATCTATAGACTTTCCAGAAATTGTGGTGTTATTCCCAAAAGTGTTATTCACAAAAAATCAGATAAATGCAAATCGGAGATGCCACTACTATATTTCAGAAAACATCAATAGTATTATTGATAATTAATGAATTTATGCCGTTCATGTTGATTATTGGCAGTTATAAGTTTTTTTCATATACTAAAATAAGTAACTTATTTATGAATTAACAATTGATATTAACCAACTCAGTAGGTTGAAAAAATTTAAAAAATGATTTCAATGCAACAGTCACATTTTTTAAAGTTAATAATACCATGTGTTGGACGAAAGAAGATCACAGATCAGATTTGCTCTGAAATAAATTGAGATTTCATAAATAATTGATATTAAGACAAAGCAGTGGCTTATCATTTTCTTCACCAAAAATATTCAATGTAAAACCCGTAACGACGCCACTGGTGGAAATAATAAAATTGATGCATAAAAAACAGGTGCCCAATTTCATAAAGATATTTTCAGTAGTATCACTTAATATAAAAAATTACCACCCTGTATCTCAAAAGTTATGAAGTTTTTCATAAAATGTACACAAGATTAGCCCCATTAAATTTATTACTTTAATTTTGAAACACCATAGAACAGTAGTATTGCTCTTGCCTAAATCAAAAATTATAATAAAAAATTAAACGCTCTTTTAATAGAAAGTCTAACTAAATGTAAAATTTATTTTTTACTCATAAGATTTTGTTGAACAGCTTATAAAAAGTCCACTAACCCAAATATAATTAAAAGATTTTTAATAAGTGTAAATAACAGTAAAATGATTTATAAAAAAATTAGCCGAAATATAGAAGAAAAAAGCCGTAGGAGTCAACAATTGAGTGGGTTGAAAGACTGTGAAGAAGAACATATTTTTGACATTTTTTATCGGTATCTCAAGACTAGAGGCATGACCTTGAATAACTAAACCTATGAAATGTATAATTGAAGAGAAACGTTAAAGAGCTGATCGAAAACACTTAAGGTCATTTATATGGTGAATCGACAGTAGTCACATTAGAAGTATTTTGCCTTTTGTGAATAATTAAAAATTGTACCATTTAACGTACAATAAAGGTGGTCTTAGTTTGGAATTTAAATTATACTCAATATATAGAGACGAATTGAAACCCCCCTATTGTGAAGTCGATTAAAACTAAAATAATATGAGTAATGTGTGGCTAGATAGAATACATTATAAATTAAATGGTCTCTTTCAATCAGATCATTTTATATATCATGGTGTGCAAGCGATAAAAAAAGCAGTTTATAATTTAAAACTTTTTAAATATTTGCAGCCATATTTTCACGAAATGTGAATGCTAGAATTGTCGTTGTGAACTTTTTAATTTCTTCAATTTCGTTGTGTTAATTTTTTATTGCAAATGAAAACGGAGTCTGATTTGGAAACCCTGAAACGTTTGGAGTATTTGAAATATACATATATACTTTCCAGTAATTGTGGTGTTATTCCCAAGAAATTCTAAAAATACATTTCGCAATTACTTGCAGGCTACATATATTCGCAACTATTAGTATATTTTAAACAGACATCGATTTCCATTAGAGAAATTATTTAAAATAACATTTGCTGTTTGAAATGCCCTGTTGTGGTTGACGAGAGAAAGTTTCATGTGATTTCACTAGTAGTTTCTTCGAAGATTGTTTATGTGTGACCGACTGTAATTACAAATTGGTTTCACTTTTCCTTCCAAAATTATTTTTCAATAACGACTTACTTTCTACGTTTAAGTCGAGTCCATCTATCTGTTCGTTTAGGTGAAAGTACCGGGTAGAAAGCTCACAGTAAATAGTGCACTTGACCTTACTGAGATCTCCGAAGCTATAAATATCAGTTCAGTCACATGAAAGATGTCGATAAAATCTTTACATTTGTAATGGTTCTCGATTGGAAGATGAATAGCGTATTTAAGAGGCAGAGTTAAGCACGAAGTGAGAATTGTATACTTCGATCACATCTCCAGTGTTCGCCTATTGGATAATTTAAAATCGTGTCATGAATTTAGCATACTTACATATGAGATGAGTTTTGAATTTCGAGAATTATTTTGCTTTTTAATTTATTTGAATACTCACACTGACCAAGAAACCCCAACACTCAGAAGGAGATGTTTAATTTTAATATTGTTTTGGTAAAACAGATGCTATAGGAAGGAGTAAATGAATAAAATTTGGTAATGTTTGGTGAATGTAAACTTTTTTAATCAATTAATATTTTAGTCGTTTTTGCATTTTTTATTTATCAAAGAAAGAACTGTTTGATGGGATCCAAAATCGATGTTTAGTAATGTTAAAATGCCTAGAGTACCTACGACAACGTCGAATGTATCGCCAGTGAATTTCAAAGAGGTAAAATTATTGGTTTACAGAAGGCGGGTTTTTTATTTCAAGAAATCGATAACCGCACGAGCAGAAATCCAACTACCGTTATGACATGTTGTCAAGTGTGGTTTGATAATATCCTAAATCGGAGTATGCACCGGACGTCGAAGAGCACAAATGAAGTTCAAGATCAACGTCTAAGTGGTTAGGAGAACAAGGCCACCTTGTAAGTGTCCGAACCGTTTACCGCTGTATAAGGTATTTTCGGCTGCTGCATTATGGACAACATCTTGTGCCTTCTGACCGCTGAGCATCAAAGGCAACGACTACAGGGGTGCAGAGAACGACAATATTTGTAATGTGGAATGACAGCAGGTCGTCTTCTCTGATGAATCTCGATTCTATTTGGGTGGACATGATTGCCGAAGAAGGGTAGACGACGTCGAGCAGAAAGACGTCAAACTAAATTTAATGTTGAGCAACATATACACCGAACAATAGGCGTTATGGTATGGGGTGGTATTGCACATGGAAGTCACCTTCAGTCTTTATCTTCAGGAAGTAGTGAAGCCGTATATACTCGCTTACCTTAATCGGCTCATGGATCCCATATTCTAGCACGATGATGCTCAGCCTCATATTGCTCGAGTTAGTTTTTTGAAGAGATCCATGTGAATCTGTTGCCATGGCCGAACTGATCCCCCGATCTTTGACCCATAGAACATGTTTGGGATATGATGCGTAGAAGGGTGGGAAATTTGCCCCAGCCCCCACCGACTTTGGAGGTTCTAAGACATGAAATACAGATAGCTTAGGATAGTATTCCTCAAGAAGAAATAGACCACCTTATTGAATCAATGCCAATACGTGTTGGGGAGTGTATAGATAACCGTGATCGACAAACACATTACAAACTTAATAAAAAAATTTAAACTATAGATATTCAAATTTTAATCATTTACCCTTACTATAGCATATACCAAAGCAATATTAAATGTAACTGTTTTAGTTTGGACGAAAATTTTTGTGGAAATATCTCCGGGAGTTTGTTAGGAATGGAAATATCGATATGTTCTACTTGAAAAACCTGAGCTAAAGACCGTTTTAGATCTTGTTTTAATATATTAGCTCAAATATGTCAATAGTATCATATATATGCGTTAGAAATGTATAGAAGTTAATTTGTTTGCAATAGTAAGCATTCACAAAAAAAGTTATAAATTTCATTTTGGAATATTGCTTAATTGAAGTTGAAAAATGACTTTAGATGCATCTAATTATTACAAAAACAATACTGCAAGTAGGTACTTATTATGTCCTCATTTTTGCACAGTAATTTTACAATTCACCAAAGATTGGAAGCCTAGGGAATGTTTTAAAATTTTCAGAATTTGTTGAATTGCCTAGGTGATCTAATAATTAAACTTTAAAAATGTAACATTTATATAAATTTACGAAGATTTTAATCGTACAAAAAATTGTTCAAGGGAAAAGATGTAACTATTAGAACGTCTTAAAAATTGTTCATTTGTTATAACAATTAATTATTGCAATTATCATGTTTGAACTATCGGACAAACGAAACCCAAAATAAAAAACCATTCCCAACTATATCTGATAAAATTTTCATTTTCACACCGATTAGTGCAGGTTTTGAATATTTTAAAACATTCTCGAGGCTTTACTAATTAATTGATTTATACCGTTCAAAATTGATTTGACCGTGTGAAAGTTCCAGTTTGGAATGTAAAAAAATTGAAAAAACTTGCAGATTTTTTGGAGAGAGTTGATTGCAAATTTAATGTGTAAAACCCCAAAGAGATATCTTCTACCTCTTTATGGCATGGTTGTTGTAATAAGTGCAAGTTATCTTTCAGATACAGCAGTTGCTTTCAGTAGTTGTTTGAGTTACAAAGAGGTCCAGGAGTTCCTTGGGAACTTTTTCATGACTTCTCTTAGCCTTAGCTGCCCAGCTATGACGTTCTTGAAGTTTTTGATAGAGCTTCTGGTCAACCTCCTACAAATCGTACACCCTCTCTTTGCGACATCCCCTACTCTATAAAAGTGATAATTTTACTACTCCTCTGATAACATGAAGCATTTTTAAAATTTCAAATTAATATAAAGAATACTTTTTTGATATACTGTTTTTGTTAGTGAACATATTTATAAATAATTCTCATAAATACTGAATGATTGTCCAAATATTTTGTTCTTTATAATAATGATTTGAGACCAAAATGGTATAAGACACACCTACCGATTTACTCTTTAATCTGATGTATCCTTCTTGTCCTTTGTTTTTTTTAAAGGCTGCTGAAAATATGGGCTTAAAAGTCAACGAGGCTAACCCAAACTCCTGCTAGCTGCTTCAGAACTTTTGTAAAAACACTACAATTGCCAGTTAAAAGTTACTCCACCAACACAGAAATAGACGAGATCAGAATACCCAGCTTATTTGCTAGTCGCTAATATGGCCTACAAAAACAACTCCATAGTACGAACTTAATCAGAAAAACTGTAGTCCAATTTCATAAAACTCAATTTTATCAGCCCCCACATGCGAATCTAAGACATGGACTATCTCTAAACATGATGCCAATCTTCTACTTACTTTCGAGAGAAAGATCCTTAGACAGATGTTTAAAGATGTAAACGGGAACGGGATATGGAGGAGAAAGTATATGTTTGTGCTTTCCGAAGTCTACAACAACTGTGGTGGCCTAGACGTAATAAGAACCGTAAAATCGGGGAGGCAAACTCCAACTAGCTCTTAACCCCAAACCAACTGGCACCAGAAAAGTTGAGAGGCCAGAACTAAGCTGGAGAGCAGGGATACAATAGACGCTAGAAATATCGAATCAGCTAACTGGAAAGTCGACAAGTACTAATCGATTTCTCAGTACATAATATTTACATAACATGACATGTGTAAATAATTCGACAAAAAATCCAGTTAGTATCTTAATATATAAAACATCCATCCCATTTTAGCTTTATCAAAAACTAACCATAATAAATTCCTACTTTCACTTAAAGAGAAATACAAACTACTGTTTGCCACAATGAGTTTATCCCGATAGAGTAAGTAAATTAATGGTATTTATTGACCTTTTAAAATATTTGTCGGGCTTTTAGACTCTTTCAGTAATTGATTTTACCAGCGATTTCTCTTTCAGTAACCGACGTCATTCATACTATTGCTATTTCAACCAATTATTATACATATTCCTACGTTATTTCTTGAGAAACTATACGCTAGCTCGGTTGTTCTAATTAATGCACTCTTAGCGTGGTTTCGCGACAGCCTGAATTCCTTATCTATTTTTAATTAATCGATCATGAATTCAGTGATAGCTGATATACAAATTTCACGCTTATTAATATTAACAACTAAAGTGACGTACAATCGATGGTGTCATCGATAATTATCAGTTTTTAGATTCTTGCGAAATTATACTAATTTCTTCTGACATATGTTCAGGCATATTTCTGATAAGTTCTTGACTGTCACGTTTTATTTTCCTTAACATTTATTTTTTTTGTTTTCTAAGTTTTTTTGTTTTATACTTTATTGACTGAGCAACTGTGTAGTGATTTGTTGTTGAAGTACACAAAAATAATAAGTTTTTTGAACTGGGTGTAAATCCTGAATTAATTTATAAACATGAATTTATTACTCTTTTTAGGGTTCCGTATATACAATATACGGATACCCTTATAATATCACTCAGGATTTCTGCCTCTGTCACATCACAGCAATTTTCTCCTAAACTACTGGATGGAAGAGGTTGAAATTTGGTATGAAGGTATAGTTTGGTGACCCGATCAGGAGTACATGCAAAAGAAGAAATTTTGATTTTAGGGGTACTTCTGGGGGGAAAAACTAAAGAAATCGACCGTTCCCCCCTGATCTCCGAAACTACTGAACCTAAAATTTTGAAAAAAATAGGAAATATAGAACGTTGCCCGAACTTTACAGGAAAAATAAGGAGAAACCGTTAATATTAATTTTGGGGGGCAAATTATAGAATTAAATAAAAATTTAAAAATTAAAATTTTTTAAAAATTCTGAGGAACACAAATATATTTTTTTCATATTTAAAAAAATAATTTAAAAGATATTAACGAAAATATACCAAAATTTACCCATTCCCCCCCTTTTCTCCGAAACTATAAAACGTAGTTTTGAAAAAAAAATAGATGTATAGAGCCTGAAATTTACTGGAAAAATAAGGAGAAATCTCTACTTTTAATTTTGGGGGGCAAATTACAGAATTAAATGGAAAATATAAAATTAAAATTGTTTTTAACGCATCATGTTATATATCAAATGAAAGGGCTCATTATGACGAAAACAAATATATTTTTTTCATATTTTTAAATTAAATTAATTAAAAGATATTAACAAAAATATAAAAAAATTTACCCATCCCCCCCCTTATCTCCAAAACCATAACCTGTAAAATTTTGGAAAAAAATATAGGTGTAGCGCCTCACCTGAACTTTACTGGAAAAATAAGGAGAAACCCCTAATATTCATTTTGGAGGGCAAATTATAGAATTAAATGGAAAATAAAAAATTAAACTTGCTTCTAACGTATCATGTAATATATCAAATCACAGGGCTCATTATGACTAATACAAATATTTTTTTTAATTTTTTTAAAATAAATGTTTTAAAATATATTAAAAAAATATATTAAAAAAAATACCCATTAATCCCTTTATTCCCCAAACTATAAGACCTAATTTTTTTTATTTACAGGAAAAATACGAAGAAATCTTTAATATTAATAATGGGGGCCAAATTATAGAAATAAACGAAAAATAAAAAATATTTTTTTAACTTGTCATGCAATATATCAAATGAAGGGGCTCGTTATGAGGAATACAAATATATATTTTTCACATTTTTTAAATTAATTGTTTACAAGATATTAACATAAAGATATAAAAAATTCTCATTTCTCGCTTTATTTCCGAAACCATACAACCTAAAATTTTGAAAATAATTAGGGGTACTGGGGCTCACTTGAAATGTATAAGAAAAATTATTAGAAAACCTCCATGGTAATTTTAGGGACAAATTATACAATTAAATGGAAAATAAAAATTCAATTTTCAAACGAATCATGTAATATATCAAATAAAAGGCTCATTTTGTGAATTACAAATATATCATATTTTTAAATCATTTGTTTAAAAGATATTAGCAAAGATATTAAACATCGACCTAATTCCCATTTTAGAAACTACTAGCCGTTACCCGCTGTTTCACCCGCCTACGGAATGTTCAAGCCTTCGCAAAAAACTAACTTATGAAACATGAAACTGCAAGTACTTATGGGCCACCCAATATAACAATTTTTTTCGACTTTTCTTGAATCACCTTGAATAACTGTAATTCTACTTCACCCTATATTGCAACCATCCTGTATGTTGCTGTTTATTTGTCACCCAATATAACTTTTTGAACACCTGACTATAACTCTTCTCTAGCCTATATTCCAGCTATGCAACTGCTAATGGTCTACGCTGATTACAATTATTCCTGATATTTTTTGAACGACCTTTTAAAGTAAAATTTCTCTTTACTCTATAATTTCATCAACCCCTATATGCAGCTGTTTCTCACATTGTGTTAAACACACTCTAAAACTATAATCTTGCTTCTCCTCATATTTCAGATATTCCATATAGTAGAATGCAACTGTTTATGGTCTACCCTATATAACATTTTTTTAAAACTTTTTTGATCCATCCTAACAGAAATGATGTGGAACCTTTCGTGAGTCACAAATATAAAAACGCAGTTTTGCATCCTAATACCAAACTTTTATTTAAACCCTCACCCAAACTGCAACTGCTTATTGGCCACCCTATATAACAATTTTATTAAAAAAAAACAGTTTGTATAACTAACTCTACTTCCATCTACATAAAAACCATCCCGTATACACCGCTGCCATTTTATCAATCATTATAACTTATTTTTGAACCACCCTGTATAACCATAATTTTACTCTACAAAATATTTCAACCACCCTGTATGTATCTGCTTAGGGGCAACCAAGTATAAAATTTTTAAATACTTCTAATCACACTGTATGAACTATAATTTTGCTTCGATTCATGTTTCAGATATTGCATATATGCAACAACTCATGTTCTATCCTACAAAAAAAATTATCCAACCTATTTGACTTAAAATCTACTCCACCCACTATTTCAACCACCTTGTATTTGCAACTACTTATCGGCCCCCCAGTATTTTTTCTACCACCCTGTATAATCCATCAATGTCAAATATATTTCACCAAAACCAAAACTGCTTATGGGGCACAGAAAATAACAATTTTGTTCAACACGTTTTTGAATCACCTTGTATGTATTACAACTACGCTGTATACGCTACTGCTTATTGATCAACCAATATAACATTTTTTAAATAATTATCATAACACTTCTTCACCCTATGTTTCAACTATCCTATCTTTGCAACTTATTATGAATTACGCTATTTCACATTTTTTCCTTATATTTTTTCAATATATATTTAAGTATAATTTCTCTCCACACTTCATTTAAACCACCCTTCATTTACAAGTTTTTCTAACCTTGTTTGAATGACACTGTATCACTATAACTTTACTGCGCACTTCAGGTACTCTATATATGCAAGTGCTATATAACAAAATTTTTCTAGCATTTTTTACCCACCCTATATAATTCTAACTATAAGCCACCCTATATGTCAACAACCTTTTATATGCAACTACTTATTTGCCACCAAATATAACATTTTTGTACGACCCTGTATCCTTAGAATCCTACCCCACCCTATATTTCAACCATCCGGAAATGGAACAGCTTGTAGATCATACCATTACTTTAAAATATTTTTAAACCCACCTGTATAGCTGTAATTATACTCCGCTACATATTTCAACCATCCTATATATGTAACTACTTGTGGATATAAAACAAGTTTTTAACCACAACATAAACTATAATTCCACTCCATCTTATATTTCAAACACCCTGTATAAACAACGGCTTCTAACATTTCTTTAACCCATTTTGTTATCTTATGAACTAATTGCTTACCTAAGACATTTTTTCAAGTTTTTTATTCACTGTATAAATATTCTACCCTTTTTCAACCACTTGGTATATGGAACTGTTTATGGCCCACTCAATATAGCTTTTTTGGACCACCCGGTATAACTAATTCCACTCCCCCTTATTTCCACCACACCAAATATAAGTTTTTTTAGATTTTTTAAATCCATGTAATTCTACTCCGCTCTAAGTTTCCTATATACAGAACTCTTTGGCATACAGCTATTGAGTGTAGATTCGGTGGTACTGAATTCGGTTGTAGTTCTGCTATTTATATATACTTTGATTAACATAAAATTTAGTTCAAATGACTCCTTTGTTTTAAGAAATCCACTTGAGCAACTTATCATTGTATATATATTTTCTAGTTTTTTGAAACAATGTTGGATACAAATTTGCAATTAACTAATACTCTACTGTGGTCGAAACTCTTACCCTTGTTCTTGCATTTTGCTCGCTTAAATACGTGAACAAGGATTATTAATTTGAAGGGAGAACTGGACATTTTTGATGCAATAGATATAAGAATTGTTCATTACATAATGATTATTAATTTTTGGGTATTTGCAGATTCACGGGTTTATTTTGTTAAATCGGATATTATGATTTATTTGGTATACATGTTTTACTCTCTTCGGTATGTTTGGAATTCTTATTAAACCGGAAGACAATTAAAGGCATAGAACACTCCTTGGACTTACTCCTATAATAGCTAAAGCTATTCAACTTAATTGTATTAGATCTTTATAAGACGGATGCCATTTTGAATTTCATTTAATGATATTATGTTTTAACAAAACATTGTAAGGAGTATTTTTCTTATTTTGAAAATAAGTCGTGCCTTTAGATTAACCGGTGTTTAATAACATTTATGGTTTCTTCATTTGGAATCCAGAGCTTCACTTTTTTTCCTAAAACTTCTTTATCTATTCATAAAAATCATTCATCGCATATATAAATATTTAACCATGTATGAATATTTTAATTTTATTTCTAATTTTACATTAATATATTTAGTTGTACTTTTTAATTTCTTTTAATTATAAAACCATTAGAAACTCACTAGAATTAATTTGTAAGGAGGCAAAACAACAACGACTGATATAAAGATCTACTGAAGTAGAACTACAAATAGAAAAGTAATCTAATCTTCTTAGAGAAAGGAAGATAATAAAAATGTATAAGGAATCAGGTTTATCAAATCTTAGAAACCATTCAAATTCAGCCTTGATACATATAGCACTCGAAAATAAATGTATTCCTGTTTCCTGATTATCTAAAAGATATTAGATCAAATCAAACATATTAACATTTGAATCACTTAGTTTTGTGAAACCCAAATCTGCCAAAACTCTCTGATATGGTGCTTCGTCATGCTTGATTAAAGAAAGGAAGGATGGTTTCGTTTTCTGCAAAATATGTGGATTTACAGCTGCCCAATAAGTGATTAATTGTGCCTTTTGATTAAAACTCCACCGCTTCAAACATTTTTTTTCGAAATTTGTTTACTCTGTTAATATTTTAACATTCTCATTATTGTTTATTCGATCTGGACTCTTCGGTGATTAAATGCACCATTATCTCATATGTATTTGTTTTCAATTTACAATGTCATGAAATGTGATTTACTATCCAGTTCTCTTTCAGCGCTGATTTCAAGTTAGTAAGTCTCAACCTGAAACGAGAAATTCTTAACTCCAAGAACCGAAAGAAATAAACTTTTTGGTTCTTGGTCATTGAGACATTCTCAACAGTTACATTCATTTCCAAATTCTACATGACTGAAACTCCCTGCGTTAGTATCTCTCTACTTTCACTACTTCTATTTCTAGTTACTTTAAAAAAAAGACAAATCCTAAGTTATAATATGTAAAACAATGTATATATTTCTTGGGAGATCTAAATTAAAATATTAATTAAGTAATAAAATTTAGATGATGCTCGTCTTGTTATTAGAGACGATGAAGTATTAATAAATGACTTAGTTGAGCTATTCTAAAGAGACGGTAATAACAATTCCGTTTAAAATATTACTAACAATATGCCCCTACTTGAAAGAAATTTGTATTATCGCTGTCTACATATATATCTTGTATTTTTTATTCAAAATTTACACGTTTAATTAAATTTTCTATTCTTTGTCTTATTTTATTGCTTCTTCATAAAATGTATGAACTTCTTGAAATGATTTTATAGCTTAGGTTGTATAGTTTTTAGTAATCACAATTCAATTAAATTTTGAGGTCAGCTTTGTGTTATGATATTCATTTAAACGGTTGCTGATGAAAACTTCCCAACTGTCTTCTACTTCCCGCTATCGTAAGTTCAATTTATGACGTTAAGCGTTATATCATATAACTGTAATAGATAATGCCAACGTTTAAAGATAAAAATTTTGAGTATCAAGCCGTAAGTCTATAATATATATCAAGGGTCCAGTGTAAGCAACACCAAGATCGTTAAGAAAAATTTGTTTCTTTGTCTTAAATTCACAATCCCGTATATGACGTTTTCCCAATAAATTTCTTAGATATATGATTAGATAATCCACCATTTTAGGGAACAGTACAATTTATTTACCAATGTTTCATATTTTTCAACATCTGTGTTAATAGACTGTTTTTGTTTTTCGCAACTGTTTTTTTTTATTTGCTTATTAATTTTAATTTGTAAAGTTGGATTGCTTATTGACTTATTCCCGTAGTGCTAAAAGGAGAAAAAACATTCCTTTGAACCACGGATTTTCACCTATAGAACCTTAAGAACTTGAACAAAGCTCTCCCTAAGATTTTATATATATATATATATATATATATATATATATATATATATTACATAGCTGAATGTGATGCCCCAAGCTGTAATCAGAATTTTTTTATTTTATTATTTCATAGGCCGTTCTAAAGTAAACTGGTAAATTCTCTTTTTTCTACCATCTTATGCATTTAATAACTGTCCAGACCAGATACCACGGTTCTAGGTTTTTGAACTTTGAAACAAACCTATTATTAAAGGGAAATTTTATCATATAGGTCTAAATAAATATGGCGAAATCAATAGGAACCCTAATATTAGATGACTCTTTCTTATAGGATTTCAATTTTAGCGAAACATTCTAAAAATATACAAGACTATTAAAAACTGTTAAAAACGCATTTTATTAAAAATAAAAATGTTTTGTATCATTAACATATTACATTTTAGCTAACAAATTTTAAATTTAATTACTCGACCAGTTGAAGATTTCGTAAAACTTTAATTTGAATAATAAAAATAAGTGGTTTCATCAAAAAACAACGCAGTCTTTCATACTGATTGTCCCCCAGTGATAATATTTTCATCAAATAAAGAGTGTAAAGTGGTATGAACTTGATACAATGATTTCGGTCAAAGCAAACTAGGAATATATGGATAAATAAATAAGTTTAAAAAAATGAAATGCGATTTTAAATAAATATATTTAAAAAACCAAGTGGATAACAATTATAATGACATCATAAAGTAAAAAATAACTTAATTAGATATTTTAAACAAAAATGTATTTGTACTATGAAACTGTGAAAAAATATATTTTACACAGGAGTAAAAACAGCTTTATAAATGAAATTTGGTGTGTTATTAATTAATAATTAATAAAACTATTTATATTGCTACTTAAACATATATTTTAGTTTTGGCACCAGCTTCAGACACAGTTTTATAACACATAGCGGTTGCCCAGTGGTCGAAATTCGACCAAAATCATTATCAAAAATTTTAAGATAATATACCTATATGAATTTTCATATTTCCAACTTTTTTCTACTATTATACACTTTGTCTTACGGTTCCAGTTAATGTGCATGTACGGCGCTAAAGCATATTCCATAAGCAAAATCAAATAACGTTTGTTCCTGAATAAAAGAGAATATAAAAATTCCCATGCCATCATATTATTAGAAATACAAATATACGTCGAGATTTCAAAACGTCAATAAAAACCAAGAATTAATAAAAAGCCTTTATTTGAATTACTTGAAAATATATGAAATAATTTTGCCCGCTAGCGGTGGAAAGTTCAGCTATTATGGAATAGATGGTGCCAATAACTATTATTAACGGAAAATTTTAGCAGTGTGTTTCATTTTTTTAATAACATTAAGGGCCGTCAATTAGCAATAAAAAACTCAAGAAAATCGATTGACCAACAGAAGAAAATGGTACCGAACTCTTTAACATGTGCGTATTTATGTATAGATTTTTAATAAAACACACGTCTTTAAAATACCAATATGTTCCTTTTAAGTAAAAGTCATCCACCCTGTATTAAGAAGCAGGATTTTCCAGAAATGGGGCCATGTATTGTAAAATAAAATATCTATAAGTTAAAATATTAGAACAAAAAACAATATCTGATTACATACTTAAAAATAATTGAAATACATTTAATAAAGTTAACAGTATCTCATAATAAATGAATATTAAATATAATGTTTTCAAAACTCTAGTTTTTCTAAAATGCTTTGCGGTTATTCAGATATTTCACAATTACAATTTCAATTTCTAAGAGGAAAATGCAAAAAACCAACTCGTAAGTAACTATGAAGAACAGCTTAAATAATTACAATAAATAAGTACCTTAAACTGCAATATACATTTAGATTTAGTATAATTTCATGAATCTAAGTTAAACACAAATTGGGGATGGCTATGTATGTATTATATAAAAAATATAAAGATATAAAGAAATACAAAGCATCTACTGTTAACTTATCTTAAATAATACCTTTATTTGTTGACAATTTTTGTAAGTGTATTGAAATTTTGAAAGTAATACATTAATAATTTTCACATTGAATTGAAAAGGTAACTAACCTAACGGCTAACAATGTTATCAATTGTCAAACTCAAATTACATGCGCTACAATGACAATAGTGGTGAACATTATAATTATTGCCATGATGTCAGATCTAACTATTTATCTTGAATCTCACCATTTCTATTCATATCATGGCGTTGTAATCTTAGTTAAATTTGTATGAAACTTTTAACCTTTGAAATAAAAACAATTCGAATTAAATGTATAACTTTAAAATAATAAAATATTTTCGGAAATACATTGATCAGTTGCCACACAATACACAATTCTAATCTCAGTTGACAAACCATATTTAGAAAGAAATGAAAGTTTCAAACTTGCGAGTACCCAGTAAATTCCCATTATCATATAATATGAATTTTTGTGAATAATTTTCGGAACCGATCAAAATTTGTTAGTTTTTCGTTTAATTAGATTTGTTTTTTCATTTTCTGTGGCGGCACTGACTGGCGTTGACAATGTGCACGTAAAATATGTTTATATTATTTAATGAATGAACCAATATTATAAATTGATTTTAGCATTCTGCACTGAAGGTTGTCAGTAGCTACTAAATAAAACAAAAATAAAGTATCAGTTGAGGGACAGAGGAGAAAATGGTACCGAACCGTTTTTTTCTTTGCCTATTTATGTATAGATATAATTTAGTTATTTTTTGCTTTTAGTGTAATTTTGTCTTGAAGTCGATTATTATTTTCACTTTGAATTAGCTTTATTTATTTAAAACCGATAGTGATATAACGACGTTAATTGTATGCAATTGTCAATTATAATTAACTTTGTTTCATATCAAATTTCGATTTGCTAAAAAATGATTTGTTTGTTCCCTTTAAACAAAATTAATGTTTTTTGACAAACCGCATATACAATCGAAAATAGAGATTTCAAGACCATGCAGATCCTTTTCGTAGAATAACATTTTTCCTGAGTAATAATAATGTTTTCCATATACCTCAAAGTTATTTAAAAGATGAGTTGATGACCTCAATTTTTTTTGAATATTTATTTTCTATTTACTTTCATCCCATGCAATCAGTTTCACCATAGCATTCAAATAACGTTAAATACCAATTAATACTCACTCCTTCGCCAAATGTTATTATTAAGTAATTTTTGAGTTACTGAAAAAATTTAACTTTGATGTCGTTTATTCTAAATCAGCAAGTATATTCTTTCAAATAAGGAAATAATTATCCCAATTGGTACATAATTGCGGACTTCTGAGTTAACACATATTTTTTTAAAATTCATCCGACTTGAGAAACTCCTCATTGTCTTTTACAAAGAAAAATGAGATGGTAAGTATACTAAATGATAATATATAACAATTTACAAGGCCTATTGGATTGTAGGCATGCCATTTACCATAATAAAGTTAACTACATTTGATTACAATAGTTGAAATATGAGTTTAATTCAGACTCTGTAACAAAAATTTTAAGAAAATTTAGTCTTTAATAGTCACACAATTTGATAAGGAATAATGCTTTTGACATTCACAACTTTTTATTCGCCGTTTTAACATTCTCTTATTTTTGTGATAAATTAGTTATAATGGAAGAAATTAAAGTATAATACATTGTGTTTCTTTGTTTACACTTTTTTTGTTAGAGATGCGTGGTTGTTTCGCGAGAGTTCTAACTTCTAACCGAACAAAACCAATTTTCTTCCGACTCATCCAAGTATCCTTTCGAGATCTGTGTATTACATTCAAATTTGATGACCTAGTTGTGTGGGTGGGTGGCTGGATGGATGGAGATGTATGGAAGTGCGTTTCGTGTTTCGTCCGTTCTCTTTGTTCCTAGCTTTACTGTCTTATCAACAGATTAGTAGCCGCATGGATGTAGGTTAGTGCAACCAAAGCACCGATGGCGTCGATGGTGGGAGACACTTGGGCAACGCTGGTTCGCACCTAAACAGTCATTCGTCTAGTCAGTTGTTGTTGAAACATTTTCGATGTAGTATCGCGCCGAAGAGAACGCGCATTATTGTAGGCATGTGATCGTCGGCTCATTGCAATGAGCCCCGCTTCAGCAGGCAGTCTCGAAGTAGAACGATATATCGGTGCCTGTTTGATTTCGCAAAATCGAAAAAATCGAGGTGCAGCAGCAACGACGGCTAATAAAGTGCGTAATAATGATTTTTATCACGAAAGGAATTTCATACCGCCAGATGTTTATCATCAGCAACATATGAATTTTCGGATTCAACAATGTCAGGATGGTTGGGCCGGTGGTATGCCTCTTATTTCCTTTGCCAATCATCAAAGGAGATTAAAGAAAAACGAATATGACTCGAATCAAAAAACTGTCGAGGATCCCTTGACGCGATTGGCTGTTCACACGAAAGGTGCTCCTTTGATAGTTACTAAGAGTTTCAATCACAGAAAAAACAAAGTTCACAGGAATAACAATGGAGGTACGCAAACGAAGATATTCGAAAATTCAAACGTTAAAAAGCAAAACAAATGCCAAGACCCACAACGACAATCTAATAATGCTAATACGGACACA
Source organism: Octodonta nipae (assembly GCA_034190945.1). NCBI lineage: Eukaryota > Metazoa > Arthropoda > Insecta > Coleoptera > Chrysomelidae > Octodonta > Octodonta nipae. The sequence goes on along the minus strand of CM067216.1, from coordinate 96,773,373 downwards.
GTGAGTGTGGCAAGTGATGAAAGTTCGACTTCTAATAATTCCGTGAACTGTTTACCCAGGATAATAAAACCGCGTAAACGTCGGAAAAAGGATCGGAAGCCGCCTATTTTGGTGAGACCATTAAGTCAAGATGGTTTTTCCACTGATAGCAATAGTCCAGATGTTGACAATAACCATCTGAACATTTTGTCACTAAATCAGTTCGTACCTTTCTCCTTCGATTTGTACGGTAGTTCTTACAAAACGTCTAAACCAGTTTCGTTAATCGATCGTTTGTACATTTTGGGTGATATAAGTGAAACGCCAAAATTACATCATTCATTCGATGAAGTTGAAGAACCAGACGATACCAAAGACATTAACGACAATCAGTCTTTGTGTCAGTGTCGGTATTGCGATCCAGCCGGACAAATATGGGATGTGGATCGTTTCTGTTATTCACCTTTCCTAACACCTCCAGTTACACAATCAAAATCTTTTAAATATCCAGATCTTGATTTCTTACATAGAAATAAAAACCAAGATTATACCTCGTCGATTTCCACAAGTCGCTTGGAGCACAGCATGTCCTCGGTGTCCCTAGAAGATGAGGACACCAAAAAGTTGCCACCGTCTAGGTCTTCCAGTTCTTCGTCTTGTAGAGATTTAAAAGTGTCGACAGAGATAGTGACTTCATTGAATGGGCATCGTGACTTGGAAATCAAGTTTTTTTCTTTACCAGCCGCGGAAAGTGGTAAAAATAGGGTTAGTGATAAAAGTGGTGTGAACCAACTGGAAAAATATCCTGTAAATAATAACGGATTTGTGTCCGAAGAATGAGTGCAAATTTTGTCTTAGAATCAGCTTTTCATGACTTTCTGCAAAGCTATATGACGCGGTATCTTGATATCTAATGGCCATATTGAACAGGTAAAATGGTTCCATCATTGAGCATCATTATAATTACAAATTTACAATAAATCTCTTAAATTTACAATTATTATTATTTAATTATTAATATAAATTAACAAACAAGTTTCTATTTGAGTTTGTTTACTTATCGCAAGAATTATGTAAATGGACTATATCCTAGTTTGTTTTTCAAGTCTTTCGGTTAAAACTAAATGGTTGTGCAATTGAACCGTTTATTTTTTCTTATTTTGGTACCATTATTTTGCTGTTAAGCATGCCACTGAAACCGTGAGGTAATGCCGGACAACCTGTTTTTAACGGAAGACTTGATATACTGACTCTTTACCACTTTATTGTAGTTTATGATTGTGCAAGAGAATTACAACAGGTACCGTGTTATATAGTTTAAATTATCCAATGTCTGTTTATATCTGTCACTTTATTGAGAAATTCTGATCTCGATCTTATTCGTACATCGTTATTTCGAAGTCATTGTTGGCGCAAATTAGCACTGAGGAAATACGACTTTCACTTTCTGATTATTTAGCACTCGGTATATTAGTAATCATTGTGAAATCATTTCCGTGAGTATCATTTGTAAACTTTATGATATACAATATTTTGCTTTTGGTTCATAATTTATTTATGGATTCATGTCGGTGGGAATTTAAGTTTTTCCATTTTCTAATGAATTTCCCAATCGAATAACATCTAGTAGTATATGGTCCCAGAAAGTTCATTTAGCCTTAACTTATTTATTTTTCATTATCATATACATAATGCCATTTACTATATTTGTTGTTTACTAACAAATCATGTTTCAAAATTTTGTATGTATTTAATTATATCTCAAAGTTTCACTGGTACAAACGGAAATATTTAGTTTACTACGAGAAAAACAATTTGCATCTCTAAACTGATAAAATTATTTTTCTCAGTATGTACACAAACATGGTGGCATTTGCATTCCATTTAGCATGGTTTTTTGGATACACCATGATTGTTTTACTACTATTTATTGTTTGATTTCTTTTTTTCGAATCCTGCACTAATGTGTATTTTGTTATAAATAATAAATTAGAAATTTAATTTCGCTTTTAATTGTCGTTTTTGTTATACCCCTTGAAGATTTTCTATTCATTTTAATTAAACTACATTCACTGAAAGAAGTCTAGTGTAGTGAATAACAATCAAGAACGCATAAGGTAAGATATATATTACGGATGATACGTTTAGAATGTATTAATTTATAACATTCTTAGGATCCAGCTAAATTTTCTTAAGTTTTCGTGCCTATCTGTATATTTGGTATGAATTTCCGTATATTAATCTACGGCAGTTCTTTTCTGATTGCCCTTGAATCGATGGTCAAATCTCGACGTTTTGATACATTCTCGTCTGTCGTCTACAGGGTTTGACGAATCCTGTAAACAGAAGGGTGATACATTTTTTTAGTTGTATCGTGAAATTAACAAATGCGACTGCCGTAACATCGTTATTTTGATAAAGGACCAGCTCCCAAGTAATACATCTATACTAATACATAAAAAGGTAAAGCTTGTTTTTTTTTCTCTGTGTTTATGTCCGGATAATCTCTGGGGCTATTGAAAGGATCTAACAAATATTTCACTAATATTAGGCTGGGTACACAATCCGCCAATAATATGCATATTAATTTATTTCACATACGTGAAACAAAATCTGCCTACTACAACAACTTTGACCATCAGTAAAAGAAACTCTCAGTAGGTACCAATATATATCTAGCTCTCATTTTAAAGCCACAAAAATAGTTATTTAAAGTATATTAAAAAATTCAGTTCTTTCTTAATGTACTTTTTAGGTAAATATATCGGAAACAGAATAAATGTAAAAAAATAAAATGTCAAAAGTGAATGAACTAACCAAGTGATTAAATTCCCAAATCTGCAAGAATCTCGAAGTGTAAATTTCTACAAGTTTGATATTAAAATAACGCGTGTTGTAAATTAGAATGCCAACGCATCTCAGCTTTCATTTATCATTATTTTTTGTATAATTATCGATTGTCCAAGTTAAGTTTTTACTTTAGTTCAACTCTTTGTTTTACAATACAATTTGTGAAAGCCTGTACAGATTTCCAAGTACTTATTACTATGCTTGTGTCTCATATGTCCGTCGTCCGCAAAAGATGACGACCCACCTTGGGTTCGTACCCTTCTTTAAGATGTGTTTTTTATGTATGGATATATTAATTTTATTCCTTTAACTATCGAAACAGTTTGCGAGGATGAAACATTAAAAAGACCAATGTGTACGCTTTTTTGCATTCGAGTTTTTCAATCCCTCAGTCCTATCCTCCAAAGGTCGGTAACTTCAAAAGCGCTACTCGATGCAAGGGATCGTCGTCAAGTTGGAAATTTCAGTAACTGCCAGGCTAAAAGAAATAATGGTGCAATAAAAAGTCATAAAATACAAATCTGCAAATGCCTAAAGAAAGAAAGCATACCCAATAGTTCAGTCATTGGAGGTTTTTAAGTGATATAACACCTAACAACTGTTAAAATTTGTATATTGACAAGCCCGTAAATTTGCTCTTTCGACTGGTAGATTGAATCCTAATAATTTTCAACGTTGGTCGTCTTCGTGGACGACGCATGTGTGAGACACCAGCATTAGAATCGGAGTTTTCCTGGAATGGCTATAGTCATAATTCTGAAATTAAAGTAATAACACTTTATGTGTATGACATTGAAACAGATTTCTATAATTATGACATTCGACAATTTAATGAGTATTATTTTCTTAATGTTAGCTTGTGAGTATTGAAGTATTCTGGGAATCTTAGCAGTTTCTTATATTTTAGCAAACGTCGACTCTGTTTCAGTTGAATTAATATACTGTATTCAACAATTTATTTATTGTGTTCCTGAGCACTTCGGCAAGAAATTTAAGCAGAAAATGGAGTGAACGTGTTACCTAACGCTCGGTTGTTCACGTAAGCTGTCGCATTATTTTGTATAAATTTTTAAAATTTTGCACAGCTAAAATTAAACTAGATATCTTATATATAACCGACAAGTGTCTTCGAACTTAATATTATATACGTAAAGCCGTAATGACGATTATAGACATTGATCATTTTACCACATTTTGATTTCTCTATCCATCCTGTTAAATTCGATCTGATAGGACTTTTATATTTCACTTAATTATTAAATTTTAGATTAATTTACCGAAAGTTCGTTAATGATATTTGAAAATCTTTTTTTTTTCTTGCAAATTTCCAAGCAGTAAAGGGCATAGAATTTCATCTAATTTTATAGAATTCTTTTATCTGTGTACTTATTTAATTGTATGTTTTGCATACAATGACGATACTGTTGGAACAATCGTATAAACACAAGTTTTGTACCCTAACACCAAACCTTTATATTTTCACTCAACGCCGTTTCACTAACAAAGCTGTCATCATCATGCAGTATATCAAAACTGGATTTTAATATATTTTCATCTTTATGATGTACTATGTACTATGTACATTATGTTCTTAACCAGGACGAACGTTTGCAACTTTATTCTTTCTCCCATAAAGTGTTTCAGAAATTGCTAAATTTTAACGTCTTTACCTCTAAAATAACAATCGATTTTTCACAATCTCTTTTACTCGTCTAGTAGGTACCAATTGCAAACTTAGAATCATTTCCGCTTTCTTGGATAATATACCAAAATTACATTCTTTTATTTGTATGCGTATTTTTTTGTTTATAATATTTTCTTTGTGTTCGTACCTTATGATTTTCTTCTTAATACATATATATATATATATATATATATATATATATATATATATATATATTATATATATATATATATATATAGATATATATATATATATATATATATATATATATATATATATGACTAAGCTAGGTTCCGGGTGAGAACCGCGTCTGAATTTATTGAATACTCGACGTTTCGACTCCTGCTTTGGAGCCATTATCAAGAGACAAAAGTGAAAAGAGTTTCAGAGTCTAGATCGAACTCGGGGCCTCAATCTGCCTACTCCCCAAGAGTCACTAGGTAACTGAACTGATTTGAGTCTGCTCTGCTTCTTTTATTTATAGTTAGCGCTGGGGTAGAAGAAGATGTCACGTGATGAGGCTGTGTTGTGATTGGTTGGGTATTGGTGGGCGTGTCTGCTTTGTTTAATCTGGCAATTACGGAGGACCAAGCTGTGGGAAGGCGAGTGCTGTCATCGCGTCTATTTAGACAGAGAGGTCTTTTCTCTATTTCGATGGCTTCGCTAATAGTGGATGCCCTAAGAGAATTGAGAGATATGATAGTCCTACTGTCCTCGAAGTTGATAGAGTGTCCTGTTTGGATATGGTGATGCGCGAGAGCTGAAGTCGGATCTTTTTTACGAACTGACAGAGAGTGTGATATATATATATATATATATATATATATATATATATATACATAGAATAGCTGAATAGCAAATATTAGATTTATTGTAGTTTGATTTGTTGACGGGTTAATATTTTCACAAATAATCAGGACCCTCCAATACATTTTAGTTTTATTCTTATCAAGTTTTAACCGCCAACCAGTATCTTTATTTGTTGTGCAATTACTATAGTGGATTTGATGTTTTCCCCAAAATTTAAAATGTGTGTTTCCTAAAATATGTATTTTTTGCAACTTTAGCATAACAATTTAATAGCAATACTATTTTTTGGCAAACAAAGTTGTTCCACAGTTGGAGTTCTTTGGATAACTTTCTAACTAGAGCACTATTTCTGTTACTAACATTGAAACCAAAACCACTCTTTTATTATTATGCGTCCCTTTACCGAAGCTATATCACTTTGTCAACTTCATCTTAGTGAATTGAAAACAAAAGAATTACAGAATGCCATTTTGTACTCACAATTACAATGAAATCACTAGTAAAATACAATAAATCCTACCTAATAATTTCGCGTAAGTAATAATGCTTTGGGTAATTCTCGCATGTTTTTTTTCTCATTTTAAGTAAGAGAAACATTTTGACTTTTTTCTCCCTTTTCGGAGCATTCTGTTCATTTATTTGGCAGGGTACGCAAATCCATTCGTGAATTGTTGGAAATTTTGAAAGGATGGATGTACGATGAGTTTAATTGTTCAACAAATTTCATAAAAATTTCTGATACAGATTTCTTTCACCTCATGTGCTTGTCCCGCAAATCTAAGGCAAGAAAGTAGAACCATGAATGGTGCTTTAAACATTGTTCTTGGTTTGGTCTCCCTAAACAATCGGTCAATAAGCGTAAAGATAAATCCTAATGAGTGGACTTGGTAATCTCCAGCTAGATAAACAAGAGCAAGGAACGCTTTTAATCCCGCATAGGATAAATAATCAACGAGTGTTGCTGTTATAGCATTAGTAGGCTTTAGAGTGCTAAAAATCATTTCTTCACTGATCAAAAGATATTAAATTGCGTATAGAAGGTTAGGTTTCTGTGCAGCGAAGATAAATTTGAAAAATATTATGCTATGTAATATGTAAATTAACTGGTTGGATTCCGATCCACATCCAAAATTCTCTGACTCAGACTGTTTGTTTCATTTACAGAATAATTCACAATTTTAGTATCTTTATGTAGATCAGGTAAATTGGATAACCTATTCAGCCGTCCTTAGCTTGGCATCAGTACTTACAAAATTCACTTGAGTTAATCGTTTTAACTGCTTACCAAATTTATTACGTTACCCCAATGAGTGTCATGGAATTCTTAAAAACACCAAATGTTACCCACGGTGACTGTACTACCACCACTGTCGAGACGGCTGAATATTTGGATTATGTCAACTAAGCTCAAATTTGCTCCAATGATATTTGTTGAGAATTAAATTCATTATAAAGAAACGTTATTAGCAGTGATTTAGATTTAAGTAATAAATTATGGAGCTTCTGAATTCGATTTCGCCAAAACTAAAAATTGTTAAAAATAAAACTAAACTAAATAAAAGAGCGACAGTCATTTGAGACCGAATGATGGAAGCGAGAGCTTCTTACGAATTATACTTCACGTTTCTTGTTATCTCCTCTCTCTCTGTTTCTATTTCCTTGTGTTATCATTAGTAATGGTTATAAATTTCAGGAGAATTAAAATAATTGTCACTATTTGGTTATGACTCAAGTATTAGTCCTAACGAGTAATTTAATTTTAATTTAAATTTTTATAAGTGCCAAATAAAATTGGTTGAATTATTAACTTGCAAGTTGAAGCTCATATCCGATGAATTCTAAATGCTGCAAAAAATTTAACAAAAGGTGAATGAAATTAATAGCGTTCTTTCTGACATATGTCAAGTCCGTAATGCTATATATCGCAAAGAGAGAATTGGAGTTTTTATTAGAAAAACAAATTTTGTGCAGGTTTTCTATATTAATTGGATATTATATTAGTTTATTTCCTATATATTATTGATATTCTATAAAAGAAAAACTCTGTTTTTACACAATGAACTGAGTTGTATGGGTATTTCAAGATCAAGGTAGTGAGTGGTGTGTCGGTGTCGACAAATGTAATTTCAAGTTATCCAATTTATTCCCTTGCTCGTCTATTTTCATGTGTAAATATGGCCCCCGTTAAGAAGCTTTCACTTCAAAAATATATAAATCAACCACCTGTCAGATTTTTCTTTATATATGATAATTGTTTATTCAATACAAGTATTATAGAGAAATTTAGACAGTCATTGCAAAACCACTTCATGTTCGTTAGGCGAGCAACTTTTACGATAACTATGGAAGATTTCATGTTTAAGGATATTTATTCATGCTACAATAAATTAATGGACGGCGCATCATTTTACTGAAACCATAGATCTTCCGACGGACGTATCTGGGTCGTCTCAATTATGTAAGAAATAAGACACTAATACACCTAGTAGGTATAAAAATGGCGGAAATTCTTATGATACTTCGTCATATGCTATGCGGAGAGAAACTATTTCCTACCGAGTTAATAAGCTTCGTAAGGAACAACATTCTGATGATGTTTGCTCTTACTAAAAATTAATAATAATCTAATTTTTATAAATAGAGGTAAATAGTACAGTATTTGTCAATCTACAGTGCTATTAATTGAATACACCAATAAATGTAAACGAATTTCTAAAAATAGTCAAATTAAAAGATTTTGTTTAACAGTATTATAGAGTAAGTATCTAAAACATTGATTCGCCTTTAGTTAAGTTTCTTCGTGAACAAATTCAGCTTGCATCCCAAGTTAAATTGAACCACACATAGGAAATAGTGTCTCTGGTAACACATTTTACAGAGCCAACATCTTAAAAATAATGCATTCTACCCACTCGTCTTTATTTTAAAAACTATGAACTTCACTGCAAACTAGACAACACTACTTCTTTGGTTCAAAGTTTGAATCAGAACCCAAGTTCTTTTGTACTCTTCTATTACGTCTGTTCTGAGTTACTCTTGCCGTTTACCTTTTCTCATTAATTTTTTAAATAGCTCAACTTGGATCATAAATGTGACGTATTGTATTTCCAGATCCGGCTTTTGCTAATTCTTCTATATGATTTAAACGATCAGTACCAAAAGATGGTACAAAATCATGATCTTGAAATGCATATATCAACGTGTTTATATGAAAATAATTATAATGGTTGCTGCGTTTTGAATCCTTCACACACTTGTCATAATGTATTATGCATTAAACCCCAACTTCTAAGTTGCATATTTGGGAACAGTGAGCTGGAAACGATAACTCAATTTTTTTTGAATGTATCCCATCTTTAGAAAATGTTTCATGAATACTAAAAATTATTTTTTTGTCATCCATTCCGATGTTAGTTGCTCTGGTGCAATCTGGAGGGTCATCGCGAGTTAATATTTCAGTCTATTAAAGATACAATTTGTTTAAAGGTCCCAGCTAACATGATGGCGCATATTTGCTTCCAGGGTCAAGCAACTACAGTCTTGTGTTTTTGAGCTGTGTTATCTATGTTCCATATCCCACAAGAAGTAAAACCACATATCTCGAACAGTCGTTATAAGTTTAAAAAATAAAAAATCTTCATGTTGGAAATAAGTTGCTCTACTTAGTTCCAGTGCGAATCATATTACATCTGTGCCAAGAAGGAAGAATCTTTCTATTCCCTAGACAGATTAGAGATAGGCAGTAATTAGAGACACTCATGGTTAGAGATAAGTCAAAAACTATGGTGCCCAAGAAGCAGAGGGCGTCATTTGACTTTAGTTTTTATATTTAATTTATACGTCCGTAAAAAAATTAACAGACCTTGAGAATAACAGGTTTCGAGGTCTACATAAAATTTCATCCCTTATTTTTCCACCCTTCTGGTTGGATTATTATTATTATTTTAAAATGGGTTGACACAGACATGTCTGAACGGAAACAGTAATGTATAGCTCGTAAAACCAAAACAAAGTTGTATTTTTTCGTGAGGAAAACCTGAATAGATTGGCGAATTGTGCCAATCTGGTTGAAATTGAGATTCCAGGGGAAACTGTAAAACTATTTTAGGTAAAAATTAAATCCAGATTGTTCGGTGTAAATTAATATTGGAATAATTGTATATTTTTTGCAGGGTTTGTCTTTTCCCTAGGAGTAGTTCGGTTTGTAGGTACCACACTCTAATTTCAATTTTTATGAATTGCTGATTATGTTTAAGTAAAGGAAAATTTCACAATGATTTTTAAGACTTAGCAATATTAATTAAATGAAAATAAATACGGTATATTTACCACACAAAAAACATTTTGCCTCTTCTGAAAAGACGCGAAATTGCAGTGGTAATTACCGAAATTCTCCTATCATTAAATGTTTAAAAAACGAATAAACTCATTACGAATAGTGTGTGATTAAATTAATAATCTAGATAAGTGAATTTAA